>OY740773.1:8937887-9437292 GCA_963513935.1 Aphrophora alni
GAATATTATAATTCCGTTCTTTATTATTTAGAATCTGTAAATAAATTAGTTTTAGGGCTTACAAAAATGGCTAGTCGACTGAGATATGTCCCAGTTTATGCTACACGGAAATGTGACCTAGCTACTGGGATTCGATTAAGGGATGAGAATCACGCCTCAGCCTATATCCCATAGAATTATCCTAAAACCACACATAACATTATATCGCAATGCTTTTAACATAGATAAATATTCATATTTTTCTTCCATCTTAATAGAAAATAGTTGATGGCGACCCATCATGGTAATATCCCATCCCCTAAATACAATACAAGCAGATCTAAATGTAATTGTAGGACATGTGTTGGTACATCAAAGAGTCTTATCCAGTAGGGTAAGTTTGTTTAAACATTTTGTTGTACATGTTTTCAATACGTCGTAATTCCGCATTTCATTACTTATTTGACATCATCTAGGATGTAACAATTCTCATATGTGTAAAATATGATACAAAGATTCGATTCTAAGATAAATATTTCTTTAAATAGTGTTATTTTTAATATAAGAAGTAACATAACATTGTACGTTAATTTTTCATTACAATAATAACCTTTTTTATTTCCTTTTTCTGAGGTGGAAAGTCATCATAACTATTAAGCCTTAGGAATGTTTCTTGATTTATTAAACTGGAACTTTATTTTAATATCAATTATCTGTTTCAGTAAATATATAAACTTACCTAATTTATTTAAAAAAAAATAAATATTCTGAGTGTATTTTTCTTTAATATACATATTTAAGTTAGCCAAGTCACGAATTTGATGAACATGTAATATTTATCTTTGTAGTTACTCCAACGTGACTGAATTTTTACGTCTCTACGACGTGGTTGGCTTTCGACCTTGCTGCGCACTACACGTTGATTAGATAATGTTATTTGGTTATTATCTGTGTTGTGTTCATGTGTTGACGTCCCCTGAAGAATGAAGTGGGAATAACTGATGATGAAGCATATGCATTGAAACGCATCATGGAGACGTAAAACCTATATGTTGACTGAAATAAAAAGGTAAATATTACGTTTTAATTGAATATATTGTTGAAAAAAAAGACTTCCAATATTTATATTGAAAATAGAAGAATATCTTTAAAGTTAATAATTTAATTAAAACATCAATATATTTCAGTTACTACGTAATTTGTATTATAATATATTTAAAAACAGTTTTAGCTTCCTGTATACACGTTGCAATATCTCTCGATAATATTTCATCCTTTAAAGTTAGCCAAGTTATTATCTCTATAAATTTATTTCTATACAAGGTCAAGTTACATATTATTGTGTAATTAAAATAAATTGAGGTTTTAAAATTACTTTTTTTTTATTCAAGAAGGATTAATTAAAAGATAAGCCCTTCAGTTGCAAATGAGCAACTAAACTTTTCAAACTTTATGTTTAAACAAGTTTTTAATCGTTCAAACTTTTTGTTCGAAATGCCGAGCCAGCAATTTATGGAATCAGTTTAAATTAGGACAACTTTCTATAGGAAGAGTTATTTAGCAATATATATTTAGATATTAAATTAAGCTCATGCTATACCAACTGAGCTACACCGTTATCTAAAATCTTTAGAGCTTTTGGTTGTTTTATAAAAAGATAAAAGTTAACATTCAAGTTGTGTATTACATCAGTTGAAAAGGAGGGGGGTTTAAAAGTCCTTCTAATTTTAACACTTGCTCAGTAAATGTGCTTTTTGTTTCATTTTGAATGTGGACAAACTCGAACTCCCCCTGATCCCACTGGGAGGTCAGTTTCACAATATGTAGCAGAACAATGTAGCATTTATTAAAGGTAGAAGTGCGGTGAAATTTGAAGGGAAAGAGAAAGGAGGTGGCTAAATGAATTTGTTAAAAACATCGAATTATAAACTAAACTCTGTACACATTAAAATTATTTAAAAACAATCAAAATTGAGATTAGGGTCTCAATTAAAATTACACTAGAAATTTCACAAACACTGTTAGTAATGAAGATTTGTAACTTTTCATCGAAGTAAAAATCTCAATGGGAAGAGAAACGTCGAAATAGCAATTAGATAATAAATTGCATTCTCTCTTTTAACTCAATTTAATTGAGTCATCATATTCTTCACACTCATTGCGGATTCACATAAAGTGTTGCGATATATTCAAGAAAGATGTACAAAAGAAAAAAAAACAATAAAAAACGGAGTGGTAAAAAGTACACGAAGGCTAGAAAGAAGTGGCGGGAAAAAATGACAAAACTAGCACATAACTAGCTAAATCCCGTTAATTTTAAAGAATTTAATTATTTTTAATATTCCGAAGGTAGAGATCACGCAGTTTATTTATCCAAAATATAGATCAATAAGACTCATTTAGAGTTCAAAACTTTAAAGATATTCCATAAATCTGTTTGTGAAAACCTCAAAAATAATATAGTTAAAAAAACGCCAGCAAAACCACTCGCATACAATTAAAGATAATTTACTGTGCAAATCACAAAAAGTAAAACAAAACTTTAGTAAATAAATAATTCTAACAAACCCACTATAACAATCACTACAGGCTATATTATACACATATCCAAATTTAACATCAGGTGAATTCTAAATATCATTATTTTAATAACTATATAATGGTCGTCACAATAAGAACAGTGCACATTTATCGAGTTTACATTAAATTGGTGAAACGAGTTGTAAGAACCGAGTCCAGTTGATCAGTAATAACTACAGATAACTTTAAAAAACAAGTGTTTTAAAACCAAATGAGTTTCTAAACCCGAAAGGTTTTTTTAAAAATCATTCTAAGACAATAATTATCTACCCTAATTATTGCAGTTGTAAAGTAACATATTATAATATCAGATATGTAGTCATTTAAACAACAAATAAAACAGTACAATAAAATAGCAAAATTCATAGACTCCAAGAAACACAATTGTAAGTCCAACGTAAAATGTTTAAAATACTGCAAATGAAACTTCAGTTTAATGTATGTAATTTATTTAATGCGTGTATTCTCTTCCTTTTGCCTTCCATTGCATGTGACAGACGGGAATATTTTAAATATATGCTTCTAATGTTATACGTTACGTTCATATTTTATGTATTAAGTATATTTTGTAATGTTATTAGCACTCTTGTCGTAACTATATAGTACCTTTAATTTGTTTTAATATAATTTGTTGCAAATATGTTATGTGTATTAAGACTAGTTCATATTGTGTGTGTGAGTGTGTATGTGAGTGTGCTAAACCTTGAGCATAAAAAACAGCCACATAGTTAAAAAAAAAAAACCCCCAGTAGTCTAGGGTCATGATGGAAACTAAAATTATAACATTAGTTTTGACTGCTTAAATTCAGCTTAGATTCGGGTTCCATTCTGAGGTTACAGTTTAAGTTTCAGTTTCCATCATGCCCTAGGATACTAGGTTATTTCATGATCTAGGTTTATCACTTGATAACGAAGGCGGTTTAGACTTGCAAAACATTGTGTTTTATTTTGTATATAAACAAATGACGGTAAATAACCATATTAATATTACTGTGTATGTACATTTTTTAAATATGCTCTGATGATATTAATAAAAATTATCTGACATAATGCTATGAAACAAAAGAAGGTTCAATGAATACAAACAAAAATTGTTATACCCAAAACGGCGATTCAGGAGTTTGTGAAAGTGAAAAGGAGCCAAGAGTGCCTTATTTTGATTTTATATTCTCGAATTCACCCCCAAATAGTGTCGCGTACACAATTGTGACTTTCCAATTACCAAGCGAGGATATGTGGCGCTTTCAAACCTACTTCTATATTGTAGTTCCACTCTTGTATCACTTACCTCGGTTTCGTAGAAGATTGTAGATTATGTTCAGCTATTTGACAAGTGGCAGGTCCGAGCAGTGTGGCTTAGTAACTTGTCAAGACCAGATGTGTAGCGTAAAGTTTTAGTTTATTTTATAATTTATTGAAGCCTCCTATTTGATTTGGTCCTTAAAGTTCAAGTTTTAAACATGGGTTGTTGTGTATAAAATATGTTGGTGAAAATATTATTGGTAACTCATCAGATAAATTGATCAGTTTTATATCGAGATTTTAAATGTGAATGATCGGTTGGGTGTTCTATCTAACATTCAGGTGTACAACCTGTTAGTGCAGTCAAAATAGCTCAATTCCAAATTTAATATAGCTGTTAACTAATATCAGAATTTCCCCTTGATCGTAAATAATTTGTTTAATTTGTTTCAGGTGTGCTATTTATATATTCAGACTCGGGAGTAAGGTTGCAATATTTATGATTGCATCCTGTTTCATTTCAACAATAATACAGTTAATATATTTGTAAATACCGTTAAGCATATTTATAATTTATTTACAATTATGGAATAATAAACAATGTTTAAATGTCTTATAGACTTGAAACTATTATTAATTGAGATTACAATTGGTTATAGTATAGTGGAGATAAAGACAGGTTCAAATACAACAATAATGCAAGTGTATAAATACATCATTTGCACTGTACAATTCTAAGCCAGGACCTTTTGTCATCACGTAGTAGTCCCTACTGTTTGTATATTGAGCTTATTCTGGTTGCAGGTCTAGATCTGTAAACAAACGAAGAGCGTTTTCCGTTTACTAAAGCTGTCGTTGCTTGCAATGGTAAATCACGTGCCAAATACGTTTAAATTGCACGAATTCAAGTATTAAAATTATGCTTTTATGCCCCTAAAAGTGCATGCTTTTTGAAATCCAGTCGTTGAGATAAGCTTTATAAAGAAATAATTTTTGTACACAACCATCATGGTGGTGCTATGGAAATAAATTATGCCCATAAACAGCAACACACCAATTTTGATCAAAATCGACTTATAAATTTTGAAGAAATGATACTTGTGTAAGGGGTAAAAACACCCTTGGAGTGGAACATTTTCAAAATCGTTTCTTAGTACCCGTCTACAGACCTAACCCAAACCATGTTAAAAAATTCATAGCTGCAAGCATCTTGGATCTAGAGATTTCGTGATAAATATATAAATAAATAAATATATATATATATATATATATATATATATATATATATATATATAGATATAATTTTGTATTTAATAGTGTATTAGTAATTCTTATTATATACTCATTTAATAGAAATTGTATTGAAATTTTCTACTCATTGGACAGTGGATAATTAAAAAAAATGATAATAACAGCCGTTAACAATATACAAATAATAAATTTTTAATCATTATTTATAAATATTACTTTAATTACCACAGCTTGATACAAATAATATATCAGCTTCTAGTTTCTAATAATAATATATTCTATTCATTGTTAGGAACGGCTCCTCTAAACTGCCTGGGTTCTTTAACTTTCAATCAGATCAGTGGTTTAGCATTTAACTAATCTTTATTAATAACACATATTTATCTCTATCTTTCATACAATTTATTACAATACAAAAAAGAATACACAATAATAAAATAGTGGGATCAATATTAAAAGCAAAACACGTTATTATCTCTATTAGAATACAATATCCACAATTATTTAAACAATATTCAACACTACATATTCATCACACAAAACCCAGAATTATTCCAACTATTATTACTTTTTGTTCAATTGAAACGACTGATATTACATGTGCCTTTATATTGTAATGCTTGCTCACCTTCTAGAGTCTCAAATTCGGCCAGTCACTTTCTAATCCTTCCGTTCGGATTCAAACTCCCTGGGCTGTTTTCTTCCACCACTGCTAGCGACACAGCAGGTATCTTCTCACTTCAAAAGACCCCCTCTCCTTGGTGCCGGCTGCTTATATATCTTTCATCGCTTGTGGTGTTCTACTTCCGATGCAAGTCAAGCATTTCAACACTTTTTCCAATTCTTTCACAATAGTTGGGCCATTCTGAGTGTCGTATGTTTATTACATTGTATGATTATATTATACTAAAATGAAATAATTATAAGTTAACATAAAATTAAATTAAATATATTCCTAACACCATCTTCATTAAAACAGTCTAGCATATTTAGTTTACTTAATTTCAAATTGCATACCGAAATAAAGCTAAAATCGTCTATTGTTACCCCTAGGAAATAATAAGAATTCCCTTATGTAATTCACTAAGTATTATAAACACACTTTGTTATACCCTTATTGCACTTACTAATTGGGTAATAGAGATCATTAATTAACTCTAATATTGAAGTTCTCTCTCGAGCGACACACTCTCTTAATGACAGTACCTTTGAATCTCAATATTCACTAATTACCAAAGGCGTGACGTCATAATGTTAATTAATATAGTCTCCGTTGATACATCTTCACAATAATTACACTCACAAGCATACTTACGTATATAACTGTCCGGGAGTTATGATCTAAAACGGATCGTATAGGATTCTTTAAAAAGTCTAAAGATGCGAGTTTGGTTTAGTTTTGTTTGAGTTTAATTATTGTTGATATAAATGTCCTATTTTTCGTAAAAGGAAATGTACAGATAACTAGTAAC
Organism: Aphrophora alni; assembly: GCA_963513935.1. Taxonomy (NCBI): domain Eukaryota; kingdom Metazoa; phylum Arthropoda; class Insecta; order Hemiptera; family Aphrophoridae; genus Aphrophora; species Aphrophora alni. Next base: position 8,944,412 of record OY740773.1, read on the forward strand.
GATGGAAATTTTAAAAAAATAACTCTTTGAGCTTCATTTCTGAATTTTTTATGTATTCGATACAAATAGAGAATTACTTTTAATTAAGCAACTATTACTTATAGCTTCTATAGTTTAAACTCAATTTTCTACAATAAAAAAATAATAATTTGCTATATTATGCAATAGTTTTTTAATACAGTTTATATGTGCTTGTTAAAAGAACCTTTGCGTATTAGAGGTTACCTCAACTCTACAAACAATTCCTATTTGTGAACTGACTACATAATAATGAGAATTAAACAGAAAGCTCTACGAAAATTGTAAATTCCCTTTCCTTTTCTAAAAATTATTTGAAGAAATTTTAATTTATTCATCACTTTATGTCCTTCTGAATTTCCTTCAACTCGCGTTTTGGGACAAAGGAAACACTTCTAAATTGTTTATTTTTTATTAAATCCCCTTCACAGAAAATTGTTTACTTTACAGCGAATGTTTGACATAACAAGGAGATAATTATAAGTCATTTTCAGAAAATATATTATAATAAGTTATAAGGAAAAAAGTTTGTTAGTCACTATTGTAAATGGTAATTATTGGTAACTATTGTAATCTGTTATTTAGAAAGACTTGTTAAAATATTTCTAAAAATTATAAGTTTTAAAATGACCTCCGCATTGGTCGTTACAGATAAAGCATACACAGATTGTAAATTAATTAGACAGCCTGATTTTCCATATGTACTGTCAATTTATACTTTTACTCCTGGTATATATTCAAATATGTAGGGGATGTTTTCATCCATATTCAACACAAAGAGCTTGAAGGAAAATGTTCTTTTTACCCTATATAACTTGAAGTCTTTTGATCTCTCCTTGTAGGTAAGAATAAACTCTTCTAAGGAACATCTCATGGAAATCCTTCACTGAAAATCTTTTACTTTGAACCGCCCGTTTGTTACAACATAAAGCAACTAATAAAATCAGATTATTTTAAGAAAATATCTACAAGGGTAAAAGTTAAATGGATAGAATAAAACTCGAAAACAAGATCTCACAAAAATTATGTTGACCAAATCAAACGCGTTTCAATGACAAAGTTGCCATCCTGAGTGATACAAGAGTTGCAATAACTAAACTATAACTTTATAGCTATACATTTATAAGTTATAGTTTAGTTATTGTAGCTTATGTATCACTGATGACGGCGACTTTGTCGTTGGAACGCGTTTGATTAAGTTAACGTAATTTTTGTGGGATCTTGTCTTCGAGTTTTGTTCTATCTAATATTATCTCACAAGCCTAGCTCGATATTTATTTACAGAGGTTTAATAGTTATTATTGTTAATCCCTATTCAGAAAGATTTGTTAAAATATTTCAAAACATTGTCAGTTTTAAAATCACCCTACTCATTACTGTTTTACAGAACCATACAGAAATTGTAAACATATGTAGTCAAATTTTTTATATTTACTGTGAATTTAGACTTCTAGTCATGTTTTATTTGTACATATCCTTAGATATAAAGGATGTGTTTTAATCGTCCCCCCCCCACAAAGGACGTGAATGATGTTATTACATCATGTTAACTCTTTATTTCTCCTAGTAGGTAAGAATAAATCCTCCTATAGAATAATTACCTCTTAATTAAATCCTTCATTAAAAATTTTGTACTTTATATCTCATCTTTGTCACAAGAGTAAACAATTAATAACATAATGTTATTTTGAGAATATATTATAAAAATACAGGTTTGGTAGTCCATATTGGTCATCCCTATTTGAAGATCAAGTACTGTGCAAAGATCCTATCATTTTATGTTTAATTATACAACAAATATCTCGAAAATGGAAAGGAAATCGGCCATAGTGGATGGTGATATTATGACTACATGAAATTTGCTACCAAAATGTTTAATGGGAATTTCCTTATGATTTAATTTAACCTAAAAATTTTGGCCCTAAATAAAATGTTTAGTTTTCGCCCTATACCTAATGTATGCACGTTGAATATATTATTGAAATGACTTCTATGATTTTATTTCCTTTTTGTCCCATGGGGCTGGTCCCAAAATTAAGAAAACTCAAAAATCCCAGCAACCTGTGTCTAATAAAACTAATAAATAACAATTATTTTCTATTTACAAACTTTAGTCTATTTTACCAATACAACAAAACTGACTAAATTGTTATGATTAAAACAGAGAAAAGGCGGATTATTGTTATTATTATCATATCCCTGCTTATAACCGAGCTTTAGCTCGGTCTCCTGGTAACTGTTTATAAATACAACAAATTGAAACTGTTTTTAAACGATGTTAGTTTTAAAATTGATCTCCTCATTATGTTTCAACATATTATTCAAAAATTATTTCAAATATTTAATAAAAAGTTCATATATGTTATTGTATCACCACAAATGTTTTAGTGTAACTATAAATAAAGCATAGAAGTGATTTAAACAATTCAGACTACAAAAATAATTATTCCAACTCAATGTTACGTAGCCAAATGTTTATTAAGCTAGTTTTTAGGACAATTTGTTTATGTATATCTCATAATGCACGTATCTTGTAAATCTTACTTCTTCTAAAATGATTGAAAGCAGTAAAAATTTAAACAGCTATAATTAAAGTGTACCTGTGGTTAAAATATTTATAGTACACATCGATAAATCCAAGATTTAATTTGTACTTAATCATTAAGTGACACGTTCAGGACCAAGAATTAATCTGAATGTAAGTAAATGTAATTCAATATTATTTAATGCCGCATTCAGACTTGATAATTTCTTAAATAAATCAACTGCACACTTTACCAAAATGATAGAAACAAAGTGTTTAACTTCTCACTTGTTTGTTTTAGAGGAGTATTTGTGTAGTAAATAATTTATTTTTACACATTTTAATACACATTTTTTCTTTGAACCTTTATGTTAATAAAATAAAATTTAAGTCAAAAATTCCCTGTGTAATTATATTCAATTAATCAAAAATAGACATTAACTGTAGTTTTTAATTTGTTTTAATTTTGATTTTATTCCTACAAAAACTATTGATAAATTCTCTTTTATTGTTGAAATACATATATATTTACGTAAGAAGTTTCACTAAAATCTGTATGTAATTTATAAATGTCGGCACAAACTTCCTCACAAATACATTTGTATTAAAATATACTGAAATTTATACGTTAATAAAGAAAATATACACGTTTATACTATCTAGTTCTAAATGAAAACAGTCAAGTTTATTTAGATTAATTTTCAAATTCTCCTTTACTTTTGACTAGATCCATTCATTAGAGTTTATAATTTGCATGTTTTATTAAAATATTTAAAGTAATTGCACCTTTAATAATGTAATTCTGTAAGTGGAGGTAACAGATCATTACTGAAATGGCACTAAGATTAGAATAGTTTGTTTGAAACTATTAGAAAACATTACATCTATCAAGTTATAAATAAAATAATTACGAGTATATCAAATAAAGTAAACATGTGCTTAGTGGTTAAACATTTTCTTATATCCAAATTATCCTTCACTACTCTTCACTATTCGTTTCTAAACAGCTTTGTTGCATTGTTTCAGTAATTCTCACCACTCATGCAAACAATTTTCTCAGATTCGTCATTTTCTGCAACTCTGCAATCTAATTTAATCACGATACCAAATTAGCTGTATATCTCGAACATAATCATTTTTAGTCCGTCCAAATGTATATATACACTGGTGATATATTCTGAGTAAATTTATAGTCTTTAGTTGGTAATTTAGATTTAATTTGGAATTTAACTTGCATATTTCATAAATATAAGGGTGTTTCATTACTTATAGTGAGTACTTGTATTGTAATCCCGAGATAGGTTAACTGGATTTACAAGTTTTTTTCAAGTAGTGTTAGTTTAGAACCACATTTTCCTATGAAGTGTCTTTAGGTCAACTCTTATTATCTTCCAACGAAACCTACGCTAGTAAACTAGAGCATCTATGTTTTGTTCTTTTCTGTTCTTTTGTTGTTAGAGGATGATTACAGAGGTTTTATCATTATAAAGAATCCATAAACACAATATTAAATCCCGACTGTATTTGATTTTGTTCTAGGTTGAATAAATAAATAATTGTCTCAGCACGGAAGTCATGGTATACTTCAAAATTATATTGAACAATTATAATAATATTTGTTGTTTATAAGAACTAGTGACCAAAACTGATGTGTCATATTGGATGAATAAAAACTGTTTAGAAGCTATTCAAAATACAGCACATTGATTAAAAATATCCAAAGAAGCCACTTTTAGTATCTGACATTTCACTTTTACTTTTGAAGATTCTGTTCAGGAACAGTCATTTGATAATAATCAATACTTTTTATAGTTATTACATTGAGACTTACTGTGTTTTTCTGAATGATAAATCATCAATAGGATTTTAAAATAGATATTGCATAATATTATTTCATATTGTAGCTGATACTCTGTGTTTTGTGTAATAAGGATTATATAAAGATTAAATCCTACTAATTATTTCATAAATAAAAAATAAAAGTGTAATTTTAAATATTAGCACAACGAAGCAGAAGGTAGACGATTTACAGGAAAAAATATACTGAACATAATAAGGATCATTGAGGCGGTAACTTATCTCATTGGGCATTTATAAGCTGCTTTAGATTATATAGGATTTAATGAACGTCCTGATGTCATACAGACAAATCTGACATTTGTGCAATTTTGCTTTGAGAAACAAACAAAATCGCAATTTGAAAAGTTATGAAAACTGTCCACACAAAAGCAAAAATTTTATTAAACGTACAAGTTTTTTAAAGATTCTTCTAAAATGAAATTGTATTTATATGAAGAGTTGGAACAAACTAATAAAAACATTTAACACAAAATTAATTATTTAGTACAACGTAATTTATTTTTGTAATCATAGTGTCAAACACTATGCAATTTTCAATCAATCAAATTTATTTAATTTAAATTTCCATTTGAGTTAGATTACATAGATATAAAAACTGAAGGCATAATTATTCTATTTTGACAGACTGTGTAAATATAACAAAATAAATACATTTAGTCTAGATTTAGTATACATTCATTTGTAAGTTTTACACGTAATAAAGCCTCTAACAGGTATATAACCTCGGGGCAGTTTTATAATTTATTTGTAGTTGTAGTTTGTATATATATTTCTTTTCAATAAATTTCAATAATAATATTTCAATAAATACCGTTGAATGCAGTCAGTGTTCGTTCCACAACAAAACAATAACTGTAATGTATTGCATTTTTACCAATAATTTAAGTAATAAAACAGAATTTTTCTTTTGTAAATTCTATAATTTATTTGGTATAGCTGACCATGGTTTCGCCAGTTACGGCATTGACAAGGCTCTTACAAGACTAAATACAATACACACAAGAACTATTATAAAAGGTTGAGAAAGGCAGGAAATTTCCGTTAGCAAACAAAGCACAAAGACCCGGGGGGAGATGTGTGTATTGTATTTAGTCTTGTAAGAGCCTCGTCAAATCCGCAACTGGCGAAACCGTGGTCGGCTAGACCAAATAAATTATAGAATTTACAAAAGCAGAATTGTGTTTTATTTGTTAAAATGGAATTCTATCAAGTACCGTCGGTCATCAGTGTAAACAATAATAATTTAAGTTTTTGCGTTATTTTATAATTAATTACTTTCTTACACATAGGCTTAGAGAGAAAGTTATGAGAATTTCTAGGTCTGTCGTTCAAAACAGCTGTTAACATTTCTAATTTTTAGTCAAATCGAAACTTATGCATTGTTGTTTGATTACAGTTTAAGGAAGGAACTAAGTTTAACTAGTAATGATTTAAGATTTGACGTCAAAAATAATTAAAATACAATAAAAATCTGAAATTAAACACATAACGTTACACAATATGAATCTTGTATTAATTTAAATATTGGTATAATAATAATTATTAAAATAATAAATAAGTAATGGCAGTTTGCAATGTAAGTTCTATAAATTAACATAAGTTATTGAATCACATAATTTTTAAATTGTATTCAGCTACAGTGTTGTACGTAATTTGTATATTTTACAATAGTACTCACAAGTTATGATAATATTAGTCTCAGTTGCACATCTAGAACATTGATTGACTCTGACTATTAAATATTACAAATACTAAATCGTGGCGTATTCCATAAACTTTTCCTACAAACATAAACACAAGCATATTCATTAATGAAAGTAGTACATGATTAAAAAAAAGAAGTTTTTGTATACATCGTGTAGCTTGAAAATGGTTATTACTTAAAAAACTTTTGAATAAAACACACACGTCTAACATAAAATATGTAAAATTAATATTATTTCAGAACCGCACGTGGTAACATAAGCATTCATTTCACAATCCAATTTATAAAAATCCTATAGAAAAGGCTTAATATATCCCTACAAAATATATAAAAAATATTAAATTTTATAAAAGCATCTCAACGCCGTCGTCAAACTTCTAAACAACTCCTATTTATTCGTGTCCGAGGTTATAAAATGACAGGGGTAATGCTCCAAACTTTAATCTGCTTTGCAGACGTACTATTTGATTGCTTCAAATAACATGATAAACATGCAGAGCAAAAAATATCTTAGAGATCGATCGTAGTTACGAAATTTTTAAAGAATGACTTTTTATTTCGTTAGCTATGACAAAATTTAAAATGTTCTCCATAATGGTTTATTTCATCTATATAATTTTAAGCTCGATACTCTCGTATATTAAAAAAAATCCAATTACATTTGTAAACTTGTAGAGTGCTATCCGCTAATTAACTTCGCAGACAAAGTGTGTATTTTATTTAAATTTACATGTCCACCAAATCAACATTTTCAGGAAACAAGAAAAAGTCATTGTATGTAAGCAATATTAACATTGACTTACTAAGATAAATAAACAATAGCTTATACAAAATAGACAACATACACCTCACTTGTCTATTTCAAATAATAAACTAATTAAATAAATATTTTATTATAAAATATGACCTTGTTTGGTTTTGCTTGGGTGGTTTAAAGACATATTTGGTTTTGCTAGGGTGATTAAGAAACATTTTGGTTTAGAAAATTGTTTGGTTTTGCTTGGGTGGTTTAGTCATGTTTGATTTTATTTGGGTGGATTAGAGACAGTTTGGTTTTGCACGGGTGGTTAAGAGACATGTTTGGCTTTACTTGAATAGTTTAGATAGTTGTTTGGTATTGCTTGGTTTGTTTCGAGACATATTTGTTTTTGTTTGGTTGTTTTAAAGACATGTTACTATTGCTTGTGTGGTTTATAGACATATTTGGTATTGTTTGGTTGTTTCAAAGACATGTTACTATTGCTTGTGTGGTTTATAGACATATTTGGTTTTGTTTGGTTGTTTCAAAGACATGTTACTATTGCTAGTGTGGTTCATAGAAATATTTGGTTTTGTTTGGTTGTTTCAAAGACATGTTACTATTGCTTGTGTGGTTTATAGACATATTTGGTTTTGTTTGGTTGTTTTAAAGACATGTTACTATTGCTTGTGTGGTTTATAGACATATTTGATTTTGTTTGGTTGTTTCAAAGACATGTTACTATTGCTTGTGTGGTTTATAGACATATTTGGTTTTGTTTGGTTGTTTCAAAGACATGTTACTATTGCTAGTGTGGTTCATAGAAATATTTGGTTTTGTTTGGTTGTTTCAAAGACATGTTACTATTGCTAGTGTGGTTCATAGAAATATTTGGTTTTGATTGGTTGTTTTAAAGACATGTTTGGTTTTGGATTTTCTAAAGCGGTTTGGAGACATGTTTATATTCACTTGGGTGGTTAAGAAATGTGTTTAGTTTTGCCTGGATTATTTACAAACATGTTTAGTTTTGCTTGGGTGGCTTAGTGTCATGATTTGTACAACAAAAAATTGTTTAGTGTTATGTTCGTTTACATGGTTGTAATGATTTTAAACATTCTGGTGTAATGATAGAATAGACCCAACATACCACAATAAGTTAGGTCAGGTGACGATATATTGGCATCCTATGGTTGTTTGGACAAGGTAGATTTTGTTTGGTCTTGTAAGATGGACATGTCGAATTCCGTCTGAACAGTTAATTTTCTCCATTAAAATATAACAAAACTTTTTGAGTTTGGCTTGTTTTATTAACGTGCAAAAGAACAACTAATTCTACTTTATGATAATGCAATGCTTACTTGATTATGAAATACTTTGGTCATATTAGGTTTTGCTTGTTTTATTAACGTATAAAAGAACAACTAATTCTACTTAACGATAATGCAATGCTTTCTTGATTATTACATACTTTGGTGATATTAGGTTTTGCTTGTTTCATTAACGTGCAAAAGAACAAATAATTCTACTTTATGATAATGCAATGCTTACTTGATTAACACATACTTTGGTCATGTTAGGTTTTGCTTGTTTTATTAACGTATAAAAGAACAACTAATTCTACTTAACGATAATGCAATGATTTCTTGATTAATACATACTTTGGTCGTGTTAGGTTTTGCTTGTTTTATTAACGTATAAAAGAACAACTAATTCTACTTTATGATAATGCAATGCTTTCTTGATTATTACATACTTTGGTCATATTAGGTTTTGCTTGTTTTATTAACGAACAAAAGAACAACTAATTCTACTTAACGATAATGCAATGCTTTCTTGATTATTACATACTTTGGTCATGTTAGGTTTTGCTTGTTTCATTAACGTGCAAAAGAACAACTAATTCTACTTTATGATAATGCAATGATTACTTGATTAACACATACTTTGGTCACATTAGGTTTTGCTTGTTTTATTAACGTGCAAAAGAACAACTAATTCTACTTTATGATAATGCAATGATTACTTGATTAATACATACTTTGGTCATATTAGGTTTTGCTTGTTTTATTAACGTGCAAAAGAACAACTAATTCTACTTTATGATAATGCAATGATTACTTGATTATTACATACTTTGGTCATATTAGGTTTTCCTTGTTTTATTAACGTGCAAAAGAACCACTAATTCTACTTTATGATAATGCAATGCTTACTTGATTAACACATACTTTGGTCATATTAGGTTTTGCTTGTTTTATTAAAGTATAAAAGAACAACTAATTCTACTTAACGATAATGCAATGATTACTTGATTATTGCATACTTTGGTCATATTAGGTTTTGCTTGTTTTATTAAGGTGCAAAAAAACAACTAATTCTACTTTATGATAATGCAATGCTTACTTGATTAACACATACTTTGGTCATATTAGGTTTTGCTTGTTTTATTAACGTATAAAAGAACAACTAATTCTACTTAACGATAATGCAATGCTTTCTTGATTATTACATACTTTGGTGATATTAGGTTTTGCTTGTTTCATTAACGTGCAAAAGAACAAATAATTCTACTTTATGATAATGCAATGCTTACTTGATTAACACATACTTTGGTCATGTTAGGTTTTGCTTGTTTTATTAACGTATAAAAGAACAACTAATTCTACTTAACGATAATGCAATGATTTCTTGATTATTACATACTTTGGTCATATTAGGTTTTGTTTGTTTTATTAACGTATAAATGAACAACTAATTCTACTTTATGACAATGCAATGCTTACTTGATTATTACATACTTTGGTCATATTAGGTTTTGCTTGTTTTATTAACGTATAAAAGAACAACTAATTCTACTTTTTGATAATGCAATGATTACTTGATTAACACATACTTTGGTCATATTAGGTTTTGCTTGTTTTATTAAAGTATAAAAGAACAACTAATTCTACTTAACGATAATGCAATGATTACTTGATTATTGCATACTTTGGTCATATTAGGTTTTGCTTGTTTTATTAAGGTGCAAAAGAACAACTAATTCTACTTTATGATAATGCAATGCTTACTTGATTAACACATACTTTGGTCATATTAGGTTTTGCTTGTTTTATTAACGTATAAAAGAACAACTAATTCTACTTAACGATAATGCAATGCTTTCTTGATTATTACATACTTTGGTGATATTAGGTTTTGCTTGTTTCATTAACGTGCAAAAGAACAAATAATTCTACTTTATGATAATGCAATGCTTACTTGATTAACACATACTTTGGTCATGTTAGGTTTTGCTTGTTTTATTAACGTATAAAAGAACAACTAATTCTACTTTTTGATAATGCAATGATTACTTGATTAATACATACTTTGGTCGTGTTAGGTTTTGCTTGTTTTATTAACGTATAAAAGAACAACTAAATTCTACTTAACGATAATGCAATGCTTTCTTGATTATTACATACTTTGGTCATATTAGGTTTTGCTTGTTTCATTAACGTGCAAAAGAACAACTAATTCTACTTTATGATAATGCAATGATTACTTGATTATTACATACTTTGGTCATATTAGGTTTTGCTTGTTTTATTAACGTATAAAAGAACAACTAATTCTACTTAACGATAATGCAATGCTTTCTTGATTATTACATACTTTGGTCATATTAGGTTTTGCTTGTTTCATTAACGTGCAAAAGAACAACTAATTCTACTTTATGATAATGCAATGATTACTTGATTATTACATACTTTGGTCATATTAGGTTTTGCTTGTTTTATTAACGTATAAAAGTACAACTAATTCTACTTTATGATAATGCAATGCTTTCTTGATTATTACATACTTTGGTCATATTAGGTTTTGCTTGTTTTATTAACGAACAAAAGAACAACTAATTCTACTTAACGATAATGCAATGCTTTCTTGATTATTACATACTTTGGTCATGTTAGGTTTTGCTTGTTTTATTAACGTGCAAAAGAACAACTAATTCTACTTTATGATAATTCAATGCTTATTTGATTAACACATACTTTGGTCATATTAGGTTTTGCTTGTTTTATTAAAGTATAAAAGAACAACTAATTCTACTTAACGATAATGCAATGATTACTTGATTATTGCATACTTTGGTCATATTAGGTTTTGCTTGTTTTATTAACGTGCAAAAGAACAACTAATTCTACTTTATGATAATGCAATGATTACTTGATTATTACATACTTTGGTCATATTAGGTTTTCCTTGTTTTATTAACGTGCAAAAGAACCACTAATTCTACTTTATGATAATGCAATGCTTACTTGATTATGAAATACTTTGGTCATATTAGGTTTTGCTTGTTTTATTAACGTGCAAAAGAACAACTGATTCTACTTTATGATATTGCAATGATTACTTGATTAACACATACTTTGGTCCTATTAGGTTTTGCTTGTTTTATTAACGTGCAAAAGAACAACTAATTCTACTTTATGATAATGCAATGATTACTTGATTAATACATACTTTGGTCATATTAGGTTTTGCTTGTTTTATTAACGTGCAAAAGAACAACTAATTCTACTTTATGATAATGCAATGATTACTTGATTAATACATACTTTGGTCATATTAGGTTTTGCTTGTTTTATTAACGTGCAAAAGAACAACTAATTCTACTTTATGATAATGCAATGCTTACTTGATTATTACATATTTTAATCATATTCGGTTTTGCTTGTTTTATTAACGTGCAAAAGAACAACTAATTCTACTTTATGATAATGCAATGATTACTTGATTAATACATACTTTGGTCATATTAGGTTTTGCTTGTTTTATTAACGTGCAAAAGAACAACTAATTCTACTTTATGATAATGCAATGCTTACTTGATTATTACATACTTTGGTCATATTAGGTTTTGCTTGTTTTATTAACGTGCAAAAGAACAACTATTTCTACTTTATGATAATGCAATGCTTACTTGATTATTACATACTTTGGTCATATTAGGTTTTGCTTGTTCTATTAACGTATAAAAGAACAACTAATTCTACTTTATGACAATGCAATGCTTACTTGATTATTACATACTTTGGTCATATTAGGTTTTGCTTGTTTTATTAACGTATAAAAGAACAACTAATTCTACTTTATGTTAATCCAATTGTCACTTGATTATGAAATACTTTGGTCATTTTAGGTTTTGATTGAATTATCCTCAATTACGTTTTATGTCTTTCATCAGGAGTGGACGACCTTTAGATATGACATTCATTGTACAACCAAAAAATGTTTTCAAAAAAGGATCCTTAAATTAAAAATTAAATTAACAATTGGATTAGAAATTTTGGCTTATATGAAAATGGAAAATACCGCTTTATTTTTTGTTCTTCGTCTTAGAATACTTTTGTGGGAGGATCAAACCTAAACGGTTGAAGTTATAAATCTTGTTTTTTTTTACTGTATCAAGAAAGCTTTTAATGTTGTATCAGTTTCAAGTTGTCATTTTAATATCTCCAATTCACGTATCAATATTGTCAATTATTACATCATTATCATCAGTTCTCTTATAAATCTATCAAGTTCTTATATAATTGTAACAGTTGTCATATCAATATCACCAGTTACAAATTCAACATGTAGCATTTTATTTTATTGCACAACCCTTCAGTGTATATTTCCAGAAATACAATAAATAAATGCAGTGAGTTATCAAAAAACTGTATCGTTCCTGGTAAATGAATAGAATATTTTGTAAAATGTTGCAATTAATCAGTTTAGTAACTCTCAAGTTAACTATTATTACATTTACTTAGTCATGAGGGCCGTAAACTTTGTTAATACAAGTGTACGTTGTGAGATACAAGCTTATAGTTAAGCGTAATATTAAATGTTTAATAATATATTTGTTCCAACTTCAACAATACAACTTGTCCCATCGAGAAAAGTTTACAGCTAACAGATTGCATTTCATTGTTCAAATCTAATCATTTGATAGTTGTTTTGAATGTGGACTGCCGTATTATTTATTCAATTGGGAATGAATGAAGGATTAGGGAAAATACATTTAACTTTATTGTAATATTAGGATTGTAATGTACGATTAGTAATATAACTTTATTGAATAGAACCCGACTTAAACTAAAATCAAAATCTAAATGAAATTTCTGAAATGGCTACAATTTTAAACATTTTTTAAAATTTAACTTATTACACATTAAATTAGATAACAATGCTCATATTACTAACCTCCATCTCTACAATGACAAATAGCGAAGTTATTGTAAAAAATGTAATTTTGAACTCTGACTTTCGTAAAAAAATATGACATACTCGTTTCTACGAGATCCAGCAGGAACGAATCATCGTCACGAGCGTAGCAAATGGAACTTCTCCACATTTATACAGCTTCGAGGCTCGCTGTTGCCTAGCCGACCTTCAAAACGTAATGATATACACAATTACGAAATGCAGAAAACGTTTATACCAGCTATTTTCAACTGAGTCATAACTTTGATCTACAATGATAATGTAATATTTCCTACAATGCCCAAGGAACCAACTTTTTTATATTACATGTAGGCTGCGTAAGTAACAGGATGGTTCCCATCAATTTATTCTTCAATTGTAATAACTTAACTAACTGTTTAAGGTTATACAAGTTTAAATTAAATTTAAAAAAGATTTTTAGAGACATTGTGTCTGAAATCATGTCAAACAGAGAGGCTTTTATCATGTAAAAGAAGAAAGTAACACTGTTTCGTTATATTCAGTAATTTAGTAAAGATTGATTGTTGTCACAAAAAAGAAAGATTTCCACTTTGCAATGAACTCCAATCTAATTTTATAACTACAGCGGAGGTTAATAGCCTCACTCCTTTGTTGTTGCAAAGTGCTTACATCTACCTTGCAATTATCTACAATCAAGTGCTATAACCACAATGCAATTTAACGTATATGAGTCCTTTACTACTTATTATCCATTGTTGAGTACTTAAAATTCTGTGCTTCCTTTTATTGAATACAATTCCAACTCTTTATCTTTATGAAATTGTAAGAATTGTTTTGTCATTGATTGTTGAATGAAATACCACGTTTACGGATATTGTTGTTTATATTTTTTTATTAAGTTTCAACAATAATAATTTATTAATTATTTGTTCCTTTTATTTTATTTACTATCCTCACACTATGGTCATAATTCTCTCTCTACGAAAATATTTGTAATTATTTTGTTTGATCGGGTTTTCAAAAAGTAATTTAAGAAGATTGTCCCTTTTTTTTATTACGGGCAAAAAATGATTTGTCAGTGTATTATGAGTTTGATTAAAGTAAACTTAAAGTTTAATTAAAAACTGTAAAGGAAATCTAAACTAAGTTAGTATGCATAGAATTGTATACACAATTTTACACAATTTATCAAAAACATTATTCTTTTATAATTATTCAATTTAGCAATTGATTTTGAATTTAAATTGAAGTAAAAAATATACACGTTAAAACAATTTCTTTATTATTTAATGTTTAAAATATCTTTTTTTATTACTAAATTACTTACGTCATAGCAATCTTGTGTTTAGTATTTATTTATTAATATTTCATTACAGCTGTTTCGGTATAACATATACCATCATCAGATGAAACAACACGTTTACACAACACACTGATACACATTTCACAAACATTTTATATTAATTTGTATTTTATATTATTTTCGACTTGTACTGCAGTACCAAACATTTTATGTTTATTTATTTTTGTGAAATGTGTATCAGTGTGTTGTGGAAATGTGTTGTTTCATCTGATGATGGTATATGTTATACCGAAACAGCTGTAATGAAATATTAATAAATAAATACTAAACACAAAATTGCTATGACGTAAGTAATTTAGTAATAAACTTATTTTAAAGCATTCATTTAATCAATATGGAATTATTAAAATATTTTTTTATTTTGAATTTGTCATTCTAAGTACATTTGACATTTCAAAATAATACATGCTCACTGTCCCTTGTTTGTTATAACGCACACGTGATTATCTGTGAAACAAATATTTATGTAAACGTGTGTTTATTTTGTCACAGAGTTATTCGAGATATGTATGATTCACTGCACGGCGCAAAGGAATTTAAATAACTGAGGCTAATTTTATAAACACGTGACGAGGAATTGAAATTAAAATGTATTGTACGTACATTACTTTGTTATTATCCGTGATGGAGTTGCAGTGGGAATGAGATTAGTTTTCGCAGACTACATGTACTAAGCCCATACATTATAAGCACTATTTTACTTAACCCCCCCCCCCCCGATACAATCTAGTACAAACAAATTCTATATGTAATGAATTTTAATATAACAGCAGATATTTCTTGTTGAAACTCCATATTCAAGGATAAAATAAAGCAATAAAGCTTAAAGTTTCAAAATATTTTAATAATATAAATGAGCTACAATTGTTTCGCCTTGCGGAATCATCGGCATCATCGTTGAATAATAACTACAGATATTATTTACAAAATGGTGGAAGTTAAATCTACTTTTACTAATCATTAGTTGGATAAAACTGAAAAAGGTATTGTATTTGAATGTGATGGTTAATTAACTCTGAAATATATTACTGTATTTATTCTGTTTCTCGTCACTTTTTGAAAATGTTTGTAATATATATATATATATATATATATGTATATAAAGAGAAAAGAGCTCAGAGATGCAGACGAATATAAATTCTACTCGATTGTTACCAACCTTTCAACAGTGTATTCCCCTCTTATTACAACACAGGGTAATTCCCCTTGAGATTTCCCTATCACGTTATATAAACATTAATAATATTAATGTATGGAGACATGTTCGCTATTGAAACGTTTATTTTAAGGAAATAAGGACTAATATTATTTTCCCAAAGTTTTGTATTTGTAAGTTTTTAAGAAACACACATACATTAAATATAATCTGCAAATACCTAACTTCCTCTTTTCTAGCTCCTTTTTTTTCCCGTTAGAACACCTTTATTCTCTACCACGTTTTTGTTTTTTCCTCTTCTAAAACTACACTTATCATTTTAACTAGTTTAATTTAAATTTTAAAATATCATTTCTTTATTAGTAACATACTGTAATATTGTGTAATTATTATACAGTTTCAGACTCTTCTATTTTCAGCCTGATTTGTTTTTCTTTCATTTTCATATATGAAATGCTATTAAATCTGGTTAGATATACATATTCTAAAAGTGGCAAAAAATAAAAACTCTAAAATCACTTTTTTTTGCAAGTTTTTTAAAAATCACAATCTCCATTTATAATTACGTCTGCTTACTAATATGACTAATTTGTTAACTAAATCAATAAAATAGTTGAACAAGTGCTGATATAGATTTTATTTAGGTAGGTTTTTATTAAAACAAGTAGTCCCTAAGATTTATAAAGTATTTATATATATATATATATATATATATATATATATATATATATATATATATATGTGCAATAAAATTTGAACACATCTACAATATTTTGTATGGAAATAAACAAAGATTTATAAACGGTAATAAGTTCCTACATAATAACTGTTGGAAATATCGTCTCACGAATGATCTCAGACGAGTCGGGCTGGAGAACTATAGCACAATATGTAAGAGACGTACTATTAAGTAAGAAAGAAGATACATGTTTAGAGGACTAGAAGAGGACAAGCCTGCGTTACCGTAGAGACACAAAACGTACTTACACACTAAACACGATGACCTGGTCTGATGCAATGCGAGAGTAGTCCCGGACTAGGATCCTGGAAAAGAGGTTAGGGTTTAGTGGGTAAACCGGATGAACCGGGAGTCCCACACACCGGGAGACTAGTCTCCTGATGGTGCCTAATGCATTCCCCCTCTATAAAAAAAAAAAAAAAAAAAAAAAAAGTTCCTGCATAGTGAAAGAATTCATTTAATCTACAATAAAGTAACAAATAATCGAAATATACGACGAATGAAATTAAAACAAAGACATCCTGTATTTATAAAAATGATAATTAAACAATTACAGTACACCAGAAGCTCATACACATAATCTGAATTAAGAATACTGTATATATTTGTTTCTGGTTCAGGTTCTAATTTATAAATTAATTTCCCGGATGTAAGTAAAAATTCCCTGTAGCCGGTGTTTCAGTTTAAACACTTTTTATTTGGTTCACTAAACAAAATTCATTGTTTCCTGTTCGTTTCACCTGAGTTACGATTTAAAAACATTCACCTGCTTGTGATACAGATGTAGGTTTGTTTTAAATAAATCAAAGGTAAAACTCAAATAAATATTGGTTTATATCTAATGGAGAGACGTGATAATGGACTTGAGTTTTTGGAGTATTAAAATTTTTGGTAGGTTATGAGTGATATTAAATACTGGATATCGTCACCATATTATTTATAAAATCTGTTAAAAATATTTGATCTGTTTTAATAGAGACAAATATTTTTATAAATATTTAAATAATTTTAAACAAAAATTGGAATTAGTAAAGATTCCACTACAAAGCAATCAAAAATGTTATAAAATATCAATATTCTAAACTCGAATCTATGTATTGTTATTTGGAATGTTACTATGGAGATACCACCTTAATGTTTATCTCTCTACCCCTACTCCACCGTTCCAAGTCGACATTGTACCATGTGGGCCTATAACTTCAATAATTTTAAAATAAATTTCTTTTCGTTTTGTTAAAATGCTAAAGTAAAATGACGGATTTGACCTGGTTCAATAACATGTTTGGGGGATCCCCCGAGGTGGGGGTAGGTAACGCGTTTTTTTGGGATTATATCGACCGATGTCATGCTGGACGGAAGCCTCCTCCTGCTTTGTGTGGACCTTCATTAGTTTTGAAGGTCCACGTGGACATGCCCAAGTTCTCGATTCTTCGAAGATCCCTTAAAAAGTAACTGAAGTTGTTTCTTTTATTTTTTTTTTTTACGTGTCGGTTGTTTATTTTGAATAAGTGTCATTTCAAAGTGAAACAAATTAATAAATTGTTGTAAACTTTTCAACTTGTGTTTATTAGCAATAGTTCCTATAAATAAACTCTACTGATAAAACCTTGTACCCCAGTGAAGTATTGACAGTGGACAATACAACTACTATTGGAAATAAATTACTTATTTTTTTATATATTAATGGTACAACATAATTAGAAATAATTATTTGTGACCACTGTGTTTACAACTATAATCTCTATTTTGTTTGGTTGTACGTATTGTATACAGAGTGGTTGAAAAGTTTAATATCTTGTATATAAGGAAAATTTGAAGATAGATGTGTTAAAAAATACTATTATATTATGATTTCAAAAATTTGGTCCGCCATATTGCATCCGCCATTTTGAATTTATCCTTTCTTTTTTTAAATTTTAAGGTGGTTATGTGATATTAATGTAGAATTTTAAGACAAAGTCAATTGTGAAATCCGCACATACTTATCTTAAACCGTTTATTTACATTTGAACATTTCATTTAATGTAAAGATAAAATAAAATACATTAAACTTCTTATATATCAAACTTTAATGTTCTATGAAATTAATAAAGTATTTTTAAATTGAGTAGATTTCTCAATCAAATCTCCCTTCAAATTCCCCTTATAAACGAGATATTAAGCCATTCTAATACTTTTCACCCATCTGTATATTTCTATTTATATAAATAATAAAGTTGGTACACATTTTATTAATTTTTTATTATTACAGCACGTCAGTTCTGCCCCTCAATATATTGCGAACTCTTAGATTCTCAACTGCATCAGATGTGAATGAAATATTACAAACGTCAAATGAAGAGACAAAGCACAAATTCTAATTTTAATATGTCACTTTCAACTCTCTCATTCGTTTCTCAGAAAGTTATGTCTTCCTTTTATTTATATATATATAAAAAAAAAAAAACACACACAAAAAGTAGAGTTACGAAATAAGTTGTCTGAATATAGACAAAGTTATCAATCCTAAGTAACATGAATTATGTTGTACCACTATTCACTGATAAAAACAATTGTAAAAAAGAACGATTAGTAATTCCAATCGTACTAAAAACAAAAAAATAAACATATTTTATGATCTTCCTTCTCTGTCCATAAAATATTTCTTATTTTAGCCACAAAACAACAGGTTTCAGTCAACTTAATACGGCACAATTAGTCTGAGATAATGTGTATCTTATTTGTTTTTTATTTTACAAAGTTTTCATAGTTTCAATATATCTAAACCGAATGTATGCATTTATAAAAGTTCGAGTATAATCTAAACTTTACATCTACAACTTTCAATTGTCCTATTTGTTAATTTGCCATTACACCGTTACTGGTACATTTTTTATTATATCTGTAATTAAGTTTATTAAAAATAGTTTTTAATTATATCTAACCATGATTTTAGTTTTATATATTCTGCCTTTAGTTTACAGCGATACTTCACAAAGTTGTAGTATAACATCATCAACCCTGTTTTCGGAAATGGAATCACACGCTCTGTTCAGATTCCTTGATAATCAGTTTCAGGCATTTCGCTTCATTACATACAAGTCCGTATGTAATGAAGCAATAACCTTCATATCTACGATTCCGTATAGTTGGTTACATGATGCTTATACGGCGTTTTGAATACGTAGGTCAAACAATTTATCTTATTTCTTATAAACAATTTTTAAATTCGATAGTTAATTAATGATGAAACAAACAGAGACATAAAATGTAATGTTCACATTTAGGTTTTGTGTATATATAAATAAATATAGACTAGTACATATATAAATAGTTATAGATTGGTTATTGTAGTACATGATTGACTGAAGATGGCGCCTTTTGTCGTTGAAACGCGTTTGAATAAATAAACGTACCATTTTGTGAGAATTTGTGTTCAAGTTTTATTTGTATGTTTACTTAAACCATAGTGTAATTCAAAAAATTTAACAGAAATTTTACAAAAGCGTTTAATATAATTTGTGATGCAGATAACTAATTCATTGATATTTTTAAAAAAGGAAAAAAAAGTGAACATTTAAAGACCAAAGTCTTAATGATTGGTGTAATAAAAACATTTATGTTGGTGTAATCTTAATGATTGCTACTATAAAATGATATATTTATAGATATCTTACTTGCCTGAGCAATATAATATAAACTATTAAAGTTTAGAGCTGTTTCGCCTATTTGTCAAGCATCATGAGAACATATAGAACACTTATCACATTACAATATGTTATAATAATTTTAAAAACACGTTTTACTCACGTTTACCTTTTACAATTGCATGTAATAAAAATTACATCTTAAGACTAGACACAGGATTTCAATTTACAGATTTAATCGTTATATAAAACAAGTTTTTATCAGGTACAAAGTTTCTATGTTTAACAAATTGGCAGATATTTTAGTAATGAAGTATTTATCTAATTCACGTATTTACATTACTTATATAACAATCATGTAATAATATTTATTTATCACTGCTCATTAGTTTGAAATGTTTAGTTTTATT
The DNA here is from genome assembly GCA_963513935.1 of Aphrophora alni. Classification (NCBI taxonomy): domain Eukaryota; kingdom Metazoa; phylum Arthropoda; class Insecta; order Hemiptera; family Aphrophoridae; genus Aphrophora; species Aphrophora alni. The sequence goes on from OY740773.1 coordinate 8,964,771, forward strand.
TTAAAATTATTTGTTTTATGAGATCATTATTTTCAACTTGTTTATATTTTAATGGTGTGCTTTTATAATTTTGCATATTTGGTTTTCATACAAATGCTAGTTTTGTTGTATAATATTTCAAAGAGACCAACGAATGTATAGTTATTGAATTAGTGATATATTATATCAAACGATGCAATTATATATTAACTCCCTACATTGACTTTGCGTATATTATATTTAGTAATACATTTATTGTTAGTTTATCAAAATTATTAATACATCAGTTTCAACACTTGAGCCCTCAGACGAAATACTAAATAATCTCGTTACACTACTCATGTTTACGAAATCGAAACCCGTAGCATTGGAAACATAATTGGTCTACCTCCACTCAAACAGTGGCATCCAGAAAGTTTTTTAAATCTAACCTAACCAATTTTATACATAATATATAAATACACAATTTATTGTTGTGTAGTTCAAAATAATCTTTTCAGATGGTTTCAGATCTTTGTTCCTACGGCGCCACAGGAATTGACACAATTAGGAATCTAACAATTCTCTACTGGTACCACATTCTATTCCTGTAAAATATACTCTTAAACATGCCAACAATATTTCAACTGATCTGTCAGATCAGGTTTAGTCTGTTATGTTAGTAGAAAAGTTGAAAACGAGTGGCGGTCCTCTTCTTGAACGGACCCAACATAACTTACAAATTGAATCTCTTGAGACTTTCAATAAATTTATTAATAGAGAAAGCCAAATTAAGTTACTCCTCTATTCGTTCAATTCAGGGTTAAACTTGGAAGTGTCCCAATATAAGACTATTATGCATTGTAGTAATATTTAATGACGCATTGTAGAGATAGTAGATAAGTATTAACAAAATCTCACCTACGTTTTTGATAGATTTTTCGTTTTATGTAAAAGAAAATTCGTAAAAGTTGATTTAGAGATAGCGTTCTTGAAATTCTTTGGTATTTTTATTTTATTAATAACCCAAAACTCTCATTGAAACTAATATACAGGTAAACGTTTTGGCTAAGTACAAATTTCAAATTCAAAACAGTTTACTAAAAAATGTTCAAACCTTTTGAATATATTTGTGTCAATATTTTTCTGGTAATTCAATTACACTTGCAATTTGAAAATGAATAATTCAATCTAATTGTCTGACTATTTAGCCAATCAAATGTTTTCTACTTCGAAAGGTTACAATACATAAATCACATACATAACGTGCTTTGTGTATTATAACATTGATATCCATGGCGTCCAGTTCCACAGGGATACATTGCAAGCTGATAAAGTAATTTGTGAAGTTATTAAATTAAAAACTAATTCACTGCAGTCCTACACACAGTCTAACAAAACAAAGTCGTAAAATATTCAATCACAATCCATTTTTTTTTTCAATAAACTGTTCAAGTGTAATTATAAAATTCATATGTAAAAAGTATACTCTGGATGTATGACAAAATATATAATTAATATAAAAAATTTGAAATATAAAAGCTTTTCGTTCAATTATTTTACAATGAATCTAATTGTCTTCCAATAATAAAATTATAAATATTTCGGAATGAATTTGATATTAAAGTTTACGCCTAAAATAAAATAAATAAAAATATGTATTTGATTTTATTGTATTTAATTAAAACAGATATTGAACTTTATTAAAATAATAATGCTCATAAGGTCAATATATTACTACTCTTTATAATTTCTTAGTGCTGCAGTGTAAACAATGATAAATTTCAACCATTAGGACTAGAGAAACGAAACCATAATGATTGAACGACCATACTGTTGATTTCTATATTATCAATTGTAAATTAAACTAATTTTGGTGCCCTAAATTTTTCATTTTATTATTATTTTTTATATATTTTGCTTCATCCACAAAGCAAAATGAATTGACCTAAGGTTATTTAAATTTTTATCAGGATATTTTCTTTCCTTTTAGGATTCCACTACATACTTTTCCAAGTAAATAAATGATTGTTTAAAAGACTTTGACAACACAAAATAAACAATAACTACAATCATCCAAATGAACTGTTCTTGATACTTTTGACTTGGTCGTTACGGAATACTGTATAAATAGTTTCAAAGCATTTGGGTTATTTACATTAATTTAATTTGAATTCAACTAAATAGACATACTTCTCTTTGTATAATGTCATAAGACAAAGAGCCGATCTAATAGTAAGAGACTTCCTTTTATCTAAAGGACACTGACCTGTATGGCTGGTTATATAGAGTAACGTTATTATAAAACGAAATGGAGGATTTAAAGAACTGCTCTCCTCCTACGTTATAAAGTTAATTAATTTTGTACTTTACAATTGTTGTACTATATAATATTTAAATTAAGGACTATTTTTATTTTTGGACTAATTTAATTTCATTCAAAAATAGTATTGTCTCCTCAAAACAATATACAACAATCATAGAAGTAGTCGAAATAAGATATGTATTTTTCAAATTTTACATCGATAGTTTTGAAAAAAGAAGTCAGGAGGAATTGTAATTGTCTTTGAAATATTTAATTATTTCAAACAAATATTTACCTGTGATATAGAAAATATTGAGAAACTGGTAAAAATATGGTAATGTATGAATTTACTTCTGTCAATACAACTGTTTTTTTTTTTTTTTTTTTTTTTTTTTTTTTTTTTTTTTTTTAATTAAGAATTATAACATATAATTTGTTTAGATATATTTTAAAATTTTGTATTTAAGTAAAAACAGTTTTACAATATAATGTCGTAAACCTGTTTAAACCAATATTTAAAAAATCAAAACAAATCCAGGTTTAATGTGTGATCTTATCTAAGGTGTGCTGGACCATTGCAGCGGTAGAATACAACTAGAAATTGTAAACATTTTTTCTTAGTAGAATTAGTGTGCATGAAGTAAGACACAGTTTTTTTATTTATAGAAGAGATACTTAAGGAGTTAATACGATAATACATTCTTGTGTTGGGTTTGAATTATGTAACTAAATTCTAACCATTGAATAAGATTTTCCCTAATCTCTTATCAGTGGGATGTCTAGTGTCGCACCACAAAACCTATTTTAAAATTTTGTTTTCAAACCCAGCAAAGAGTATAAAAATGAACCTAAGTATTTTTCTTAATAAGTTACTATGGACCTAACTCATAAATTAAGAAACGGAAGATATTGCTCAGTTTGATAATATTTGGTATTTCAATATTTAATCAGTTTATACATCCAAAACGAAGCTATTTTTCATTTATGTTAGCGTTAAAAAAATTTCTGATACAAAATTTACCCACTTCAGGGATTTTTGAATTTCACTTCATGTCTTCTTATATACATAAACACTTGTATATTTTTACATTATACATCTGCAAATAAATATTCACCTTGACTTGTGACATGTTTTAAAATTTAAATTTGAACAAAATGTATCACATAAGTTTTTTAAATTTAACACGTTTGAGCTACAACAATCAAACTGTAACTTTTTCCACGTACGTATGCTTAATAATTTATTTTAGGGGCAAACCATTCATTCTCTACACCACATACTCTCATATTCCAAAACGTATATCGCCTCTTATAGTAAAAACAAATGTTGAATTAATTTGGTAAACGGTTATATTTTTTAACTTTAAAACATGCTACACTAAAAGTTATTTACAATGTATTGTACTCATAGAACTCTTTTCTCTGTTCATTGAATAACTAATCCAAAGTCCATATTCAAATCAGTACCAGCGAGTAACACTTGCTTTAAATGCAATCTGTAATCAACAAACATTCCTTGATAACTCAAGCTATATTGTTGAACTTGGCACACTTCTAGTACAATGTATTTAATATAACTTTTACCTTATAGCATCGCAACTTATACTTTTCACTTCTACCTGTCCGTTCAAGTTAAATTACGTGATAATGATTATTTGCTTATTTTACTGAATGTTAATTACATTTAGTATAAATAAAGATTACTAGAAGAAAATTATGCATACAATATATTGCTTAGTTATTAATTTTAAAACGATCATACGAGCTGTAATATTACTCATAGAAAATGAATAAGTTATTGAATGACATGCATGACTCATTTATAAGAGGTAATGTTAATTTCAATAAGTGTAAAATAAATAGTGCACAAACATTCTCACTTTTATATATGTAAAGAGATAATATAGAATAAAACTCTCTTTAGTTAGTAGTTGTAGTTTAGCTATTGTACCTAAAGTATCAGTGAAGATGGCGACTTTGATGTTAAAAAGTAATTTTTATGAGACTTTTTGTTCGAGTTTTATTCTATCTAATATTATTTCACAAGTCAAGCTCCAATATTTATTTATAAGAGATAAGATAGTTAAGATTAAATATAATGTTGCATATAAACCTTTCGCGGACCTCGGTAATTACATTGAAATTAAAAAAATTTAGTTTCAATAATTCCTGGAGTGTCAGAACGCTACTATGTTCCTAAATTAGCTACACGTACTTTCCAAATTTGTATAGAGTATGCATTACTTCAAAGAGTGTTACTCGTAATTGATATTTATATAGAATATCCTCCCATTCCTCTCGGGTAGTCAACTTGACCTTAGCTGTGAAAGTTAATATTCCACCAAATTTGATTGAAGATAGCAACCAATAAGTTTTCTACCTAACGGATTCAGTTACATTTAAACACAGCTATTGTTGTGAATTTTGAGAAAATCCAAATTATAGCCTACTATTAGTTTTATGACGAACTGCTTAGAAACTTTACAACCGCCGTTAAAAATAGATAATCTGAGTTTGATTGATTGATTGATTGATTAATTTTGCCTCATTTGGTGTACAAATAGCATTGCTGCAGTAAACATTTGAATTGTCACAATAATGATATATACAATACACAATAAACATATCCTCATAATACACATAAAATATAAGGAATACAAATAAGGCTCAGTTATATAAACTATTTAGTATCAATCACACAACAAAACATGCCCGCTCTACAAGGAAAGCCTCAAGTTTCTTTTTAAAGCCTTTAATGCTAGGCACTTCCTTTATATTGTCAGGCAATTTGTTGTACAATTTGAGACCAGAATAGCGCATAACCATATTTTTTGTAATATAAGCTAAGAAAATTATAGACCATGTAATATTAATTTACAAAAACAGTAATTACTTAACTAATCTTTAATATTGTTTACACTGATGACCGACGGTACTTGATAGAATTCCATTTTAACAAATAAAACACAATTTTTCTTTTAAAAGATGGTCGGCTAGACCAAATAAATTATAGAATTTACAAAAGAAAAATTGTGTTTTATTTGTTAATTAATCTTCCTTTATAATTATAATTACAATATGTAAATAATTTACAATACACTAAATATCGTGTATATCTTAAAATGTTTTCTTCAATTTTCTTCAACTATGTTTTTAAGTTTAAATTTTATTTATTTTTCAGGAAGTTTTTTCCAGGATATTACTGTTGATTTACATAATACGCTTGATTCATGTTCATGATTTTATGCTTAATAATGAAATTCATAGTTTAGTTTAGCAACTTTGTAATTATCCTTAGAGTTTTTCTGTTTAGTTAATTGAAACTTCAAACACTGATAGATCACTTATTATTATTTTTTAAATATGAAATAATCATTATAAAGTAAGAAAATGAATAAAACTACGTTACAAAATTTTATCTGAATCGATTTATGATTGCAGAGAAATTAATATATCTAATAATAGTATTTAAAGGATGAATAAACCAAAGATAACATGGGAAAGTGAAAAAAAGTTAAGGGGATTTTAAAAACTAATGATTAAAAGGTATAGTAAATATATATATATATATATATATATATATATATATATATATATATATATATATGTATATATATATATAACACATGTAAAATAAACAGACTTTTATATTCAATAATTAATGGCGGAAAAAATATTATATTCATAACTTTATGAAATGAAAGTATGTTCAGTGAAAGAGGTAAATAACAATGCTTATCTGTGTGAATCATTGACCTAGCCAGTTGTAATTCAGTGTCATGAAGTTTTGTGTACACCTGATGATGACTTAATCGCTGAAACGTCAAATTGAACACATATATTGAGCATTATTGAAAATTGTGCTTTCTTCTAAATTGGAGTTTCCAAAACAGTAGCTTATTTCAACTGAATACTTTAACAAAGGTCAAGAGGTGGAGCCAAGGCAATCTTCATTAAAGGCAAGGCAATCTACAATTTTATTAAATTGCAGTTATATCATATTATTGCATGTATTTGCAAAACATATGTTTAAGAACTCTGCAATAAAAAAAGTGAATCACTCCAGCCTCCCCATTAACTTAACCTCGCTTCTGTAATCAACCTGCTTTGTGGTTGTTGAAGTTTATTGTAGGTCATTACATAGATCCCTTTTATTATGTCCTAACAATCAGACCCGGCTATATTCGTGTACCTATCGCATCAGTTTTGTTCAAATACAATTCTGTCTGTCTGTCTACTGTACATAGTGGAGATAATTACTAAATTAAATAAAGAATACACTCATATTTTATAATTTAAACTTTTATAACTCTCTCTCTCTCTCTCTCTCTCTCTCTCTCTCTCTCTCTCTCTCTCTCTCTCTCTCTCTCTCTCTCCCTCCCTCCCTCCCTCCCTCTCTCTCTCTCTCTCTCTCTCTCTCTCTCTCTCTCTCTCTCTCTCTCTCTCTCTCTCTCTCTCTCTCTCTCTCTCTCTCTCTCTCTCTCTCTCTCTCTCTCTCTCTCTCTCTCTCTCTCTCTCTCTCTCTCTCTCTCTCTCTCTCTCTCTCTCTCTCTCTCTCTCTCTCTCTCTCTCTCTCTCTCTCTATTATATATATATATATATATATATATATATATATATATTAGTCAAACCCACTGATTACGAAATCTCTCTATTCAAGAAACCTAGAGCTATGATATTTTATTAACATGGTTTGGGGTAGATCTGTAGACGCGTACTAAGAAAGGGTTTTGAACATGTTCCACTCTCATGCTGTTTTTCACCCTTAAACAAGTATCATATAATAGTTATTTATGAGTCCATTTTAAAATTGGTTGTTGCCGTATTTGGGTATCATTTATTTCTATAGCACCATCATTAGAGTTAGGCTAAAAAAAAAAAAATTCTTTTTCAAACTATCTCAACTATCCCCATGTGAAAAGGGGCCATCAGATAGTTAAATATATATTTTACATTTAAAAGTTTTCATTGCACTAATTATTTAAAAAATATAAACAGTCTGCGTACTTTCCTAATTTTCAAATGATTTCAAAATCCATTTCCGATATATATGTAGATTGAGTAAATTTGAATTGCCTCAGCAAGAATTTTATTGATTGGAATGAAGGGAGAAAAGGTCGCGTTAGTCAATCTACTTGGCGAGGGGTAGGCGTGATGTACTATCTGTAGAAATCTGTTATAAATCCATCATCAATCAACTTTTTTAATAGGGTTTTCTAATCTGTGCCTCTTTAGTCTTTGTGCGAGTAATACATATAACATTTGATTTAAATATATTCATCTGCATAATTTTATTTATTTAAATTGACATTGTAGTACACATTGCTAAAATTTTGATCGTTTATTTTTGAAAAAAAAAACAACAACAAAAAAAAACAGGTATTTATAAAAGACAAGTCTTCAAATAGCGGTAAAGTAACTTAAATTATTTCAAATACGGCGTTAGTAAGAAGCGTCTTTAGAACCTAAATTCATTTAAAAATAAACAACACAATTATCACATTCCCAGTTTTGTTTAAAATTTCCATAAATGTTTCCATTTGTTGTTTTTCTTTTACATGACTTTGGTGTTTTAAAAAAATCATACTTTATCCCTTTTACTTCTTATAATTTATTTAATGACAGTAAATTGATATTGTATCAAATATTGTTTTAAATTGAGAAATACAAATATTATGTATCAAATGTAATTAATGTTTATCATTTAAAATAATTTGATTTCATTTTCTTAACTGAAATCCTTGCGAGAACAGAGGTTATCTTAACGTCGACTGGATTGAATTTCTCTTCCTTACTACAAACTGTTATCTTTTTGGTTATAATTGTGTACATGTTCTAATATTTCTTTTTTTTCTGTTTCTTAAACAAAATATTTTCCACAATATATAATGTGTTTATTAGTTCGTTTTATCGGTTATTTGATTATATATTTCTAAATATTCCAAAATATTAACTTTACTTAATGAGATATAGAGTATAACGTAATCGGAAACAATTTATTATGATCCTTGTTTTTTGACTAATTCTTTTATAATATCAGGAACCGTAGACGTGATGTAGTTGTCATCTGTACATAAACACACCAGCGGGCACAAACATTAAAATAGAAACTTGAAATTTGGTTGAGGAACTCATATTATACTCTTTTGAAATTCTTAAAAATCGAATTTAAAATGTCAAAAAGGTGGTAATATCGTGTGGCCGTTTCTTGTTCATACCTCGTGTGCTATTCAAGTTATAATACACTAAATTTGACACGAATTTTGAGAATCCAATTCGGCATGTAATGGTCCCAACATTTCGATGACAAATAGGAAAGTAACTGTTACAAATGTAACATCATATCTTTACATTCCAAGATATTTTTTTAGTCGAATTTTTACGAGGTTCAGTAGGGTAGGACCACATCGCTGACACGAGCGTAGCGAGTGATGTACCTTTACATTATCACAGCTTTGAGACACGCTAGCTCCAAAACACTACATGAGCGAAGCGAGTGGAGACTCTTAACATATAGACATCTCGTTAGGGCCTAGCTGACGTCAATAAAATAATAATATACAGAATTACGAGACCAGTTGTGTTTCTACAGTTTGTGATCGTTGTTACTACTAAAAATATTTGGCTAAGGTAATATTTAATGCGTTTAGTAACATCGAGATAGCTATAATCAAATAGCATTGAATTAGCAGAAATAATAATTTCAGCTTAAAAAACGACCAACTATTCGCGTCATGAGTTTTTCCACGACGTCCTTTCTTGTAACGCAACCTGCAAACGTTAATTGTCGGTAGTTTAACGGCTGGCTTGTGATAGAGAAATAATTTGAAATTGAAAAAAAAAAAAAATAGTTGTGGTAGAATCGTTTCGGCAAACGTGATTCTCCTCTGGGTTGTTACTATCCCACACTGTTGCTATTTAATTTGCACGCTGTTCACATTTAAATAAATATACGATTAGTTTTATCCTCATAATGAACTCTCCCACCTAGCGCTATACTGTATATTGTTGCATATTATATATTTCAAATATCTTTTAAATAATTTTAAAATAAATATTTCTAAAAGGAGTTCAATTTCACTAAAGCGTAAAACTCGTTTTGTAAACAAAAAGGTCGATTTATAACATGTTAATTAAAAAGTTCAGTTGCAGAGCTTATCTTTTAATTAATACTTGCTGTACAAAACCATGCATTTCAAAAACTCCAATTTATTCTAAACTGATAATTGCTATAACATAAAACTAAACCGAGTATAGAATTAAGTTCATTTTATTTATCACCATTACGACTATTGTTATATATTAGTATGCTATTGCAACTTACCGTCGTTAATAGTCGGGTGTCGTATAGTTTCAAAACGACAGCCGTTTCGGCTATTCAGACATTATCAAGTTTATTATTGGAGAAGATTCTCCGTTGTCATGGAGTTCAGTCCAAGACAGTGGGTCCACAAGACATGATATTTAAATCTTTGTTAAAGTGTTGTTTTGAATGTTCCACGACAACAGAGAAGATTCTCCAATAATAAACTTGATAATGGCTGAATAGCCGAAACGGGCGACGTTTTATAATTACACGACATTGACTATTGACGATGGTAAGTTGTAATATCATACTGAGAAATAGGTTCACTCATATTTATTTTAAATTATTTATTTGAAGCAGGAAATATCACAATGTATCTTCAAGGAAATGTTGTGACAATAGAGCAGCTGTCAAATATTGTATTTAATTTTAAAATAGTTGATAAGTGGCATAATAAAATGACATGTATTAATCGTATGTTAAAGATGTAAATAATAAAATTATCCGTATACTGTCATTTTATTGCATAATCAAACATTTTCATATAAAACAAAATGGAAGAATGGCTGCCGAAGATTGAGATAGTTTAATAAAACGAATTAGGTGTCAAACAAAGCTCTAGAAATATCATAAACTCAAAATATACTTTAAAACATTAGTTATTTCCTGAATATAATGATGTTATTAATATAAATATATATGTTAAATTTAACATATCTTCAGCAATTATCTCGAATTCTTAACTAAAAATCAACATTTTAAAAATTATGATAATATTGTATTTCATAGAAAAATATAACAAAAAATGTATATTATGAAAGGATAAAACTTTGAACTTTGCATAGCTTGTAAAATTTTATATCCTCGAAATAAATGTTATTGATTTTTACAAACAAACGAAGCCAGCTGGAAATGTTTAAATAAAGAACCCTAGTTGTTCATAAAATGTATTTATTGTTGTTGATGAAGATAATAACGTTTATGCTATTGTGAATTATTAATCTTCAGGAAAAATAGTGCAAATTCAAATGAACACAACGTTTGGTGCACTTCCAAGTTTAACTGTAAATGTAAGGAATATTGGAATCTTAGTCTTCATAAGTTATTCATAAGTTCGTTGAATTTATTGGAAATCGTTGAGTTTCAAATGGAAAGTTATGTTTCCAATTCCACTGGTTTTAATTTGTAAGTAATAACACGAGTAATAAGGAGAGTCAGTAATTTAAAATTCTCTCAGTGGGGTTAAATGTTGAAACTTATTTATGGATGGAAATTGTTAAAAACCAAGTAATTTCAATGTGAAATAGTTAATGTATGTAGAAGAATTTTAATGTTATTGATTTCAAAATAAGGAAAAAATTACGTCATTGGTTGTAAAATATCACTAAATACATTAATCGAAAAAATATATATTAATGTAATAACTGTATACAATAAAATAAAAAGAATAAAAACAAAATCTCATAAAAAAAATAAATTTAAAATAAATATTTCAACTCAATACTGAATGATGATAACATATTATTGTTGCATGTATTGTTTAATAAATATTACTATTACATAATACAGTTAAATAAATATTTAGTTTATATTATTGTTTATATTTCTACCAGTGAATATGCCTCATGAAACTTCATTCCCGGTCTATATTTGATCAATAATATATCAATAATACCTATAAATTGAAACCCTGTCTCAACTCTACAGTTTCAGTGTGTTAGTATAAATTTAGTTAGAATAAGTTCTTTTTAAGAAGCCAGAGTAACAACAATTATTTTGACAGACCTGAAAACTGATGAAATTACTTACCTAGCAAATACGATGGACTTCATTAGGGTGACAGTTGTATATAAGTTTGAGACAGAACGAGGTCAATTGATCAAGTGGCCAAATGCTTGGAGGTTTTGAAGATAGATAGACGTACTTGGCGAGAAAGAGCTTCCGAGGGGATCGGTCCTTCATACAAGAATCTGGAAGAGTTGAAAAACATGTGAGCAAACTTTGCTTGTAAATGAATTTGTAAGTATTCAGAGTCAGTTTTTTATTAACGTAGAATCAGATCAATCAGTCAAAATATAGTTCAAATCGTTCTGGAATCTTAGATAATAAGATTCAAATATTTGTATTTGTATATGACGATGTTGCAAGAGAGAGAGAGAGAGAGAGAGAGAGAGAGAGAGAGAGAGAGAGAGAGAGAGAGAGAGAGAGAGAGAGAGAGAGAGAGAGAGAGAGAGAGAGAGAGAGAGAGAGAGAGAGAGAGAGAGAGAGAGAGAGAGAGAGAGAGAGAGAGAGAGAGAGAGAGAGAGAGAGAGAGAGAGAGAGAGAGAGAGAGAGAGAGAGAGAGAATCAGGTTATAATAAATAATAAAGAAGCAGTAATTGTATAACTGAACCACTTATTCATTTAGTTTTAAATGAAAGAACCCAGTCAGAAATCCGAACAACTGTAATAAATTAGAAAGAGAATAAATTTCATGACGAAAATTGTACATTATACGATTATAAGCGGTGTGATACTTTAACCCAAAAACGGCTCTGTCAAAAGTAAGTGTAACTAGAGAAAACATGAGTAGTTGAACTAAACTTCTCAACTTATTATAAGATACTATTTGTGTTACAATATATCTTATAGATTCATTACATGTGGAATTAGAATAATGACGTGAAATACTAGAATCTGTTTACCAATGGATCTCGGTATATCGTGTAATTTTACTTTCGCTGATCTCTCACGCCCTACATTCCGTTTTAAATCTAATTACTACGTTTTGGAAATTAATTAAGTAGCTCAAGACTAAAATTACTTCATTACTTATAAATTATACAGTATGTGGTGATTCTACGGCATCACAATCCTGGTTTGTCTTGCATACTCTACCCTTTGTGTTTTATGCCACTGCACATTGCCTATTTCACTGATCGCAGGCGCCAAGGTCTATTAGATTGCTCCCTTCCAAGCGCAGCGGGAACAACAAGTGGCAACAAGTGAAAGTTCCGATCTGATTTAACTTTTATGAAATTTAATACACCCTCCCCCCAAATATGATCCGCTAAGTACGTTTTGGGATTGGTCAGAAGGCCCTGGGGGTCATAACTCCCAATTTTTTTACTTTATTATAAATCATATGGTCAGTGCAAGTCTTAACATTATCCTGTTTCCCCTTTAGTGTTAAATTACCAGTATTAATGTATATTTAATATTCTAAATTAGTTTAAATGTTAATTAGATTCGTCATAAAATGGCTAGCCAGGTGTGAGTTGTCAGTAATGTAGGGCCAAAGATTGGTGTATTGACTGCGTCAGTGTGCTCAAAATAGTAGTTTAACTAAAAGAACCACAGACCAATCAATTAGGTTTCCATGTATCAGCAAAAGTAGTCAAACCATAACATTCATTCAGCCTTGTTACCCCCACCATCAAATCTTTTTGAGTTGCAATTATTCAATGAAACATTGTGTATTATTTTCGATTACTGTGAATTTCTCGAGTAGCCATAAATTATGATAACATTAACAGGTATACAAATAAAAATAGCAACCGGTTGACAACGGAAACCCCAAATAAAACAGAGACCTTGAGACACAGCGGAATTAACAGATTTGGTTTTTTAATGTAATATTTACCGTTTTAATTCCGTCAACCTGACTATTACTTACGTTTCTACAACGCGTTTCGAAGCATATAATTCATCATCAGATTTTTCATTATTCCATCTTCATTCTTCATAGGACGTCAAGATCTTTACATAACGATACAGACAGAGAACACACATTGTGCAATCAACTTGTGGCACCAAGGTTGAAGTCAACTACCGGTCTCATGACTCTCTGAATTATACGTTATTTTAAGTATTTATGGCTGTATCAAAAAATATATTTGATCGAAAATTAAGTTGGTTTTGAAGCCATATATATTCTTAAATATACTTTTCGATACAGTCATAAATATTCAATAAGGACTTCTTCAATAAGCAAGGTATTAGATTCGAACGGTCATGTGACTGATAGTTGGGTTCCAACCTTAGTCATCAGCACACGTTGATTTAGTGTTGTTGTGTTGACGTCCTTTGAAGAATGAAAAATCTGATGATGATTTATATAGTTCGAAACGCGTCTTAGAGACGTAAAAACTCACTTTGACCAGATTAATAAAGGTAAATATTACATTTTTATCAAATTTGTGACGTGAATACCGTAACCATTAATATTTTGTTTGTCTTTGTGATTTAAATATCAAAATGCTTGCAGACATCATCACCTTGAAAAAATGGGTGGGTAAAGGATAAAATGCACCTCATGCACCTTTAATACACTATTAGCATGGGAAGAGAATAATAGTTGATCATAAGTGACAAGATAGATAAAACGAAAGAGTGGAATCTAACCTAAGACTAGTTCTGAAATGGTGTAGATTGGGGTTGTCACACCTGGATAAAAATGAATCTTCGAAGAATTATATATACAGTAGTTATGTAATACAGTAATAATTTAAGGATAAATAAAACAATTTGCAATTTATAGTCTCCTATAGATATGAAAACAACAATAAAAAAGATAAAACAAAACATAAGTATAACATAATACAAGTAGACAATCCGGATGAATTCACAGCTAATTTCAGTGGATCGGAAATGAGAGACATAGGTCATCCAATTTTGACCTATGTTCAAAATTTCAGATCTCTAGCTTATCGGGAAGTTAGTTTAAACTCGATTGCAAAATTCCACCCGGACAGACAGACAGACAGACAGATATGACGGTAACCGAACTAATAAAAACTTCGTAATAAGGTGTAGATTGGGATTGTCACGCCTGGATAAAAATGAATCTTCGAAGAATTATATATACAGTAATTATGTAATACAGTAATATTTTAAGGAGAAATAAAAAAAAATTGCAATATATAGTCTATTATAGATATGAAAAAAAAAAACAACAACAATAAAACGGATAAAACAATAGTTGTTCGTAATTCTTTTTATTTTATATTTCTGTGAGGTTTTAATCTATGGAAATAAACAAGCTTTTTGTTGAATAAATCTTGGCAACAGATGTAATAGTAGACTAATGGTTATAAATTAATAAATTTAAAATTTGAAGCAAGCACTGTATATATGCGAATTTATTAACTTAATGGGATACTTCATACAGCGTTAAAATATCGAGTCAATATAATTAAACATTCTCGAGGTAATTGCTCCAAAGAACCACATCATCACACGGTGATTACTGTATAACTAGATTGTAAATATAATACAATTTAATCACTTATTGTACCCCTAACACAACAGATGTGCTGTTAATACTTAAAAGTCCTTCTATACAAGAACCTAAATGAAATCACTTGATTGGTGGAAACAGGACTTTCTGTTATTGATGTGGGGCTGACAAATACAGCTAACGATGTAAAAGCCTAATGTTCTGCATTACGCTACATCGTTTCACAGATTGAAGTTGTAGCCACCTGTTCTTGTAATTAGTGATGGAAATACATAGATTAGACATTATCGTTTACTTTGTAATGTAACTAGTTTATTTCAAATTATACTAAATAATATAAAATGCTTCAAAATAGCATTTTTGTCGTATTGTTTGTACTATTTGATAGCACACTATAAATTAATTAGTCAGTTGTTGTTAACAACATTAAGGTCCATTAAGTGTATTTAGAGTATAATATTCGTAGTATATGTATTTTAACCTTGAATATGTTAATGATAATTGTATAACAATTATTCAATGAACTTTTATAAGTGTTCAGAAAACATATATTATGGTGAGTTGGATTGATTGTTGTTTGGTGCAGGTTTTGAGCATAAGAATAACATTTCTTCAGAGGTACCTATAGGTAATAATTTGAACGATGATTTACTTACATAAAAGTACACTCGTTTTTATGTTACAACTAAAGTAAGAAACATTTTATTTAAATCTGAAGTACATTTTTAGTGATATCAGTAAAAACTACTGCTAAATCAGTCTGGAATTTATATTTAGAAATAAAAACCAAACAATTTGTATCTCAATGTTTTATTATGGCTTTAATATAAAATAAGGAGCTTTATTAGATTATTTAAAAAGTAATACAAATTTAATATTCTTTCTCATAAATTTTTTACTTGTTAGTTGATTAAAGTTACATTATATTGTAAAGGTTTTAAGGCCTTTTACGTTTCCTCTCTTTCTTGAGGTTGTAGAGTATTCTTTTGAGGGGAAGATTGCAAAAAAAAAGTAATGATAAAGTGGACCTGGTTAATAATCATAACCCATTTTAACATTTAAAATAGCAGAAAAAGAAAATTTATTATTAAATATCCTCAACAAAATAACACCAATTTTAGTTAAGCAGATACGTTTAAAAGTATTAGTCAGACTAAGTTTATTATTAACCCCCCCCCCTATTTACTCCACGTCTCAGGATTTTTGGATTTAGTGAAAACAAATCCACGAAAAGTAATTTTCCAGACTAAATATAAGAATACTTAATTTTTAACAATAGAAATTGTATTCGTAAAATACAATACAAGATGGCTTTTCAATAACTAAGTCATCATCCTCAGATGTCACTTGCATGCATGACCCCCCCCCCTTCTCTCCCCTCGAAGCCATTGTTCTTTTAAGCGCAACAATACGTCATCGCTCAGACAATAGAAACGAGTAATTTATTCATTTGTTTTTAGTTATGTAATATTGTGGAAGGAAATATTGAGATTAAAGTATTACTTCTTTGACATTAAAATTGAATATTAAAACTTGCATACATACGAAGTTATGTTTCTATCTCCGTTATACGAAATTATTGAAGTAATATCATCACTTTAAGAAGGACATTTAATTAATTAAATAATACACACACACATACGTTTTATTACGTCAAAACGTGAACGAAAAGCAACCACAGGTTCTAAAATCATTTTAACACGTTACCCTACACATTTTTTTTACAATGAAAAATTTAATTCAAGTATGATTCCTATTTCGATCACTCAATTTTGATACACATTTGTTTCACACGTATCATTTACTAAGTACACTTCTTTATGTACATTCTTTTAAATTCAATTATTATTTTTAAACTAATATAGCTTGCATACAATCTAATAGATAGATAACATCACTGTAAATACCCAGATTACCATGTACACATCCTGTAGCTTTGATTTATGGAATGACCTCCACTCAATCCTATGTATACACCAATTCAGGCCAGATATAACTTGTAATTGTACAAGTTTATAGTTTGTTTAGAAAATATGGACGAATAAAGTTTATATATTACTTTCTCATATATACGTAACATTTGAGAAAGTGTCGTGATTTGTTTAGAAATTGATGCCGATTTTGTTTTACGGATGTTTCAGTTTTTAGAACACCAGAATCCAAAAAAAGTGAATTTGGACAGTCTATGTCGTTTGTTGTATTGTATAGCCCAAAAACATCGACCTATTTTAATCAAGTTCCGCAGGTATATTTTCATAAATCTCGGCACTTTTGACAAGTTCTAGATATGCTGAAATTTGGGAGTAGGGCTACATGCCATAAAAAAACCCACAAAATTATCATATTCTCAAAAGTATCCAAAACAATTTTGACCTCATTTTGTTCAACTTGTAGATCCTAAAGGCTTAATCAAAACGTATTCATAGCAATCTCTCTAAAAATTATGACCAAATAAGCTAGTCGTGAGTCTGTTTTAAAGTAATTTCTAAAAAACAGCTTTAAATATTTCTCTACAATTTTAGTGAAATGTGAATATTTTGAATTTACTCGGTAGCGACTAGCTCGAGTTTGGTGAAAAATAGACTTCAAGTAGGATGCCTGCGATGTCATAAACAGTTGTCACATCGAACCGAAATAACTATTTAACGAAAGACTTGGTGTGTTTTACTTTAAAATGACACCTAATCTGATTATGTAAGTTAGCTGTATGCATTTATTAAATTAGTGACATCTTTGGCAGAAACTTCATTGGTAAGAAAACAATTTATAGCTATTCAAATTCTAATATTAAATTCTTACAATGTTTAGCGTATATTATATGTTATATGAAAATTTATAATAAATATATTACACAATTAAGAAAACAAAAAAAAAAAATCCTAGTGGTGAGATAGGACTTTTTACCTAGGTAAAATCCACCTTCTTTCAAAAAGTGATTATATAGTCAATTATACTTAATTGTATTTACAACGATTATTGCGTAATTACATACAGGCTTAGAACGCATTGAACTGAAATGCCTGGAATTGAATATCCAGGAATCTGAACACAGCGTGTAATTCCATATCCTTAACGAGGTTTGATGATGTTATGCAACAATGTCCAACATGTTCTATATTCTTGCTCTAAATTAAAGAGACAGACAGATAAATCTATGTACAGAATGTTCATAATTAGAAGGAATTGAAAATATGTTACGTTTAATAAATCTTAGAGACAAAATAGAAAATAGTTTAATAGAAATGCAATGACGGAAAATGAACAGAGTGGGCACTGAAAAACAAAGGGATAAAGTTTCGATATAAAATAGTACAGATAATCAAAATTCTAATGGCGGTATGCTTTAAATTCATATAAAAATATTGTAATAACAATTTTGTAAAGAGTGAGTAACTGCACAAATTAAAACAAATAAAAAGGAAGGACTGGGTATCAAACTATTTTGAGATATTAATTTGTACAAATATATTACATTTTCCATTAAAATAAAATCGTATTTAAAAAATATTATATGTACAAAAAAAAAAAAAAAAATGATAACCTAATAATTTATTATACATATAAAACGGTTTAAATGTATTAAAGTTTTTTAAGTTGGTGTTATCAGTAAAAATTAGCCTACAAATTGACTCGTTGTACATTGGTGTTATTTTATAAATTTGTCAGTATCAGTCAAGTTTCTAACTTTACTCTGCTACAAGGAGTTCTATATTTTGCTGTAAATAAAAGCAAGAAATAAATTTGAGATAAAATAAAGGCGAGGGTTGAAGGTGACATGTAAAATTAGAATGTGAATTTTGCCTTGGCTTGACGTAGTAATAATTCATACGAATCTGCCACAGTGGAGAGTTTGAAGAGTTCAAAATTCACTGGGTATACTTGACTTGCCATAACGCGATAATAATAATCCGTTCACTAAACTACCAACTAGTAATAATTTTATCACTCTATATATACACAATTTTTAAAAAAACTGGAGTTGAGAATAAATTGTTTTTCAATTACGTTGTACGAAAAACCAAAGGGGATTGGGGGAGGGGGTTGAGACCAACGTTAGGGTTTGAACCTGTATTGCAAGATTTAACATGTTGTTCAATCTTTCAGTAATAATTTATTGAGATGGATTACATAATTTCAAGTCGACACGAAATCTAATTAAAATCGGCTAAGCGGGTTGTATTTTACCTAAAATTATGTATTTATAAAAAACAGGCACAGTTATTTATGACACCAAATACAGTATCGTTTTTGAATTGCTTCATATATAGAGACATATATGTCTGCAGACACTGCTGCATTATAAACACAAGATTTTTTTTTATACATAATATTACAGCTTTTTCTTCCTCTACGGAGTTAAAATTTTCGTAGGTTTTTTTTTTAAGAACATTTAATCCACAAGCTCTTACAAAAAATATAATATAATTTTTCACAACAGATTAATTTGATACTCATATTTTGGCACAAATCTGACAATTTTGTATTGTAAAAAAAGTAGATTTATAAATAATGTTGAAGAATTCACAATATATAAAGAATTTAAAAACACTCCTTGGGACTTATTAAATGACTAGTTGTCATTCCAGGCAAATGACGGTATATGATGTGGACATTGAAAAATACATAAATAAAAAAAAAATAGGTCTCATGGGATTCGTTACGGTGTGCACCAAATGTTTTTATATATTTAATTGTGAAACTTGTGTGTAGTCTTGTACGTCAGTATGGGTAAAGATTTGAGTATTTTAATGTTTAAAATTATGTAATGACCTCCAGCGAGTTAAATAATTACTGACTACTGACGATGGAACTATGGTTCTGAAACGCGTTTGAATATATATATATATATATATATATATATATATATATATATATATATATATATATATATAAGATTAAGTTTGAAGGGTGGAAATAATTAAAAATAATATATTCGTTGTATATTATAAACAGATATTTTATTTTAGCAAGGAACTATGGAATTAAAACAATATTTTAAAATATATTATCTTCATCAGGTTTATCCAATGATTGACTAATAGCACTAGGTATACTTTTGATTCTTTGTAAATACTAAATAAGCATTATATAAAATTTCCCTTTTAGGTTAATGCTATGACTAAACAACAGCAATAAATATTTCATGTCGTAATTTATAATTCTGGATGCAATAACGTCAGTTGTACATCCGCAAGATTAGATTTGTGAGTAATCGAGTTTCGGTGACTGATCTATTTTGCGACGTTTTTAATTTACATACACCACCTGAATATCTTATTAACAAATTTTAATATCTTCACCTTATTACTTTACGTTTTATTATTAATTAGAATCTCAAATGAAGTAATAAATAACAAACAAAACTTGTACGATCATTTAAATAACTAAGGCTTATTGTTACTCCTTTATTAAGATATCTTAAAATAAATAAAGTTTGAGAGATATGAAAAGTATTTCAATTAATGGAAATCGTCTTTTTGCTGATAACGCTATTTATATGTAACATATTTCATCATTAGACAAATAAACAATAATATGCCATGCATACAATTTTGATATATTTTTGTTATTAAAATGTGAATGATTTTTATTGAATCGGTGAATATGATTTTGAGAAATTAAGCCTTTGGTAATAGTTATTATCCTTATTCTTACGGACGGAGTGGAGAGGTAAATATTTTTAATTACAACTGCAGAACCGATCATAAAAAAAAATATTCCGAGTAATACTTTTTTTAGTCTTTAGGAATTAAATTTCAACTACATGAATTGAGCTGATTTAAAAAATTTAAATAACCAGTATATTTACTAAAACCGTCTGTCATTATTCTATAAAAATTACAATTAAAACAGTTAGTGTACAGTATATTTTTATCGTGAATAAAAAGTGTTAAAATACAAATAAAAGGCTATTAATACAAATAGCAAACGGCAAATTTTCAATCAAACAAACAACAAATGTTTAAAACACGTCTTTGTTTGAAGTAATAGTTTGTTTATTTTAAATTAAAAGTAACAGCTGAAATCAAAACATCATTCAATAGTAATTGCCAGTAAAGCGATGAGGAATCTAGGAGTGTGATCAATGCACATCATTTGACAACAACAAACAATTAAAAACTGGAAATTCACAATTCAGGACAACTTGTAAATGAACTTTAATTATCAAACTAGCGTTCCTTTTGTTCCAATTTAAGCTTCATTGGAATGAAGGTATAGATATTTCTGTTAACAAGAACTTTGTTATTTATTTAGTGTTGAAATATTGCAATAGTAAAATGAGAGAGAATATTGGTTAGAGGGAGATAAGGAGAAAGGGATAAAGTCTATTTTTTTAACTCTTCATATATGTTAAAACTTAAACAAAAATAAATTTTTACTGTTTACATAAAACTTACGTGTAGTGGAACTGACTTTTAACCAATATTTACAGTAATTTTAATTTTAAACATTATAGCCTATATATGGAGTTGCGTATAGTGTCTAGGTGTTGTGAACTTTTTTCTTCAATTCAATTTTGTTTCCTCGAGGGTTAATCCTTTGTCTCACATCATCATGTGTTTAAACATCAACATGGCAGGCTGTGCGCTTTTTTATCTAAATTCCAGTTGCGCGCTTTTTTTGCGACACCATTTAGGTTGAAAGTAAGATTTTTATAAATAGATCAATTGATTTCTAAGCATTCCAAGTAATTGAGTTTTATATTGTTTTGTTCCATGTGAGAAGGTTAACATTTGACTTAGGATCAAAATTATGTCCTATGTCTAATAAATGATTTGCAAAATTTGAATTAGATTTGCCATACGTCTAACTATGAACATGTTCTTTAATACTATTCTTAACTAAACTAACATATTGATCTATGTATTCATAATTGCAATCACTACAAGAAATCTTAAGATATCTAAAGATAACAGATATAGGTTAAAAATAGTGACTTATACAAGATTTCTTATTGTGATTGCAATTGTGAATAGATAGGTCAAACAAGTAGGTTAGTTAAGAATACAATTAAAGAACATGAACATTAGAAGTATGGTAATTATAATTCAAATTTTGTATAATTCAAATTTTGTTCCCATTATATATTAAAAAAAAACAATTTATCTTATAAATATGCTTGTCTTTTCCATTCGGTGAGTGTTTTTTGATTAAAAGTTGAGTGACATTCAACTTTACAGTTTTCAGTTGCTATTTCCTTTACCACCCTAAACGTTATCAATCCCTCAAATGTTTCTTTCACACAAAGTGAAATAAAAGACATATTTAATTCCAAGTAATATTCAAAATATCTTGTTTAAATATTTACCTTTGTCGTCATATTACTTTGCAAAGCGTCAGTAAAGAGACATAATTTTGTCTGAAACACAAGTATAATATTTGACTGTGAGCTGTGGTCTCAGTCATTCTTTAAAATTGCCACTAAACTCTGTAATAAGTTACTGTAAAGAGGTGTATAATAGTAGAATATAATGCTTTGTATTAAAAATGGTACGTACAATTAGTATCGCTCGTAATATAAAATACCTACGTCTCCTTTACGACATATAAATGTAACTTGACTTAGTTCACATGTACAAACCTAATTAAAAAATTAAATTATTATAAATGTCGAATAGTCCCTCAGAATTTAATCAGATTTTATATAAACATTTAATCCAATATTGTATAGTTAATACAATAAAATAAGTTTAATAGTCTATGAATAAAAATAACACATTAATTAATCGTGTTTGAATAAGTTTTATTTTACTTTAAGTTTAAGATCGTGATTAGTTTCAATACACAAAACTACATTTTTATGTTGATATTCACTTGTTGATGAAATGTACAAAGTTATACATTTTTGTATATCATCTTACTAATCAAAATCGTTAGAGACGACGTTGGAAAATCGTAATTTTGAAGTAAGGTCTTACGACAGATATTTCAAAAGTTTTATTTATCAAAAAATTACAGGTTACTCGATCTTTATTAGTAAAGGCGTTTGACTGTAGCGACCTTTACGCATGACAGATAATAGATAACAGATGACAGATAACAGATAGCAGATAACAGATAACAGATAACAGATATTATTACAAAAACACGTTTTAGAAATCAAGAGAAGACAAAACGTTAAAATCTGCGAAAAAAAAATCATTACAGATTTTGACACTCATAACACTTTGTAGTATAAATACATGATAAAGTAATAACAAAAGATCATTATTTATTAACACTATAAATAAAAAATGTATTATTATTTTTATTGTTGATTCATATATGAAATATACAATTTATTTAAATCGTTCTCGCATAATACGACAACTGTGTTTTGTAGTTAGAATCTGGTATGCATTATTAGTATAGAACACCCGTTTCTCAATATTAAAAATTCACGTGTATGTTAATTTTACACGATTTATTGGTGTAACTTTTTAAAGTAGCAATTAATACACTTAATATACTCTTGATGTTACTTTCTAATGTAATCGAAATAAGTTGATATTCACTATTTAAGTAGGTAATATAGGCAGCCTTCAATTTCAGTCTGATATTGTTTGAAACAGTATGCTGAATATATCTTTATTCTAAAACAAAAATCGTTCATCCTTATTTTTAGTATTTGAGATTGTAATTTAAAAAGGATGAAATCTTTCTCTGTATATAAACAGATAACTCTAGAATTTTTACTTACGAACTAGTGTATTATATTTTTGGAAAAAACGTAATATATATATATATATATATATATATATATATATATATATATATATATATATATATATATATATATATATATATATATATATATATAATACAAGGGAAAACTATATCTAATATTAGTAGTAACAAAATATTCCGAATCTATAGTCAAATGTATTGTAATTTAACAAAAAAACTTATACATTTAACAAAATACAGGAAAGTCTGCTTATTGAAAAAAAAAGATAAAAGTATAACGAAATACATGGAAATCTCAGTCTAATAAATAATAGTTTAAAAAAAAGAGACACGTAACAAAACAAAATACATTGAAGGAACAATATAATATTTAAAAAATAAACAAAAATGTTAAAATATATAACAAAATAACCAGCAGCACCAACTAATAAATCTGTGTTTATTACTATATTACCACCCTAATAATACAAATTTGATGTTCATTGTTAATAAGACTATTATGTCAAAAAGGTAAAGCCATCAAGAAACATGAAAACCAAGGTTATTTTAATTGAAAAATAGTTTTAAATCATTAAATAAATAAATACACAAAAGCAACAATCAAATAAATAACAAGAAAAAAGTACGACAAAATAATCTGAAGATATATTGTAATGAATAATATTTTAATAAGACCAAAAATCTAACAAACTATATAGAAGCCACATTTGTATAAATTATAATTGAAAATAAGATGGAAATAAGGAAAAAAATATACCAGAATCCATAGAATAATAAATTATAATAACAGTTATTTTATAATTCTGCAGTTGTTTCAGTTGATGGAGAGACAAACTGGACATTGAAGTATTCATCTTCAGGTTGATATATACGGGAATTAATAAAAGAACTGATTGCACATGCTGTTTACTCACATCATCCCGAACCATGACCGAGGTCCTCAAGTCGACTTTTGTTGGAGTGTCGACTTGATCGGCTTCTTTTGATTTCCTTCACTTCTCAAGCCCTTCTAGTGATCTACCGCAAAAACTGTCATTTGCGCCATCAACTGGCCATCAGTTGCTCCACGCCGACAATTCTAGGTGACGCCTCTTTTCAACCAAACTCAAGCCTCAGTTTTTATAATCCTGTCTCTTGCGTATACACATTGGGTAATTGGAATTCACTAACTACTTGAGTTTCTGCATCTTTTAGCAACTATTGATTATACTCTGGTAACTATCGTAGGGTCTTAAAAAAAAAAAAACTTCTACTTTAATCCTAACATTAGCTTAAATTCTAACAATGTCTTCATTCTTAGCGTGAACGAAACGACCGTTCTATGAAGATTATTAGTCCATAAGTGCTACAACTACTATCCCAATTAATATCTTACGTTGTACATCTATATTAAAATACTGATTTTTATCAAAAGTTTTAAATAGGTAAATTTAATATTTGTTTAAATAATCGTTCTAAAATTCTGACATATTTTGTGACTCTCAAGTAATTAATCTCATTGCCACTTAAACTCCATTCTAGGATCAAAACATCGAGAAGGACTTTAATTGTAACAAAAACCCTTATTGTCACGCCTCAACCCCCAAATAGACGTACCACACATATTACTTTCAACTTCTAGTCACGTATTTATACAATTAGGCTGAGTTATTCAAATTACTTTGCCCCGTGCAGTGAATTATAGATATCCCAAATAACTCTGTGACAAAGTATCCACACGCTCACATAAATACTTGTTAATTCCCCAGAGAGTCACGTTTACAATATAGCACACAAGGGACCGTGTGTATAGTACATGTAAAACATTACATGATTCATTTAAAGTTTGCAATCTTATGAAATATAAAACTTAATTTGGAATATGGAATGTAACATTCAAAATATAAATTATATTTTGCTCAAAAATGATATAGAAATTACTTAAAGTATATTGATGGTTTCAATTCTTGAATTTATATTTCGTATACGAAAATATGAGGCCCAATATGTAGGTAAACTGTTAAAAAAAAAGCTACTTTAGTTGGAGCTGCTACAGACGACAACGACGACGGAAAGACTGCATGTATAAAATCACATTTTCAGTTTTCTGAGATTATGAAACGTGAAAATCAGTCAAAACATAATTAGACATCTTTGATGATTACCCAACTTCGGCTATACAGTTGTTTATTGGCAAGTCAAAAATTACGTCAACTCTTCCTTATAAATTAGGAAAAATGATATATTTGTCACTTCTGACTGGGATATTTGTTATACAACTCCGTTATAAATAAAGAACATCTTCATCAGTATAGAAATCTCTGAAAGCTTGAATATATTATATGCGAGAAATTGAAGTCCTGAAGTCCATAACTGTACAAGTACTATTTGTTAGTGATTTAGTATCGTTTATTTCAGTACTTTTGCTTTGAGAATGATTATAAGTTTAAAGCAGAATAACAAATAAAAAATAATCAATTATTAAATGAGGAATTAAAATATTTATCTTATCTAACCACTGATATCTAGTTTAAAGAACTGTTGTTTGATAATGTAAATATCAAATAGTAATTCAATTTAATAAAAAAAGAAAGAAAAATTAAATAAAACAACAAAATCTCATCAAAAAATAATACAAACTATTTTACAGCTTCTCTTATTATTATTTTTATTATTATTATTTATTTGCATCAATTTTTTGGTATACACTGTTCAGCAAAGCAGAGCTATACATTTGAGTTGTCACTAAATACCTTTACAGAAAATACATTAAACACAACAATAATACAATAGTTACAATTACATTAACGACATACATATATATAATATATATTATTTATTAGTAAGTGCTTCACATTTAAAATTGCTTCTACTTTAGAAGTGGAATATATAGTTTTAAATTTATTTTCATGAGTTTATTCCTATTGGAATATATGTCTAGAATATGTATGTACATATATTACATATAAAAACACATTCGCTCTATTATTAATACAAAACAAAAGTATAACACTAACAAACACTTATAAGGTTATTGACAAATCACGATTAAAGAGGAATAAATACACAGTAATTTTAAAACTTTCACTAAATTCTCAACGGCAGTAAACATTATGTCGAGTACAAGCTATCGAAACCTCCCTGAGGAGTCATTTCGGAGAATCCAACTGTTCAGAGTGTTTAACTAAGTTGAAATTCCGTATTTAAAATTACAATGCTATTTAAATTTAAATAAATAGTCCCTACAGTAGATAAATTATTTGTAAACTTGTTAACAGTTGACAGTTTCCCTACTTTAATTTGTCTCAATAATATATTAATTTCAACGTGTCAGAGTTCTTGAAGATGTTGGTATGCAAAAGATTCATTTATTCATCAATGAAGGCTTAATGATATGTAAATGAAATATAAATATACTATTTTCTTTATAAATGATTTACTATTTGATTTTCCCTCTAAAAAAATATACCTCTTTCTATTGCTTGATTTAGATTCTTTATTAAACAAAATCTATTTGTACATTTTAAATTGACGATGGTTGTAAAAAACTACCCCTCGCATGTAGGTGAACGTTACGCCACATTAGCAAAAATATCATAAACCGATTGTTATTCTTCATTTAGAAATGTGAACATACACATTTCCAGACAGTACGTCTTATGATTTCTACTAGATGTAAATGAACAATCAGGAAAGATTTTTCCCTAGACTACTTTGGGACGACGTTTGAATCAAGATTACGTGAGATAATTTGTGTTACTTGAAACAACGACAATAGTAGCTAATTTGTGTTTTATTATATATAGAGACTATACTTCATTCATTTCACAAAACATATTTTTTAACCTCATAACTTATACATTTTAGAATTAATTTATAATCGTTTATAAACAACTATAGGCAGTTTTGCAAGTACATAATTTATGTTTTTAAAATATAGAATTATTATATACAGTTTACGTCAACATTTCATAGTCGTAAAAGAATTAATTTACATTAAATGTTTTTCATATGTTGACTTCGACATTACGTAATGTAATTTTATCATCGTTTATAAAGTTGGCACTATTGGCAGTGTTAAATTATCAGCTGTGTTAATTAATAACAAGTGATTTCCTGGCTTGGTGCATTGTTAGTCAAACATTACACCGTGTGTGTAAGCGTGTTTCCTAGGAAAACATAAATTATGCTACACGAATACGGTAATGTAAGCCACGTTAGTCTCTAAATGCAGCAAATTAATTTTAAAGTGTTTTGTTTCAATCACGGCAACCGGTGTTTTGTTACCAGTGGGAAAATTTAACAATCATTGAAAAAAAAAACCCCAGTCCTAGTTTGCTTGTACAGTAAAGTTCAAATAATTTATTCATTGTTAAAGTAATCTTATTAAAAACAATTAATGCACTTTTTGGCACTACAATATAATTTAGTCTAGTATGGGAATGCTGAGAGAATCTTAATACTTTATCTCAGGAAAACTGGGAAACTTTGAAAACGGTATAAGAGAGTAGGGGGAAATGTGAAGACAAACAAACTAGCTATGGGTCTACATCAGAGTTTGTAGCACCTGAGCCAGTTGTAGGAATATCCGTGTGTCTAGCTTAGATGGCCATAAATAGGTGGGTTCATGCAAAACACCAGCAAAGATGGGGAACCCTTAAGGGACACATCCATAGTAAATCATTACTTAAGGTCATCCCTTCAGGTCGTAGGTCTGAAAGGACAATAATGACCAGAGGTAGGGGACAACTCAGACAAAATACGCGGCACTATAGTCTCAGAGTGGATTTGAAAAGCATATAATGGCTAAAATGTGTGTAGTCTGTGCGGGAAGGATGACCACGTAATTTTCAATTGTGAGGCCCTGACCAATAAGAGGCTAAAGGTTTTTGGATTCCACATTCCTGGGGATCTATCGTTGGAACAGTTATTTAGTGGATTAATTAAACTCGTAAGGAGAATGAGGAGGCTTTAGTTGCACAATAGGTCATTGGTTGCGATGCCAAGGCTGGTTTTAAAAGGTCCTTAAACTCCAAATAAAATAAAATCAATCAATCTAGCAATTAATATAGCGTGAAACACTCGTTTATGAAAAACATAAACATGTTTTAAATATACATCTAAGAAAATAATTCTGTAAAATTACCTTCACTAGTATACTAAGCTATCAAAAATTAATTTAATGGATATTTTAATTCTAAAAGAATAGAGCGTGTTCAGCCCATTATACAAAATATACCTTATCCTAGATAAACATAACCTAAAACTAGCGTTATTGTTATAACAAGTGGAAGATATTGTAAGAGGATTAATGACTGATAAGATACAACAAATGTCTGGGTTACAGATTAAGGAGCTTTTCAAAGTTATATGAAGCTGAACTTATAGTATTGTTACCAAACTTCTATACTAAATGTATCATGCTCCAGTAACATCCAACAATACGTCACAGGTAGTTTGTATGTGATACGAAATTATTTTACTGAGCACGAACAAAACACTTTGAAACTTGACAAGAACTTGCAAAGTTTTGATCTGGTATTTTAAAGCTTTCAGGGGTAAATAAATTTTCCCCGTCTTGGATTAAATAGGCAAACCATTTATTTATATATAATACAGAGAACGTATATCACATATGTAAAATAAATAGTGTTCTGATACTTTTGAATACCAACAAGACAAGTCTAATTACTCTAGTCTAATATCCCAGGATCTTCACTTTGCTACACAGAACTAGCTTTCAACAGTTGCAAACTTTAATAAATAGTATTGAAATAGTTGCCAGAATATAATAGATTGGTTTGTCAACCGTAGACTATGTATCTTCTGTCAGACTTAGAAATTGTTATGTTTGTAGTAAATAATTTAGTATAGTCGTGAACTTGGTTGGATTGCAGAAAAAGAAGCCCATTAGGATGGATGGTGGTAATTACCGAAACAGCTCAAAGAAGTTGATAAGGAAGAGTTAAGAAACAGAAATTTGGGTAATGGATGATGATTGAGCACTGAATACAAATTTATAAATTGGCTTTAACGATTTCGTTTAAATTTTGCTATATATAATGCTTTTTAATAGTCTCAAACAAGGCACTATATCTCTAGAAGATTAAGTTAAAATACAAATTTAGAATTTATCAGCTGTGTTTTCTAAATAAAGTAAAATTAAAATATACAAATAGTCACTTTTGATGTACATTTTGAATAACTTAATAACTACTCCTTAGATTGTTATTACTTTTGTTTCATGGAAGCTAAAAGCAAATATTTGTATTGAAATTTGTCAAAATCAATTATTTACAATGACAGAAATACTCCTGTAAAATAAAAAAGTGAGTAGTTAAACACTGTGTTTCTCTCCTTTTGTCAAAATGTGTACTCGAATAAGAAACTACCAAGGCTAAAGGCACCATTAAATGTTGATCATTTACTGAGTGCAGATTTAACAATTTATACCTAACCTCGATACCGAGTTGGTTCACTACATTAACTTAAAATAGAAAGAGACGCTTTAGATTGAATCTTTGTTCTGAATTTGTCAGTGATAAAGTGGGAATGAAGTTGAATTTGTTGAATATTTTAACTACAGATCCACTTCCATTATAGCTGTTTTCATTTTAACGAAGAGTTCAGTCACTTTAGAAGAAAAATGCTGAGATTTAAGATTCAGAACTAAACTGTATGTACTCTCGTTAACATATAAGTAAAGGAACTGATTAAAATCTATCTAAGAAACATTTTGCTCCTAATACTTCAGGTCGTAATTATGTTCTTTGCAGGTCAAATTTGTAAATACAAAAGAGAATGTACAAGTTATATATATATTTACATTGATAGAGGTGTTATATTGCAATATAAATATGTTTTAATCTGAGATTTGTCATTATATATCCCGACGTTTTGTGAGTTTAAACTCACCTCCGTCATCAAAAGATAAACCTAGAGCATAATAGTGAAACAGAACAACATAGGTTAATTAGTACAGAAACATGAATATAGATTAAGTAATTTGTATTTAGGTTTAGTTTTGACTGTTTAACCCTATTTTTAAAAATGGGTTCTTTGCTTAGGTTATGGAATTTAGTCTTAATATCTAACATTACTTTAGGCTACCAGGCTATGTTGGTATATGCCACTTTTTTGCTGTAGGTTAATTTTGTGATAACAAGAGTTATTTTAGACTCTTGAATGGTCGTGTATTATTTTTCACACAAACAAATTATGACAGATCTCCAATTAAACGATATTAATAATATGAATTTTTAGTCGTTATCAAATAATTAAAAAAAAAAAACAGGAAAAAATTTGCAGTAGCTTTATTCTATTAATATAATTTACTAAGCACTGTGTTGAAACATATTGTAAATTGTGATTTATAAACTGACATTGAACAATAGTCTCTATAGTGTTGCAGTTCAAAAGAACACACAAACTTGAATATTTATAGAAACAAAGTGTTTATACGATAGAATCTGTGCAGAGTAAATAATCTTCAAATATTGTTTAAAAATCCAAACATGTTTTCTTATACATATATTCTGAAAATAAGTGATGTTAATTTGGTCTTGTAACAAAATATGAGGTTTAAAGTACATGTTTTTAAGTGAATGATTTAATCGAGTAGAAACTATTCTTTAGAAGGATTCCCTCTGACATACAACGAGAGATAAAAGGAATTTAGGTGGACATGGTGTAATGAATAAAAGAATTTCCTTCAAGTTCTTGGTGGGGGAAAAAAATTTAAAAAACCCCTGTAGGTTTAAGAATTAGTAAAATTTTACCATCAATAAAAGTTTAAAGTCACAGTAAATAATTAAAATTAGGCTACGCATAAGTATATTTAACTTTATATTTGTTTATCCTTATGATGTAACTTATACTAACCTTTCAGTTTAGTATTATTATTGAACAGTCAGTTCACATATTATATTTTTTTGTGTATACGATTAAGAGCATACACAGTTTATGCTCAAAAGAATTTTTATCTTGTTAAATATTGTTTTTAAAATTATATAAACTAAAAGAAAAATATGTACTCTCCAAACGCTTTTTATATGGGAACATTGTTTACATTTATTTAATAATTAAAAATAAATATATTTCCCTATTTTACTTGAACATTATAAAAAACATTCTGATATAATGCTAAGGAAGTTTGTGGTTCATTTTAGTATATTGAAGTAAGGGTGATTAGTGTATTTATTATACGATAAAGGCATGCTGTTGTTACTGTAATAATCTATCAAATAAAAAAATACATGACTATTATATAAACATAAAAAAACACCACTGCGAATGGTCCGTTCAACTTTTACATCTATAACTCCCGAACAGTTTATATATATATATATATATATATATATATATATATATATATATATATATATATATCATCGTCCATATGATTATTATGTAGGTATATCTAGGACGACTAATTTAATTAATATCATGACGTCACGCTTTTGGTAATTAGTAATGATTGACATTCCAAAGTACCATCATTAAAGCGCGTTGTCGCTCGAGTAGAGGCTTCAAAATTTGAGTTATTGAATTATCTGTTTCAACTAATTAGTAAAAGCAATAAGAATATTCAAATGTGTTTATAAAACATATTGAATTCATTTATTTCTTTATAATTTTCTTGCACACACAAAACATTAATATTTTATAATATTATCATTTTCATTAAAATTAGACATTTTTTCATGAGACATTAAGGAAGCAAGTATTCTTTGAACCACAAAAACAATAAATTTAGATTGTAATAAATTTATTACGTTTATTATACTAGCGTTATATACGTTTGGCTAACCAAACATTACGTCATCGAAATTTACATAAGAGTATTATAATAAACATACTAGATGTTGGTTTAGTATATTAGTTTATTGTACCAGATAGTCCATAAGGAAGCCAAGAGCATGACCTTTCTAAATTCAGGTTAGTTATGAGGCAAAATGTGACTCTTTGTGATTGGCCGGTTAAGAGCAGAAGGGGTACTTGAGGTTTATGGAGTTTAGCTGTAAACCTATAAGGAAAATGACAGTTTCATGGAAATGTTCATAAAGGTATTATAATAAACATGCTATATTTATTATAATCTTCGTTTTGTTTTTGTGATTCGGGAAATCCTTGTTTTCCTTGTTGTGAATATACTTCTGCAGTTACCTTCGTTTGAAGCACTCGGAACAATCATAGATACTGCATTTCATTTTGCATCAAAGTTACAAAGAATATAATTTAAGGAAAAATAAAAAAAAAATACATCCGTAAACAAATCATCAGAATATTGTCAACGAAAACAATATTTTTTTATTACTAAAATATAAATATATTATAAATTTGATTTTGGAAAACTTCAAGTAAAAAGTAATATTAATTTTTGTACTGAATTATTAATATTATTACAGGGGAAATAATAATTACTGTTAAAACAAAACATGTTTAAAAAGAAATATGTCAGTATCACTGTTTCGATGGTAAACATTACCACAGACAAGCTGTATACTCTCTTGTCTGTGAAATTACTAATGAAGTTGTAAATAATTACTACTTTAAATGTATCAGCATTTAAGCAAGAATATAATGTCTTTCTAGTACTAATGGTAAATGCTTAGACATTAACATTCATAACTAATGAATGAACTCACAGATTCAAAGAACCCTTTGTTTACATGCAGGGTATTTAGCCAAAGCTAATCTTGGATACGATCCAAATTACCTGCCAAATAGATATTTGATTTTTTCAGTTAGATTTTTTTTATCGATTTAATACTTTATCTAGATAATGTGTTCTTAAATTGTATATGAAGAGGTAAATAAATTACTTTATAAACCATAGTTTGTCAAGTGAAGAAATGAATCTCTTCAAAAATACAAATTGTATGGGAGTTTTTATAATAATAAAAAATACCTAGAACTATTTATATACTCACATGAAATTTTATAATCATAAATTACAATGGTGTAAATCTGCTTCGAGTTTATTTTAATGTGTTTACCCAAAATTTACAGACTTTATTTATTTGTCACGAGAGTTATTGTAATTATTTGAATATTTAATATCTTTGTACTTCACAAATTTCTGTTCGAGAAATTACGTATAAATAGAAAAGTAATTAATATAGACTTTTGATGTTCATAGTTCAACGTAATGATTTTTATATTACGGTATGTAACCATATGTAAACACTATACCATTAAACGTAGAAGTAAATGACTTAACAATTTAAAATTATAAATAAACTAGCTGATGGCCTCAATTTCACCTGGGTATAGTTGAGATAGTTTTATAAGGATTTTTTTTAGCACAATCCCAATGGAAATAAATTATGCTCAAATACAGCAACACACCAATTTTGATCAAAATCGACCCATAAATAACACATATTATATGATTCTCTGTTAGAAGTTATTTGTTAATGATGGAAGTTCAATTTTATTATTATACATTTTTCGGACATTTGCCATCATTTGTGTGTTAAAAATCAAAACACGACGTTTCGGGAATAAGAATCAATTCCCATTATCAAGTAACTAAAAACTAAAGAAACATGAAACTAGAAACTAAGCCTATGTAAGAAGTAAAATTAAATAAGAATACCACCAACCTTAATATCTAAGTATGCATCTCAAAGCTAAAACTGAGAAGTCAAAAAACACAATCACGGTAACACACAACTAACGTCAAATAAGTGTTGTTGTATTAAAGATACAGCAACAAGTGACGTGGTCCAGAAGGCGTGACAAACTATTAGGGGAGTGGCCTATTGTTAGATGTATTAAGCTTCTTAGCTCGAGAGCGTATATACGATACGAGCCCATATGTGATACTTGTTTTAGGGGGTAAAAATCACCCTTGGAGTAGAACATTTTTAAACCCCTTTCTTATTTACGCGTCTACAGACCTACCCCAAACCATGTTAAAAATTCATCTCTGTAGGCTTTTTGATTCCAGATATATGCTTTAGGGATAAAAACACCCTAATAGTGGAACATTTTCGAAACCTTTTCTTAGAACGTGTCTACAGACCTACCCCAAAACATGTTAAAAAATTCATAGCTGTAGGCTTCTTGGATCAAGAGATATGCTTTAGAGATAAAAAACCTTTGGACCATGTTAAAAAAATCATAGATCTAGGCTTCTTGGATTCAGAGATATGCATTAAGGGTAAGAAACACCCTTGGATTGGAAAATTTTCAAAACCCTTTCTTAGTATATGACTGTTTATAAAATATAATAAACGATACTTGTTAGTTATTATTTTCATAGTTTTATATTATTCATAACAATACTTCAAATAATAACAACTCACACCAAGATACATAATTTTGTGACCAAAAAAATATGGCTTAAAAATTTCTAACATGTGAAAAATAAAAAAAATCTACTGATGTTTATTTCATAATATACAAATTCTACATATTTTGGTTTTGTCAATTTGAATAATGTATGACACTTTAAGGATTCACGTGTAAATTCATTTGCGCAATTCTTATTTTGCTTTATTACACAATTAATTTTACACATACTGCTTTACAATTATTTATTATTTTTTCTGTTTGTCTCACTTTTGTTACACAAAACCAATACTGTTAAACAATGGTGTTGAGTAGATGATTGAGTGTGTAAGTTTTTTATTGTTCAAGTTTACATTACAATGATTATTTCTCTCCATCCCTTTTCCACCCCTTAATAAGGTGTTAACACCTTTAGCTTGAGTATTTTAAATTTCAATTGTTGATCAAAGAAACAAATAACCTCAGTTTGTTCGCAGAGAGGGTTTGTTATAAATATGAAAATATTTATAACAACACTCAATATGTAATGAGTGTTTGCACTTGAAAAACAGTTCATTTCCACACTTTATTGTTAATTG
Source organism: Aphrophora alni (assembly GCA_963513935.1). Lineage (NCBI taxonomy): Eukaryota > Metazoa > Arthropoda > Insecta > Hemiptera > Aphrophoridae > Aphrophora > Aphrophora alni. The sequence continues at coordinate 9,000,080 of OY740773.1, forward strand.
CAACTTTTATTTGTTTGTTGTTGTTAAATAACATGAATTGATTACACTCATAGATTTTATCTCGCTGTACTGGTGATTACAGTGGTTTGAAGTTTTGTTTTCAATATATATTTTTTAAACCAAATAACTCCTCTTTAAAGAGTATTGCAGATTATACATTACTAAACACAATAATATGCTAAACATGGCATCTGAAGCAAAAAATCAAATATACAAATACACGGTTATTGTGCGACAACTATTAAAGCACTTGAATATTGTTAACTTACGATCCGCGAATCATTTTTATTTTAGAATATGTGAATTTGTCAATGACAGCCTACGTTAAAATACTTTGATTAAGACTCCCAGCTTTAAAAACCAATAAATATAAAATATTATGAATAACAACTGATACAGAGTATTTTATTTGTCAAGAAATGAATGTCTGAAATGATATTATATTTATTTATACAAATGAGTTATGGCAGTGGAAATTTTAATGACAGCCTAACATTCTTTGGTGAAGTTACAGTTTTATCGCACATTGAATTTCAGGTCATGTTTGAGAAAAGTGGTTTAGTACTTTAAAATAGTCTCAAAACAATATGTACAAGCTAAAAAATTTAAGTTTTTTCTCACATATGCAGTAATTTAATAATAAAGGATAAATATGAAGGTGTGAAGTCTCCATATTTCCAAATGAAACAGATTTTTATGGCAATTCACAGCTTTGTGTCTAACTGTGGTCTAGTTGTGATATGAGAAGTGAAATGAAGAAATAAAACGAAATGTTCACTCTTTTGTTGTTTAAAACTATAAAACCCTCTGCATGTATGATTAAATGGGTAAAAATAACTTGTTTGTTAAAAAGATCTATTTAACAAAGAGACGTATATATTTTATACTTTTGTCATGTTTTCTTTTGACGTATTAATAAACTAAACTTGGGTTGAATATTTAGGCTATAAGTCAATGCTTATTATGCAATAATTAAAAAAAAAAATTTGTTTTGCAAGTGCTTTACCTAAGCAGGTTTTGAAGTTGATTTCAAGTACATATGCAGTGAAAATCAAGAAATCACTGTTCTTAGTTTTAATATCTTAAAATGTAAAAGAAGTATATTTTCCTAAATTGTTTTCAGAACTAAGCTTTAAAATTAAGTTCTTTTAAAGAAGGTGACATTTACTACTTGCTAAAAATATGATTTTACAGAATATAAATGATATATTTGAAATAGTTAGACATTACCTAATCGAAACTCAATCTTAACTTTGATCCTGTATTATATATGCAACAGGCAAAACTAGAGCAATTAATTGAAGATTGTTGCATCTAAAGCAAGTATGTTTTCTGTTTGCTGGAATACCCACTATCAGTCACAAATAATTTTATATCATTTAAGATTTTCTACTTACTCCTTGTGGGCCGTCCTCCTGGAAAGGTAGCTGTCCACTGAATACGTACTAAAATAGGTGGTGGTATCCATTAACAATTTGTAAAGCTTTGCAGCTCTATCTATAATGTTTAAGAAAGTATGAAGTTGTCCCGAGATTTATTTATACGCGGTATATTTAAGTATCGGATAATCATTGACTTAATTTAAACAAATTATAAAAAAAACTTTATATCTTCTACTCTTTATCATGTATATATAGCCTTCCGTACATACTTGGTGTTCTTTAGATGAAAATTTCCCTTCCAAATCTATACACAGATGTAATTGTTGTCAATATTTCATCCTGACGACAAGCGTGGGAAATATTACACTTAACAATAATTGACGCACGTGCAACGTCTCTTGACGCATGATGCTGCTGGTATCTGTCCTCTTTGTCGCTAACATTTTACTATTAATAAAAAATGTGAAGTGCACAACTTTCACTCACACCCACTCTTTATCGTCGGCAATACTATGTTTTCCCTTCCCTCTCAACATTCTATTCGGTATCATTAATTTGTGTTTCTAAAAAAGGTAAAATAATTCCAATCATGGTGTTGGTAACACTGACATTTTAAACCAAAATTACGGCATTTAAATCCGTGAAAACTATGTTTCGCAGCCATGATATACCTCTTTATAAAATATATAATGTTACAATACAATTATATAATTTATATAGTAAAATGTCTTATAATTGATTAATATCCTATAATTAATTGATTAACCTAACCTAACCTAACGTACCGTAGAAAGATTTCTATATAGTAAAATAAATAATTTTTAAAAAGGTTTTTCAGTGTTGTTTCCCTTAAAATACTAGAATCTTATATTAGACACAAACAATGGGAAACTATTGAAAACTGTTAACATCTAAGATAGAATCAAACTCGAACACAAGTTTTCACAAAAATAACGTTTACTTAATCAAACGTGTTTCAACGTCAAAGCCCCTATCCTCACTGATACATGAACTGCAATAACTAAACTATAAACTATAGTGTTATATTTTATTTATTGTAGCTCATGTATCACTGAAGATGGCGACTTTGTCGTTGAAACGCGTTTTATTAAGTAAACGTTGTTTTTTTTGAAATCTTGTGTTCGAGTTTTATTTTATCTAATCTCATCTTACAAGTCAAGCTCAATATTCATTTATGACAACATTTTAGTCTATTTGTGGATGGGCGGATCGACTGATGTCAATGTTATGATTTACAATAGACCTAAATTGATCATTTTTTTTCACTTGAGTCTTATGAACAAAATCAATTTAATGATATTGAAAACATGGCTTATTTTTCGTTATTGGAAACATGTTTTCACTGAAATTATTGAAAATATGTATTACGTTTAATTATTAGAAATGGCTCTCTTGGATTATTGGAAACATAACTTAGTTTAATCGAAACTGAGCTTACTTTATTGGAAATATGACTTAATATGTGAAGCTGGTAACAATTATCATAATTTCGAAGTACTTATAAAGCAAAATAAATAAACTTTTGTAATATGCCTTCCCTCGCGGTTAAACTTGGAAATGATCCAAATAGCACCATTTGTTGGAGTGTTTAGGGTCACTGATGGTGTGGGAATTTTTAATAATAATATTTGTGGAATTAATTATTAAGGATCATGTGTGCTAGGTCACGTGATCATGTTCTATTCTTTGTGTGAAATCATGTATATAACATATAAAGTATGCAATAGACAATTTGACATAAAAATATATAATAATATTAAACTAACATATGCGTTTTATATTTAAGTTTTAAATATTAACTCAACGGTTTTAATAGTATATAATATACATAATGTGTTTAATATACGTAAAGTGCATAATACATACCTAATGTTAGACACTAAACTTTTTATTTATTCGCTTTATTTTATCATAGTAATTGCTTTTATTTTCCACATTTTACTCTTATTATTTAGATTAAGACACTAATACTTTTAAATGTTGTACTCATTACAAATTTCAAAGTATTTACTATCACTTTTTCCCTCATTCCAATTTTAAAAACCAATAGCTAAATCACCGTATAGATAAATGATTACCGATTTCAGTAGATCCCACATTCACATTATTACAATTTGAAGTAGATTGCACCTTCATATGATTAAAATTTGAAATAGATCGCACATTCACATGATTACAATTTGTAGTTGATCACACAGTCATATGATTTCAATTTGTAGTTGATCACACAGTCATATGATTTCAATTTGTAGTTGATCGCACATTCACATTATTACAATTTGTAGTTGATCACACAGTCATATGATTTCAATTTGTAGTTGATCGCACATTTATATGATTAGAATTTGTAGTTGATCGCACATTCACATTATTACAATTTGCAGTTGATCACACAGTCATATGATTTCAATTTGTAGTTGATCGCACATTCACATGATTACAATTTGTAGTTGGTCACACAGTCATATGATTACAATTTACAGTAGATCGCACAATCATACAGTCGTATTGTGTACAAGTATCCTAAGAGATTGAAAGACAAAAATACATTAGTTTTAATTTATATATATATAACTTATATATATATATATATATATATATATATATATATATATATATATAACAACAACAACATCAAACAAATGAAACATATTGTAATTATCTCTCTTGCCAAAAAAAGTTTAACGTGTAAATTTATTTCACAAAGTGCACCCGAAAAAGTGGATTTAGTATCATAACAATATAGAAACTATATCATCTGTTTTTTTTAAATTATAAAACTTATATTCTCATACTAATTTATATAATATTATTATCCTAAGTTATATAATATGCTTATCCGTTATTTAAAACATTACAAGAGTTTAAAAATGTTGAAAATTACTTCTCAGAAAACATAGTATGTTGTGTAAGGGTGAGTAATATTTGCCTTGACATGTTGAAATATAAAGGTATTAGAGCGGCAAATTCCATATTATGCTATCTGAAGTGATTTATTATTATACTAACCTAATTGTCAAACGTCATAGACAGATGCACAGCTGATTTAGAATGAAGGGATGCAAGGAATAAAACATTTAGAAATTTGATTTACTAAACAAAACAAAAAGGTAGTAATTTAACAGTAGTATAGGTGACTGGTTAAATGATTATACATGCAGTAAACTATAAATAATATTCTCTCTTTATGAATAACGTTTATTAAATAATAATTTTGTAAATGAAGGATGTTATATGTTTGAGAATTTATTTATATTGATGTTTTAATGTATTCATAGAAAAAAAATTTAACCCCATAAAACAGCCAAAATAAAAACAAATATTTACTTTTTTCCTCAACCAATATGTTGTCGCCATATATAACACATATTCCCACAAACTAATAACATTTTTCAAAAAAATATTTTAAACAACAAAGAAATTATTTTAAAACATGTTGCATTTAAACTGCCCAATACAAATTCATAAGGAGATGAAAAATTTCTCAAAAGATCCATACGTTATAAATAAACCAAAAATACACTTATGGAACATAAATTTAAGTTTATTGATTGAGGAAATAAATTGTGTTATCGTATTTTTCTTTAAAATGGTAGAATTGAAAATTAATTATTCAAACACTGGATACATACGTACATCTTAAAGATATGCTACGGTAGAGTTATTACTTCTAGAGGTATTTATCTTGTCAACAACTTATATACGTAACAACTTCTATACGTAACATCATCAACAACTTAAAACGTATATTTTTTAAAACAACGTGTTAAATATCTAATAGAAGATCAGTTGTTGAAACTAATGACACTTTTGTCTATTAGCTGGAAAATACAATCTGTGAGTTCCTCCATAAAATGAAAACATTTATTCTTTACCCTGTAATTAGACATTTGGTCCATGTATTGTGAAATTTAAACTTTTACCAATCAATGTTGGGTACAGATGAGGTTGACGAATCGATACCTTGGTATATAGAGAAACCCGGCCATACAAATCTCGTTGTCATTAGTTTTATCTCGGAATTTTCTGCTTCTGTGGGTTCCGGTTTATGATGCACAGATAACAACAAAACAAAACATGATTTGTGATTCTATACGTCATAAGTTAGTAGTTAATCATTTTGTATTCAGTAGGCCTATGATGTTTTATTAACACGTATAATCTAAAATATTGTGCAATTGTTATTTTTTAAAAACTAAAACTTTATTTATGAACTTACCTTTTATGAAAATTAAAAATATGAACAATATTTTATTTTTCTACATAGTCACCATTAATATAAAAACACTGGTTAAGTAGTCACTTCAGCTTTTGGACACCGTCATCAATGAACTCTGCCACCTGGCCATTTAAACAGTATTTTTCAACAGGTTTTGACTATACAATCGCTTTTCACCAATAAATAAGAAAAATGAAAGTCTGAGGGTGCTAAATCAGGTGGATGGTCCAGTAATTCTCATCGAAACTTATCCTGTTGCGTCGTTGTCCTTGCCACAACTTATGTCGTGTAACATAATGACGCCGCTTAAGAGTAGGTAGTCCCCACCGGCGGTTTTGAACTGTAATACGGTTTTATAATAACTCTCAACATTTATTGTCATTCCTCTTGGCAGGAAATCTATCATAAGAACGCTTTTCCGTTCCGAGGAAACTGTGGCCATGATTTTACGTGTTGTTGATTGTTGTTTGAATTTTAGTAGTTTTGTCGGATAATTTGAATAATGCCACGCACTGGATTATCGTTTAGTATCTAGAGTATAGTTACAATCCAAATTTCATCATCAGTCACAATGTGACTCAAAAACTCACCATCATCGTCACAACGTTCCAAATATGACAAAAAAAGTGCAACCGCTTTGTTTTGTGTTTTTCCGTCAACATGTTTGCGACCCAACTCTTGCACATATAGTTTTATATATTTTGGAAGTACAATACACATTCAGAGAGTAAAATATCACTTTTAATTTTATTGTTTAATCATATGTATTAGTAAGGTAAACTGTTGTTATCTATTTAAAAATATAATAAATTATAATATTATTCATATGTTTAATTGAACGTTTGCTATAATTTGTGCCTATACAAATAATACACGAAGTTTCAAGGGTATTATAAAATACCCTTTATGAATTCATAATCCAAGAACATAAAAAATGAAAGTTATCTACATACTGTAGTTTGAAAAGTTTATGTGTAAACGAACGTAAAAATAAATGAACGGAAGTCAACTAATAATAATTCCACATATAGGAATGTGGTTGCAAAACCTATTATTATTAACGCTCAAACAAAACCATATTTTATGTAAATCCAGAAAAGTATTTCGACGTGATATTAAATTAAAGTGAAAAGAACACATACAAAAATAACAAAAATAAGAGGAAATATTCATGAAATATACACAGCTATATTGGTTATTTGGGCAAAGTTTTGAGTTGTCCATGAATAATAATATTATTAAATTAGACACCTTTTATTAAATACTATAGTATAGATTTTAATTTGCAAAACATTGAAATCAACACCAAGAAATAAAAATATATAAAATAACAACTAAAAAAAACTTAGTCTTGATTTTATTTTACGACAAATCGTTTTGAAAAAATAAAATAAATAATTAACTCTGCGGGAAAAATGAAATTCACAAGCTTACACGTATTAAAAATATCAGACCTACGTGTACAAACTACAAAATGGAAGATATTGTGCTTCATGACTGCACATCACAAACGTTGACTGTACTTGCAATAAACTGACCAACGGGAGATAATTAATTTCTCAACAGGAAGGACTTCGAAAATAGAAATACCTCTCTAACGCTTTCAAAATCTTCTAATAATGTCAAACTGAATTTATATAAGAAGAATTTGAATTATATTTAAAGAAGTACTTATATCTGAAGCATAGTTACTATGGTTTGATCAACATATGAAACCGTGACAGATATTTACAAAACTTGTGTTTAATGGTGAAAGGGATACGTTTACTCTTAATGGGTATGATTTCTTTTTTTGAAAATAATTAATTTTGGTATTACAATTTTATTTATTACAAATTTAAAAAAATGTATGTAGTGTTTATTATTGAATTAAAAATCATCTATAAAAAAAATATCTACTCATTAGAATTATTAATTTTAAATGCATAATCAGATGTTTTATGAAAATAGAATAATAATAAATATTTTTATACTAGAGACTGATTGATGCCAGATTACCATTAGACTGATAACATTGTAATTTGAATTTTTTTCCTAAATATGATCAGGGAATAAATTAAAATGTACTAACTGTTATTTTTAGCTGTCACTATAAACAACACTATCTTTTAATGCAGCGTAAAAGATATCTCTGCCCAGAGATTGGTTAAGAATAGCTTTCATTTATTGCCAAGAAAGGTAAATTTCTACTTTTTTTTTGCTTAAACGAGGTTACATATTTGATCGACAGACGATAATTTATATTTCTTTTACGATAAAAATATTATCTGTGTTCGATTAGGATACGGTGTGTACACATTTCACCTACAATAAATAAAGATGATACAAAATAATGTCTTGCAACAATTATTTTTATTATTCTTGAAGTCTACAATCGGTCCTTCTAACTGAAGTGAAATATAGAACACCCTTGGGGTTAATCCCTTAGACGTGTACGTTTTTAACTTTAATATTAGAAAAATAATAAACCTGAGAGCTGTTTGTTTTTGGCCAGTTCCTTCATTGAGCGAAATAGATTATTGAATTTAAACAAACCCCACAGAGTTTTCATACTAAGCTATGTTTTATCGGCAACGTGATTTAATAGTTTATAGTTAATATGTTTTAAGTTGTTGTGGCAGACTATATATAAAATAAGAAAGAACAGTATTTTACAAATAATGTAGTAGACTTTGATGAAAAGGATGATCTTTTGTTCCTGAATACGCCAAATTACTATAAAAATGATTGCTAAGATCAAGTAAATATATTTTCAATATAAATATCATCAACTTATTCCACATTATTCGAACTTTTATTTCACTTTTTACCACTGAATATTGTTAATTCGTGACACTAATTCATTTTTACATTGAAGATGGAAGTTACTACCTATCAAGACTTTATTTTGTTCATTTTTAAATGTTTTATTTCTATAAACAATTGAATGAATCTTAATTTAAAAGTTTACTTTGGTTAAACTAAATTCATACATCGCTGACACAGCTCTATAATAAATTGTAGGACTATTAAGGACTTATTAATTGATACATTTTTTTGAAAGATGAATTCTAATTTTGGAATTTTAGTGGTTTTAAGTAATTTTGCCGAACACAAAAGAACATTTTATAAAGTTTATTTTATTTTAAACAGACATTATTCATACCATTACGCTATTTAATAAAATTAAACCTTGTACACAATATATTCATTTTGGTAATAGTTAAAGCAACTTTTTAATGTGAAGTAACTCAACACATCCATAAGATGAAAACAGATAAAACATTCAAATTTCAAATAATACTAAAATTATATTGTATATAAGGTGCTGTAGTGATATTTAAGTAATCTAATAGCAATAGAAATTTTAATATTTGTAAGTATTTAATTATTGTGAAAAATAATTTATATATCTTGACTTTATTTTTTTGTTACAAAATTAAGAGATATACTAAAAATAAAAAATAAATATAAACAACTTTTATAAATATAATCTACGTTGCACGAAAACAAATCATATTATAAATGATTCCGTATAATTAAATTAGACAGCATAACATTTAATACCCTCAGTTCAATTCAAGTTTCTCCTTTCCATCACAATATCTTTCTTTCTTGTTTGATACTAAAAGGATCTCCACTAAACCTGGAACTACCCAACATGAAGTTAAACCAAATTCAGTCGATGATTTATTAGCCTTGGTTATTTGATTTAACATGTTTCACAGCTCCGAATTAAACCACGGGGATGGAGTTATTGCCAGCCATAAATCAAAATGTGTAAAGACTCAGATATTGGGGAATGAAACTCAGGGTGTAAAATATCCTTACTTCTGAGATAAATACTTCAATTTATATATCACTGTAAACTGTAAACCAACAATCTAGTGTTCTGTAATAATGTAACAACCATTTATTGTTGATTTGCGTCCTCATTCTAATTTCCATTATACATTAATAATTCGTTTTTTAGTTTCTTTCAATTTGTCAATTATATTTTTTGTTGCTTTTGTGTCTTAAATTTATCAGTTATAATTGTACAACAAGTATTTTATAATTAGTTGTATATAACAGAAAATTAAATATAGTATTGATAAAATTTGTCACCAATTATCACGATCCTTCCACGGTGTAAACACTAGTATTGCTATGTAAGAACTTGTTTTACACTTCGATTACATGTTGTGTAAATAGAAACTTCGCCCACAGTCTATTTATACAGTTTGATTACGCCAAATAATTTTATGATATGTATTAACCTATTTACAATTTATCAAGAACTGCAAAGAAATCAGAACTTTACGTGTGTTTAGTTGTCTCCTTTTTAGAGGTATTTTCTCTTAGGTCTTCGAATTTTATAATTAGAAAACATTCTACATAATTAGTCTTTATATAAGTTGAATTTGTTGAATTTTTTAATAAAGTATTATTCGAATCCATGCAATTGAGATGAATAAATTTAAACCGATTTTGTGAAATCTATTACTAGAACTTTAAAAATATGTACTGATATATTACTTATAAACTTGTGCTGATTTTCGACTTTTAAATAATCACTAAGGTTGGAGTGTTGTGAAAATTATTTTTCTTCTGTTAATTAATATGTGCAAATAGGAATTTCTTTACCTAAATAAAAGAAAACGATCAAACGTTGTTGACTTCAGTTGAAGTTGAAAGTTAATTCGAATTAAACAAATTGGAACAGAAAACAGCTTTTTCAAATTTTATTTTCATTAAAATTAATTAATTACTTTAGAAACAACCTGTTTGAAGATTTAATTGGGTACGGCCATATTACATTTCGACGATGTAACCGCTTGGAAAATAATTTGTCTCAAATCTATATATTGATTTTCTATATTCCTAGTGCAAGGTTGAGATTGGTTATTGGAAAAATGATACCGTTAGCTTTAAAAATTTATTTAACAACTTATCTGAAAATTTATTATTATTATTATTAAATTATCTGGCGTTGTCAACACCTGTTGTATTACAGTTATATAATTAAAGATATTATAAAACATTTCGAAGATTTAAAAATCAGTGGAGTTGACAAAGTGCGTGATTTTACTAAGGGGAAAAGTTTTCGTTTTTTTTGTAATTACTTTTAAAACAGTTCATGACGATGACAGTTTGTACTGGTGAATGTAAAGACGAACCCCGATAAAATCAATTACAATACATAAGAATGGGTTTATCGGTTTTGAATTAATAATTATTAAATCAATGAAGGTGCGTAGTATATAGAAAGTTATGTAAAAATATCGGAGTTTAGTTTTTGTGGATATGTCAGTTTTGAGCTCCCATGAGTCCACAAAAACTGGTTGTTGGAATAACGCCTATCTGTCAAATATCTAGTTCTTTACTTATCAATCACATTCGTTGTGTGGATGTGTGAGTAGTTTTTTTATATCGAAGTTTACCGGTTGCTTTCATAAGGAAACAAATACAAAATTACGATCTTACAGGGTTTTAATAGGTATTAAATTACGACACGTACTAAAATAGGTTTTGGTGTCCATTAAAATGTGCAAAGCTTTGTAGCTCTATATGCAATGTTAAAAAATAAATTAAGCCTTCCCGGGACTTATTTAAAACGCATTTCATGTAAAATGGAGTTCTGTAACGTTGTTAAAAATTTAAAATAATAAAATTTTAATAAAAAAATATTGGAAATCTTTTACAACGTAGAATTCATTTACTATTCAATACATCCTAAAAAAAAAGTTAATTAAAATTTTATATAAATAGAATATAATTATTACAAACATACAAATAAATACACTTACATAAATTGTAATTTTTAAATTTTAACACAATTAAACTTTTTCGATTCACCGAAACTTCAAATATCATATTGCCTTTAACAATTCAATCACAAACTAGTTGGACATATTATCAAGTAACTATAACCAATGACTACATATTATGTAGTCATTGCTATAACTAACATTAACTTTTCAATCATTGTTTCCGCTTAACTAGGGCAAAACGTTCAGTATAGCAAAACAATAACTTTAGTATTGTTTTTACCTTAACGTAAAAGAACAATACACTTTGTGAACGACATTAATATCAAACAGGATAGAGAGGCGCCGGGTGCTTTACATGAGGGACTGTAAACCCAAGCCTAAGCCAGTTAATAATATGGAAACGAGGTACACTCGTGGAAAGGTAACATAGGCTTTCATTCGATTTTATTCTACCATGATGTAAATATGAAAGTTTTTAGTCGTAAAACAAATTCAAAAATTTTGTGAATATAATGAGTTGCATAAAATCAACCAAAACTGTTTTATATTTTTTCTCTAAATTTGTACTCATTTTTTACACCAATAGAGGATAATGGTGAACTTATATATTACGCATTTACTTTTATTACCTTTATTTACTTTTGAAAACATTGTTAACGTTTTAAATTAATATATTAAAATACATTACAAACAAAATATACATAGATTTTATTTTTATTTAACGTTCAATTTAAACATAAAATTACTTTATACATTATACATGTTGCCTTCACAAACTGTTATACAGGCTAATAAAATTTAACATACCTTACTTCCGTCTAGAGTCCTTATTTAAAGGGACAATGGATTTGAAGGGGAAGTCGACTTGATAATTTAGGCATGATCTCCGAAATCGATAGTCCCTTCAATTAAGAAGGTACAAAGGACTGTAGAAGAAAGTAAGGTAAGTTAACAAATTTATAGTATAAACTTACTATACAGTGGCAGGTATACTCTCTAAGTGATATTGCAAACTGTTAAAAATGGCTGTAATTTGGACATATTCAATTCAATTGTTCTAAATTCTAATAAGATATGAGGAGATTATACCGAATTTCGTATCTTTATCTTATTATACAGATCACGACAACGAAAAAAAGACGGCATGGTCGATAACCAATTATTGCTTTTCCTAAAACGATTATTAGTATAAAATAGATATTTTTAGCGATTATCAACCTTATCCTATACTTCATACACTGGGTAAGTAAAAATGCAAACATCTTAGAAAAATCTAATATTATTTAGACACATGGTATATCTCCGTGGAAGAGTTCACAGTTCAAAACATTCTAGTCGAACACACGTCTATTTTGCGGTATATAAAATATCGTTTGTTGTAACAGTATCAAAACACTTTAACATAAATTTACAGTAGACTAACAAGGCTTACATAAGGGAAATCTGTATTGGTGTAGAGTAATTTATGCTTTCCTAGTTAATCAATCATAAACACACATGCTGTATTGTTTGTCTAACAATGTAGTAAGGTTAGGCGGTCACCTGTTATTAACACAGGTGATATTGTAACATTATCAGTAGTGCCAACTTTATTTATAAACGATTTAGATTTCATATATAATTTAGGCAGCATGCATGTAGCTGTGTTGTAGTGAAATAATTCAATATATTCATAAAATTAGCATTTCCATTGTTTTGAAATTTGTCTAATGTAATTTAAATCATAATTTTTATATAAATGAGTTAAATTTTTAAGGATGACTATGGAGTAAAACCTATTATAAGACATACAGAATGTGTTAAAAATATCTTATTAGCCGATCCCTATAATTATTTGACTTAGTCAATTGTTACAATAAATCAAACGGAACGTTTAGACGTAATTTTACAGAGACAAAATTCGTTACATAGCGTTCGTATCAAAATAGGTAAATCGAATAAAAATATGTAGAATATGAACATAAATTTTGGGGATTCTTTCAAATATGAATTACTTGCATATTCAATTTGTAAAAATTTAAGTAAACTTTTTTTTTGAAAACTATTAGAAATTTAGAGAAATTGTTAGAAGTTCTGCTGAATTCCATACAAATTTTTGAAAAAAACATACTGTATACCAAAGCTTATACTTTTATTTTAAAAAATAAACCAAAACCAACTGAATATCCACTAATTTGCAAGTTTTTGTAAAAAAAAAATAGAAATATTTAAAATTAATACGATTAACAACAATGGAATTTATTATGTTAACAACAATTATTAATTAGATATATATATATTGATATTATATAAATTTAGTTAATTAGTAATTCAATTTTTGAATTTATCCCAAATTAATTTTTAATAGAGAATGAAATATTATATATTTTATAATATGCAGATAACACTGAAATAATTAGTTTATGAAACAAGCAGATTCTTATTTACTGAAAACTATTTAATAAAAATGTTACTATAGTATATTAATAAGTGGATATTTTTATGTTTAAAAAATGGAATCCTGTTTACATTACCATGACTATAAAACCAATTATATATAAATTAATGTTTGATTTCAAAATAAAATGACGGAACGGATGGATGGAACAATAAATATTATTTATGACAGCTGGACTTATTATTTATACGTTGTAACAATGATTTTTGGAAGCCTTACTGATTATTTAAACTTTTTATTCTATTCGAAGAAAAATTAAAAGTTTTAATAACGATAAAAACAACTGGTTCAGGTTACCCTGTTTCACAATTAGTAACTTCAGTAAAATAATAACGATATAAGTAAAAAAGTGTTCGTTTATAGGCTAGTGTCAAAAAAACGAAGTTAGGAATAAAATGTATGTTACATGCTGTAAATATTGTAAAGAGTGTGAAAATAAGTAGTATATTTAAAGGTATAAAATATAAAAAATCTGTTTCATTACTTCAAAAAATAATTCTCCTGCCGTTTTGGTTTTGATAAACCTGAAATTATGAAGGAACTAATATAAAGGTTTCTCTCTCTAAACACAAAAAAAATCATTCTTCGTTATACGATTTTATTTTTGTTTTTATTACAAATTTTTGTTGAATGTAAAATTATCTCTAACTTTTATAGAAATAATAAACTAAATGAATAAATGTTATTTGCCAATTTTATTATTCAAGTCTTTCAGAATTATCTGTATGATTTAAAACAATTATATTAATTTGTAAATAGAAAAGTACTTCAACGATAGAAAGACAGATGTTTATAAATTTCAATGCTGCTATTATTTTTACCAGAAATCATCCGACCTTAAGAACTGACAAATACTAAAGAAACAGATTTTTACCACTTGTTTTTAAAGGAATTTACCATAACTGTATATCTTATATCACAGTTGGATGAACAGCTTGATGTTACATATCTCCTTGCGTTATAATCTCAAAACACAACTCTAGAGAGTAACGATACAAGTAAATAAAAAATTGAAATATTATTTGACGCAACTTTCTCAAGAAAGAAAACGTCAAGGAGAAGTTATTTTCAGAATATTTCAATCGTAAAAATTCATCCACAATCTGATTAAAGCTTACCACGTTCTACGAGAAGGAGGAAGACATTTCCTGAGGGACTGAATTCAGGAACAAGTTTGGAATAACAATGTTTGTGTTTGCTTTTAATATTACTTGACAGATTCAAAGAGAATAGACCTTATTGACATGAAAATACAGATGTCAGTCCATAATGTACAGAAATTTTCAGAAAAAGGAATACACTCTTTGAACAGTTATATTTTATCAAAGAAAAGTTACATAATTATTGAATGTTTTGTACCTTAAACGTAAAAGTATTCAAAATTACCATCATTAACTGCAATACACTTGTTGTAATGGTTTAATACTGAGCAAATGTAACTGAAGGAATCGTATAACTAAATTGCTTATCTGTTTTCATAGCTCGTGTACTGTAGTATCCTTGGTTTTATTACAATACACAGTGTCTTTTGAAAAACCTCAAAAGTAAGTCCATGCGTGTTGAGTCTGGAGATTTCGTCTTGTAAGCCGAAGCACTTCTTCCTCGTCCTATCCATTCAAAACCTTTCATAGGGGTGTTGTAAAGATATCCCCTCACGTCACCATGATAGTGAAGTGGAACCACATCCTATTAATAATACATTGTAAGTGACTTAGAGGTTATCTAAAGTAGAATTAATGATGTTTTGTAGCATTTGTAAATAAGAAATGGCAGCGACAGTCTAATCAAAGAAAAATAGCCCAACAACGCCTCTTGAAAATACACCACACCATACAGTATAGATTTTATTTTGCTGGTTTATGTTCAATTAAATGTGGATTTTCATTAGTCGAGGAATAACAGTATTAAGTTTACAGATTTCATACAAACAAACAACTAAATCTTGAAGTTTTATTTTTTTCACACTTGTTCCGATACTATTTACAAAACTCTACTCGCCTTTATGGATCATCTTCATTCAATGTATGTAGAAGTCTTGGGATATATGGTATCGCTTACGTGTTTGTAAAATTCTACGAACATTGTATTTTTTACCAGTTTTACGAAAAAATTGTCTGGGAAATTTCTTTAGTATCTATATTATTAAATCGAAATTTTCATTAATCTTTGAGGTTTTCATTCGTCCAGACCGTGTTTTCTATTTTCCACTGTTCCATTGGCTTCAAACTTACTACAAATTCCTGTAATTTTTTTCTCGTTAGTGTTGGTATTTCATCCTCCATTTTTAAACGTCTTTGAACTAATTTAACATGTCAGCATATAACTAAAAGATTGAAAACAGAATTGCCCACACAACAATCGCTTTATTTATGCATTACATATACAAAACTATGTTTCAATGTCTAAGTCATTATCCTCAGCTGTGCAAACAAACCATAGTGATTATTGTGTGGAAAATTGTGTTTCCATTCAATTGGTTATTGAAGTTTCCACAAGTGTAGCTCATTACAGTTGATTCTAACTCTTCCAATAACACTTCAAAGCATAACGTTTGTAAGAAAGTAACGGAATTTAGCCATGTGTATTATGGAACAAATGACAGATATAACAACAATGTGTTATATCTACTAAAAACAGAAATTTTATACTATCAGCTGATTAGATTTTGCCATTTCAATCTATTATCGTTTCATAGCAACAAACATTCAATTAGTATAATGTCTGTCATATATACAATACCAGAATAAATATACTTTTTAAATGGGTCAAGTTAAATTATACTTTGTTAATATCTGTTAAATATGTTCATTCTGTACTAATAATTAAAATAACGAAATAACGTTAAATATTTTGTGATGTGGTAATACTGTAAAAATTATTAGTAATATTAAATTAAAGGCTAGTAAAATTAAAAATTTTGAGAAAAAAAAGTTCAACTGTTTGAAGTGATTATTTTTTTTTAATATTTGTTTTGTAAATAAAGACTACATTTCGTAAATGATTTGTAATCTTTGAGGTATCGACTAATATACAACCTAACCTAACCTAACCTAACCTAACCTAACCTAACCTGACCTAACCTGACCTAAGCTAACCTAACCTAACCTAACCTAACCTAACCTAACCTAACCTAACCTGACCTAACCTGACCTAACCTGACTTAACCTAACCTAACCTAACCTAACCTAACCTAACCTAACCTGACCTAACCTGACCTAAGCTAACCTAACCTAACCTAACCTAACCTAACCTAACCTAACCTAACCTAACCTAACCTAACCTGACCTAACCTGACCTAACCTAACCTAACCTAACCTAACCTAACCTAACCTGACCTAACCTGACCTAAGCTAACCTAACCTAACCTAACCTAACCTAACCTAACCTAACCTAACCTCTCCTTTACTAATAAAAATCATATTACTGGATATATACTGTGTCTCGAATCTGCCAACTCAGTTTAATGTCTTTTATACATTTTATCTCTTATTATGCTGTATTGAGAGTCTCCTTCCCCGGCCATCACGATGTGAATTCATTAAAATTATTCATTTTATGTTGTTTATATTTTTGTATAAAGAATGTATATTATATTCCTATGTTTTCTGTATTTCATTGCTTATTTATCTAATTATTTATTTTATCGGTATATCAAACATAGAATTTTTGACAATTATTAATCATACCTCCCTTAATCTCCTCATAAGTTGCTTTGTACTAATTAAAAAGGTCAGATTTGTTTATTTGATACTACAAAAGATATTTTAATTTTTGTTTGTTTTCTACACCATCTCCACATATCGGGTTTTCAATCAAATATGACAATGGGATGAATGTGGGGGGGTTGTTTTCATTTATGTTTTCAGTTTTGAAGTTGTTTCAATCAGTGCAACATATCAAAAGTTCCTTTAGTCATTATTTATTAACATGTCCAGTTATTAGGTACACTGTCACACAATGACTAAAAGTATCACCCTTGTGTTTGATTTAAAAGTACAGATAGAAATGTCCAAATACACTGACTGAGCTATATTAGAAATTATTCGTTATTATGAGTAAAGTTTGAAAATATGTTTGACTTTTTATAATTAAGATAACAAATAATTATGATATGATTAATATTTTGATTTATCTGCAATAATATAAACCACTGGAAATAAATTAAAGTTGTGATCATGTATCTGATCAAGTGATGAAATAAATGTTTTCTGAAAACTTTTGATCTTTTAGAGTAGTCAAAATTAGGTACCGCAAAGCAACATTTATAAAATGCAAAACTATCAATAATCCCTCGATATATTCTTTAGAGATAATAAATCTCCTATCATCACTTTGAAGGATTAACATTTTATATAAATAACATTTTTTAATGAGTTATTAAACAATCAACAAGAATAACTTTATTTGTAAAAGTTAATCTTTTTTGATATAACCTAGATGCAAATACATCGAAGTGTATTTGATCTTTACGTCAAACTGAATACGTATTTTATGTTAATGATTCGAAAGAACCTAACCTAACTTTTGCAATAAAAACATTACAAGGTAATAGTTTATTCTGGATCATGTTCTATATTATTTTACTTGTCTTTGTAAATTTATTGCAATATTTAAATCTCTATTATACAAATAAGTTATCATTTTAAAGAACTTAATAATACAGTCATTTACCCTTTGATTATTATTCCTTTCTTAGTAAAATGAGATTGTAAATGTTTAATATTTAAATAAGTTTATATTATATTGTAATAACAACGTTGAACGTCACTTTTATAGAATCGATACCGATTTATAATAATATTAAATTTAAATCTCGTTTATAATTTGTAGTTATGTTAATCAACGCATATTATATATCGTGTGAGCAAAATATCCATGAACTTCACTTGGGCATTTGTTAAATTCGTTTATTTCGTTCCATCTAGCCTATGGGAATGTGACCGTCTCCACTTCTTTTGACCAGCTGGAAGCTCCGGCTGGCTGGAGACCGCGTACACTTTAGCCGAATCTTGTCAGGATGGGCCAAGGAGTCGGGTTAGGACGATGATGAATGCACGCAACCCAAGTTAAATAAAATGTTCTCTTTTATTTTAGCGCCGAATTAGATTACAGAAATGTTATAATTTAGAAAAAAGACATAACGGCTAAATAACGACTTAATAGTGGCCGAAAAACATATTATAACGTTTAATTTAGCTAGCACGTGGCCGAAAATGGACTGACCTAGTCCCGTAGCGGTCTTCCTTCTCGCGGCTCTCGGAACAGACTTTCGCTCGGCTCGCTGGTTTAAGCCCTCCACTCCTCGTCTCTCCCCCCCTTCTACGTGATATTGCACTGCTCAACAAAATCGCAAGTGCCAATTCATATTTTATTATTTAGAATTCCTTTACATCCTAATTTATACTTATTATAGTTTTGGTTTAGTGGGCTCCTTGGCTGGGCCACAGGAAGTTAGGTGACATTTCACGTTATTTACCCTTACCGGACCATGCGAAGCTATGACCGAGTAGAACATCCTAGCTGATCATGGGATAAACAGGATACATGGAAAGTAACAAGTTTAAGTGGTATACATCAAATTAACATTGATATATTTGAGAATGACCTCCTTGATGGTCATCAGCATGGGGAGTCACTCGCTTCGCTGAGGATTCCTCTACAATGTGGAGTAAATTAATTTAGTGAGAAAAGTTACACACGTCACTCAGGACAAATCGGATTCATAATAGAAGAAGCACAATAAACAGGGGAAGATTAGACCATAAATGGTTCAGTAACATGGAAGAACGAATTCACATTTACGCCACTAGGACAATCTGACGGGATAGAATAAGTAGAGGAGAGAGCGGAGAAGGAGTACCTGCTAAAGTAGAGGAGAGAGCGGAGAAGGAGTACCAGCTAAAGTAGAGGAGAGAGCGGAGAAGGATTACCTGCTAAAGTAGAGGAGAGAGCGGAGAAGGAGTACCTGCTAAAGTAGAGGAGAGAGCGGAGAAGGAGTACGATGGTACCTGCTATCACTAGCTCAGGGCAAGTCAACAGAGGAAGCTAGCTAAAAACATCGGGCCGAAAAAAGTCTCAAGAAAACACAAGTGAAAAGAGCTGAATCAAGGAAATTCTCTCTTAAAAGTACCTTTGTTTCCAACTTCACGTGCTGCACTTCTTAAAGGAGTTGAGTGTGGAGGGGCTTCTACATATTGTAGTTCTACATCTTAGAAGAAGAAGAGACGGAACTTCATTCCCACAATAGATCCCTAGAGGTCAATTAAAATTTTACTCCCACAATAATACTACTAGTATCAGGTTGCATATTTATGTTGGTGTTTTCCTGATAATAATTGCAATACATTAATCGGTTTTGGTAATACTAGTCTTATAGCGTCTATGAAAGATTTATTCATCATTTGTTTTTTGTTGGTTTGATTTAAAAAAAAAGTACTTGTATATAAACGTGAACGTTTTAAGAGCATTGCAATTTTACAGTTTTTACAATATAATTGAAACGTTTTGACTTAATTCTCGAAAATATGCACCTATTACAAAAAAAAAAAGTTGTGATAAATAGAAACTCTAAAGTTGTAAGAAAAAATCTCATTCACACAGACATAACAATCGTCAGGTTATTAAGTTGTTTTGTGACTGTTAATCTAGTTCTATTTCGAGTTGGAATTTATATTGTCAGGTTTAAATCCCTTGTTACTTTTTGCATTTATATTACTATGTATAACAAGCTGTACAGGTCATTGTACTTCAGATCAAAGCAAGAGTCCAACTGTTAGATGTACAGGACTTTGACCTGTATAATATAAAGGCAAGCAAAGCATGTCTATTTACTTTAATTTAAAATAAAATGAAGGAGTGTAAAGGAACCTAACGCTTTGACAGAACACTGTATTAAGATATAGTTAAAGTTAATAATAGTTCATTTAGACTAATGTAATTTTTTTTTGTATCATCAATGGCTTTTCAGATGATCTATGTTTATATAACAATTGGAACCAAATAAACCAATATAAACATAAATTCTCTTTCAGATGCAACCCAATTACTCGTTATAAAAAGTAGAGTTCAAATAACAAATACATAAAGTTATCAAAGTATATACAAAGTATAGAGTTTGATTATCTCAAAATGGAGCTCTGTTTATTTACAGACTTTTGCGTTTAGTCTATTAAACTAATAATGATAGGAAAGTGTAGACTTTAACTATCACGACCGATTTATATTTATATACACATAATTAGTGAAGTGGCATTTTTGGATTGATAGCGAACATTATAACTTGTTTGGGTCCTTGGAGAATAAACGAGAGATTAATTAGTTCATAACTGAAAGATCCGATTTTGAGAAATTACAAAGTTTAACCATTTGACAGATTTCTATTTTTATAAAGATAATTCCTGAAGTGGAAGTTTTGGAGAGATGGCTACTAATCCATTCCCTTTGGTTCCTTATGTATTAAACATGTAATAAAGTTACAGATTGAGTGATGTTATTTATAAAGTCGGTCTGTCTTTTTGGCTTTATCTTGTATTCGCCTATACGAATTCAATATTATTTATGCTATTAACTAGAAGGCAGAGTATATATATATATATATAGAGAGAGAGAGAGAGAGAGAGAGAGAGAGAGAGAGAGAGAGAGAGAGAGAGAGAGAGAGAGAGAGAGAGAGAGAGAGAGAGAGAGAGAGAGAGAGAGAGAGAGAGAGAGAGAGAGAGAGAGAGAGAGAGAGAGAGAGAGAGAGAGAGAGAGAGAGAGAGAGAAGATAGAAACTCATTACTTTCCTAAGCAAATAAATATGTTTTTGAACTAATAACATATTTGATTGTGATCTATATGTTTTACTTTTACAGTACGTGCCTGTATTAAGACTTAATAATAAGAAATCTCTGTATTCGTTTATAGCTGACAGTGGATATAGATATAAATTAATGTTCCTAAATGTTGTTCTCGACTTTATTGATTATATTAGCTATATAATCTATATTTTGAAGAATAAGAAAAATCAAAGAATCCTTCTAGGTTTACAACAATTCTCTCGCTTTTTTCAAAAATATCGGAATATATTTCGAAGTACATTAGCACACATTATATCATTACGTGTAACGTGTAGGCAAATAAAATAATTTTACAATTTCTCACATGATAGTTAGTAAATTGTATGTACCCAACCTTAATTTGCACTGATATATTTACCAGTGGGGTATGAATCGGGACTGTATTAAAATCATTTTAGTTTTTAAGATTATGACCACACACATTCAAGTATATTGATTCCCACTAATAAATAATTTCCTATATAAAATATAAACAATTTTTAACATATATTATGAAAATAAAATTTTAGTGTTGAAAAAATTGGTGTTTAAATGTTTTTTTTTACATTCATATTAATGGAGCAATGACTATCGTAATGTATATATAAGTTACCAGATATATTTTTCTTCACTATTTTATCTTTACAATTATGTTGGAAATATATATGTTTTTATATGGTTGTTTCGATTATTGGAATTTTTATTCTTGAAGAAAAATTTAGGCTATGTTATGTGTTAATTTGAAATTGATAAAGAATTATACTCACTTTGTCTTTTAGAATTTTTCAAACACTAATATTTTCTCATATATCCCTACTATAACCGAAGAAGATTGTAGTAAATAACTACAACTACTTCAACGAAATATCAAGTCAAACAGTAATTAATAATTAATTACTAGTGATGGGATGAAATATTTACGTAAAGAATAAATTAACAAACTATGACCTTAATTCTTATTGAAAATGCAGTCTACTGTAAAACTACTCATAAATTTCAATAAATGTAGAACAATTTTAAGAATAGAAACATCATTTAATTTCACTTTGCAACACACTTATGGATAAAGTTCATTCGATATAAAACATAGTTGATGAAGTATTTGTTGGCACGATGATATTATTTATTGTTCTGTTGTAATGACATCATACAAACTAGTTAATGTTAAAACATGTAAAATGTCGTTTATTTTAAATTGTTTGCATTTGTAAGTAAGGAGTTAGATTAGGATAGGTTATACAAAATACAAATCTTATGACACGATTAATGGCGTTTATTACAAAGTCTATGATGCATTTGTAAGTAATGGATTTAAAAACCCACAATTCAATTCATTGTAAGTTTATCAATTAGTGTAATTCAGAATGCCGAAACTTTTATAAATCCTGAATATACAGATGTTTACAACTACGTTCCAACACTTTAAAATAGGGTTCCTTGAGTCGAAATAAATAAAAAAAAAGTTTCAATCAAATATTTTCTAAAAAGCTATTCATATGTTTTTGTGATTTTTACAAAAAAAACTTTATTTTGGGAACTAAATTATATATGGAGTCAACCTTTTTAATGTGACTTTTATCAATGTAACAAAACGCAGGTCTTTTTTTTCAAAATGGTGGCCGTTTAAAATATGTAGTGTCGTTTGGGTAAAAAAGAAATGCAAAATAAAGTCCGAAAACTAATCATTTTAGAACCTAGTTCAAAGGTACTCTTTTACTTATTTTAAGGATCAAAAAAATGTTTATAAAATATTAATGGCAGAGAAAAAGAGATAAGTATGACTATAAGTAAATAGAGCTAACCTTCATTCAAAGAATTGAACAATAGGAGCATTAAACTCTCTTGGTTAGAATCATCTGGTTTATGGACATTGAACTACTTTACGTTAGTTGGAGTTTGATTAGTTCCTTGATAGTGATCACGAAACTTTATCAACCTGTTAACAATTAAAGGGATCCAATTTAACTTGTACAACCTAGTTTTGTATTAATATATGTCATTGTGGGATTGGTTTATTAAATTCGAAAAAAGTTATTTTATTTTAAATCTATAAATTAAATATCATCTAATTTTATTATTTATTTGAGTATGGTTGTAAATGTTTAAGAATTTGTAACTCATGAATTGAAAGCAACTCATGCAGACAGAAAGCAAGTTAAAGAAATTTACCTTGGTGCCTGTGAGACCGATGTTTCGGTATAAATTTTGACGAAAACGCATTAAAAAGGAATATAACCCACCTCATATATAGATTAATATATATATATATATATATATATATATATATATATATATATATATATATATATTAAATGTTGAGATTGACTTATGAGAAAAACTATACAGTATAACAAACACACAGAACAAAATTATTCTCATAAAAAAAAATACGCCTAAGTATCAGACGCGTTTTAACGACAAGGTCGTCCTCTTCAGTGATACACCAGCTACACCAACCAAACCACAACTGTTGTGCTGGTGTATCACTGAAGAGGACGACCCTGTCGTTGAAACGCGTCTGACACTTGGACGTATTTTTTTTATGAGAATTGTGTTCTGTGTGTTTGTTATACTGTAATTATATATACATTGTTTTTGAAATAATGAAATATATCTTTAATCTAAACCACAGAGAAGATGGTTTATTTTGCTTCGCAATTTCTTCGAAATAAGCTAAAAACCAATTTTCAAAAAATGAATGAATATTATTATTTTGTCCTTCAATCCGTAAGAACATTGTACGTTTACTGATGTACAAGATTGGATGTGTTAGGTAGATTTTTCATGGCTAATTTTGTTTTCTCAAAACCGAAGTTTCTGTTAATTACATGTCATCATTACTTGAAGAATCCGTCAATTTAATATACATTTCAAATTATTCAACTTTTATAAAAATGTTTACACAAAATATTTGTAATGTTTAGGACAAATCAACAATGTCAAAAATTCAAAACAGCTGATGAAACAGTATCAGCAAAACAAGTGCTTAAATTGTACTTGTAGCTTAATAAAAAATTTTAAAATTTTAATTCAATGTGAATACTTTTTAACATAATCGTAGATAATGTAAATAATATACGTTTTAGCCTGATCAGGTTCTTTCTGTGTAAACTATTTTTACAGTTCTCATGTGTTCGTACATTTATAGACTCATCTAACA
This sequence comes from Aphrophora alni, assembly GCA_963513935.1. NCBI lineage: Eukaryota > Metazoa > Arthropoda > Insecta > Hemiptera > Aphrophoridae > Aphrophora > Aphrophora alni. The sequence goes on from OY740773.1 coordinate 9,024,845, forward strand.
AAGCTAATTCATTTAATATTATGTTGCTTGTAAGTTTAAATTCAATCCTAAAATTTCAACCATATTTTTATAATACAAAATATTATAAACCCGTCATCATTCATGTTAATTTTTAATGGTTTAATTTCTGTGAACAAACCTAAAATAAGACGAAGTTACTTAAAGGAACTGCTTGCATTTTTTAAATTTTAAAATATTAACTACTTTAAATCAAACACACTACACATCAATTTAACTAATACCGTCAAGTGATTGCGATGAGAAGGTGTTGAGGTTTGCTCGTATAAAATATATTGTAAACTCATAGAAATTTAAATAGACGTTAGCTAACCTGTTACAAATTACATATTAAATAATTTTATTGAACGTAAAGATTTATACCTATATGAAATAACTTACTACTGATTTTTATACTATATTAAAAGTTACTCACTTAATTATTATCATGATTTCCCTTTTTATAATTTATTCAAAAACATAAAAATCAAAATCTCTTTATAAACACTGTGCACAGTTACTTAACAAACTGGTTTACCAACATTAGTTACAAAATGATATAATCAAATTATAACTGAATACATTTTAATGAACCTAGATTACAACTACTCACGTAATGTTTAGATCATCTCTATGATGGATAATGTTTGTCTTTGTGTGCTTATAAATCATTTCCACCAAACTTGAAAATACCTCTTTACGTTGTTTAATGTTAACTATGAAACTTTTTATGATTGTTTGGAATTTTATGTTTTTTGGGATACCATTTCTAAGCAGAGTATAACGACCATAGAATAAATCGAATCGTAAGACAAGCTTTGGACGCCTCTTGATACTTAAAAATTTACGGGGGGAAAGCATAAAAAAGCTTGAACACTAATGGTAATATCTTCTGAAACATGGTTTATTAAAATGTAAGGAGCTTTTAAAAATATTGTGTTATGTTTTTATATACAATATTGATAGTTTTTATGTATACATGGACTTAGAACCGTAATTATACCTGTAGCGTGTATAAAAACATGATATCCCTAATAATAAACCCAAATAAAGTCTATATACATTGAAAACCTTCATCAAGTGAAGGTTTTACATATCCAATCACAAAATATACATTATAATTTGCACAGATTTCATAAATAAATAAAATATTTCGTTTAACTTCATAATTGTAAGGAGAGAACGTTGAAAATTTTAAGCCTACTGCAAAGGTTTGATTAAATTATAAAAATTTTACTTCTTTATACATTTTAAGAAACTATTTTGGGTTCCTAGAGACTGGGTTTCTAGTAAAATGTATTTAGTATAAAAAAAATCCCAAAATGCAATCAAGTCTATCTTATCAGGCTTTAGTCGAGCTGTAACCTGACATAATCATTTATAAATTGTTTACACTGATGACCGACGGTACTTGATAGAATTCCATTTTAACAAATAAAACACAATTTTTCTTTTGTAAAATTCTATAATTTATTTGGTCTAGCCGACCACGGTTTCGCCAGTTACGGTATTGGCTAGACCAAATAAATTATAGAATTTTACAAAAGAAAAATTGTATTTTATTTGTTAATCATTTATAAATTACTCTCCTCTATTTATAATTATTGTCCTTCAAAAAAATCGATTGTCTAATTATCTGTTGTTTTTCTTTTATGCCGCTTTTACATCACACAATTAAGTATAGTTGAAGATTTAGTAAATTTCAATAATTTATTTCGACAAACATTTAATGTAGTATCTATAAACAGAAATATAATTCAAAATTTAAAACCCACATTGGTCGATTAATTGGTATTTTAAATCATTTTTTAAAGAAAAATGATGAATTCACAATTTCATAAACGTGATTACAATCTGATATTACCTTCAAAACAAAGATTTTAAAATATAACTTGCTAAAATTAAATATGTAATACAACTCTTAAATCTACAGTTAATATGGTATATTTGAGTACACGTAAGGAATACCACTTTTATTTAAAATCACAATAAAGAAGGTAATTCTTTGTCCGTTGTTTATTACTAAAGATTAATATTACATAAAGTACTGGAAGATACGAGTATATGTGAGAATAAAGTAATGTGTACAATAAACTCATGAATCAAATTTATTGAAATAAAACACACACAAATAAATTCGTAAATTTCACATTTATGAGGTCTAGCCGACCATTGTGTCGCCAGTTACGGCATGGACGACGCTTATACAAAGACTAAATTGTACACATTTTGAGACGAAGCCCAAAAGTCCGTCTAAATGGAACTTTTAGCCGGGAAACCCAGTAAGTTATAAACAATTTTAGATATGTTTCGACGAAGATTGTAGTAGTGGCAAAAATACAAGAATTCTATTTGATCGTTTAAGACTAAATTAACATTATTACAGGAAAGTCTCTTAATTTTTAATATTTCTAAAATGTTAAATTATTTTAACCTGAACGTTAACATGGAAAATTTCAAATTTAATATTTCAATGAAAATCTGTCAACGGCTGGAATAAGTAGAATCGTTATAACCTAACCTAACCGCCAAATCCTTTCATGTTCACTTAGTCTACACATAAAACTACGGCCTGTTTGACCAACATAAGCAGCATTAAAAATACTACATGTCAATTTATAAACTCCACTTTTTTGCATTACAAATCCATGGACGGCTAGACCTAATAAATGTTGAATTTACAAAAGAATTTGTTTGTGTATTATTTGAAAACATGGAATTTTATCAAGGGCCGTTGATGATCAATATAAACTAAATAAAAATTTATATTATTAATTTTTACTCTTTTTATTAATGTTCTGCCCAAATTTTATAAAATGCGAAATAGGTCATGTTATATTTGTGGTTATTGTTAATAAAATTATACTTTTGTAATTGTTACAATATCTTTATTACATGTACTATCTACAGACAAGGCTGTTGCCTACGACCTGCTTACACCCGTCTTGCCTCCAGACTCTGCAGTGTCGTCAACCTAATCTTATCTCAAATACAATCATAACATCTCTCTTATTATTATTAAATTAAATTAACAACACTTTTAAACTTCTTTGTCTTTACATTACAAAACAATTTAATTACTTAAATAAAATTAATTCCTTGTATATCTATCTTAATCAATAACAAAATATTCATAACTTAATCTTTTTTCATTTATTACTTATTATCTAACTTTTTATTCCTGAGGATATCTTTTAGTAGTATTAACCACTCTGCCATATTTAGTTGTATATTTGTGTGGGTCTGTTACAGAAGTGTCTTCTGTACTAGTTGACGGTATGGGCAATTGTTTACTTAGACTATTTTGACTATTTAATTCATTGTAATTATCAGAATGATTATTAATGCCATGTTCTGTATTTATTGTATTGTCTGGTGAAATATGAATAGTATTACGTCTGTATGAATTTCCATTTTGATCTTGGATCGTAAAGGATCTGGTTTGTTCACATTTATTTACAATTCTACCTGGACACCACAATGATTTGGGATTTCTTTTAAACCATACATTATTGCCACTAGAAAAGTTTTCCTTCATATCCTTAGCTCTAACATCATGATGTTGTTTCATGATACTTTTGTTTTTTATCATTATTTGTCTATCTTTCTTAAAATTAATTTTAGGTTTCAGATGGTTTATGTGTCTAGGTATAGTGGTTCTTAAAGACCTTGACATTAATAATTGAGCAGGCGAACTTAAATTTTGTCTTGGAGTATTTCTAAATTCTAAAAGCGCAAGATAGGGGTCCTGCTTAGAATCTAAACATTTTATAAAAATATTTTTGATGACTTTAACAGCCGACTCCGCCATTCCATTAGACTTTGGATGGTGGGGGCTAGAAGTTATATGATTAAAATTCCATTCTTTCATAAATTTTTTAAATTCATCGAACATATAATAAGTTGCATTATCCGAATAGAAATTTAATGGTATGCCATGACGTGAAAAGAATGATTTAAGTTTATCAATTATTGTTGTACTAGTACAATTAGATATGTGGGAAACTTCTATAAAGTATGAAAAGTAATCTACTACCACTATGAAATATTTTTTGTTTAGCTCAAAAATATCACAACCTACATTTTGCCATGGTATTTCAGGTACTTTATGACATATTAATGGTTCATTTGATTTGTTTCTTTTGTATCTAGCACATGTTTGACAACATTTTACAAAATTTTCAATATCATTTGACATGTTGGGCCAAAATAGAATATTTCTTATTCTAGACTTACATCTTGAAATGCCACTGTGTCCTAAATGTATTTTGTTTAACATTGATAATCTTAATGTTTTAGGAACAACAATTGCGTTATTTTTAAATATGATTTTATCTATTATACATAATTGGGATTGCAATTCAAAATAAGGTTGAATCTCAATCTCTACGTCTTTTTTATATTTAGGCCAACCATTTGGAATATATTTTTTTAATTTACACATTACTGCATCTTTCATGGTTTCTTGTTTAATATTTAGTTTGTTGGTCTCAGTAATAGGCATATTGCTAATTAAAATATTTACCTGAACTTCAATTTCCTCATCAAAAGGATCTATTTCTTTAGAAGCTATATTACATGTTCTGGATAGAGTATCCGCCAAAAATAGGTATTTACCGGGTATATATGTAACTTTTAAATTATAAGGTTGTATTCTTAGTAACATTCTTTGCAGCCTTATTGGAACATCACATAAAGGTTTTTTAAAAATTGGTATCAATGGTTTGTGATCTGTTTCTACTAGTACATTAATACTACCATATACATATTGTTTAAAACGTTCACAACCAAATACAATACTTAACAACTCTTTTTCTATTTGAGAATATCTCGTTTGTACGCTTGTTAGTGCTTTTGAAGCATAAGCCACTACTTTTCCATTTTGTAATAATACTGCACCTAAACCAAATTGAGATGCATCGACTGATAACGTACTCTGTTTATTGGGATCAAAATATGTTAGTACAGGCGCTTCTGTAATATATTTCTTGAGTTTCACATATAAATTCTCCAAAGTTTTATTCCAGACAAAAACATTATCTTTTTTTAATAATTCTCTAAACGGTTTAGTTAATTCTGAATAATTGGGTATGAATTTCGAAACGTAATTTACCATACCTAAAATACGTTCAAGAGCCCTTGCATCTCTTGGTGAAGGCATATCAACAATCGCTTTTATCTTATTTTGATCTATTTCGATACCTTTAGCACTAAATTTATGACCTAAAAATGTTACTTCTTTAGCATTAAAAATACATTTGTCTTTGTTAAATTTAATTCCAGAGTCTTTAGCTCTATCTAACACTAGCTTCACTCTATTATTTAATTCTTCTATAGTATCAGCATGTATCAAAATATCGTCTATATATAAAATTACACCTGGTATTTCATCAAAGGTTTGTAACATAATTTTATAAAAAATTTCACTTGAGCAATTTAGACCAAAAGGCAATCGTTTAAAAATATATCTTCCAAAAGGAGTTTGAAATGCACATAATTTAGCACTTTCTTTTTCTAAAGGTAACATCCAAAAACCTGCACTTGCATCTAACTTAGTAAAATACTTAGCATTTGTAAGCTTTGAAGAGAGTTCTTCAAAAGTTGGAAATTGTATATGAGACCTTTTGATTGCATTGTTCAAATGAAATGGATCTAAGCAAATTCTTAAATCTCCATTTTTCTTTTCTACAATAACAATTTGATTAAGCCATTCTGTTGGTTCATTAATCTCTTTTATAATGTCTAATTTAACTAATCTTTTTAGTTCTGCTTTTAATTTATCATATAATAAAACTGGCATTTTACGAGATGGACTTACAACTGGTATTGTGTTGTCTTTTAATTGTAATTTTACTTCAATTGGTATTTTACCGATTCCTTCGTCAAATAATTGCTTATATTTCTCACACTTAAAAATCCCTACAGTTTCAATTTTTTTTATGAGATCTAATTCAATACAAGATTTTAAACCAAGTATATTAGAACAATTAATATTTGCAACATAAAATATTAATTTATGCACTTCTGTTTTACCCTTTACTTGACAATTAACACTACATGTGCCTAATATAGGAACACAATTTTTTGTAAAAGACGTTACTGATGTGTTTGTCTTTTTTACAAATTTATGGTTAATTTTAAGTTCTTTAAATGATTTAGTTGATAAAATATTAATTTTTTGCCCCTGTATCTAATTTTAGTAGGCATTCTTTTCCATTAATAACTAATTTCTCATACCATTGTTCTACTTCAGAATTTTGATTACTATTTATATTTACTATATCTATAATAAAGTTTAAACTAGGATCACTTATTGATGCTAGACTATTAAATTTTTGAGTATTGTCTAGAGTACTTACTAATTTGCGATTATATCTACACATATTGGCAAAATGATTCGCTTTTCCGCACTTATTACATTTTTTTCCAAAAGCAAAACATTCACCAAACTTATGTTTGTAACCACATTTACCGCAAGAAGTTTGTATAACACGATTATGTCGTTGAACTTGTACATCTGTTGTTTGCTTCTGTTGAAATGACGATTTAGGCCTATGTTTACTTTTGACCTGTCCTTGTTTGAAGTTACTATCGCTGCTTGACTTTGATAATAAATAATGCTTCTTAGTTTTGTTGATAGAGTCAATATCGGTTGATGACGTACCCGTTTCAGTTTTAATATCTAGATGGCGTGCTCTTCTATGAGCCATTTCCTTTGTTTTACAAATTTCCAAGGCTGATTTTATATCGATATTTTTTGTCTTTAGTAATATTTCTTTTGCTGATGAATCTGTAATTCCACTAATGAAAATATCTGTTACCAGACTGTCCCTTAAATTTCCAAATTCACATGTAGAACTTAAATTTCTAAGTATAGCCATATATTGTTCAAATGATTCATTATGTAACTGTTTCCGGTTGAAAAAAATATGTCTTTCATACGTCACGTTGTTTAACGGAAGAAAGTATTCATCGAATACTGTTATGACATGTTCAAACACTTTTGCACTTTCCATTGTTAAATTAAAAGAATTAAAAATTTCATCACCCTGATCACCCATTGAATGTAATAATAACGCAATTTTACGTTTATCTTGTACATTTTCAGTTAAAAAAGCGTCACAATATAGATTAAATTTATGTTTAAACTTTGTCCAATTTTCAGTCAAGTTTCCTTCAAATGACATTTGACTAGGAATATTAGAGTGATAATCCATTGTAAAAAATATGTCTTTTGCTTCAGGAATATCTAATTCTTGTTGTTGTAATTTAGCCATATAACACTAACGATTTATAAATTTAGCTTTGCACTTTTTTTAGGCTTACGTGTCTATACTAAAACTTACAGACAATCGGCCAGCTGTTCACATGTCTTATATAATAATGCTTTTTAAAGTAGGCATTTTATAATTAATAATCACTTCACTTGTTCACCACTGCCACCATGTTATATTTGTGGTTATTGTTAATAAAATTATACTTTTGTAATTGTTACAATATCTTTATTACATGTACTATCTACAGACAAGGCTGTTGCCTACGACCTGCTTACACCCGTCTTGCCTCCAGACTCTGCAGTGTCGTCAACGTAATCTGATCTCAAATACAATCATAACAGGTCATTTGCAATGATCACATCAGATAAACGTAAATAACTGGACGACTTGTTAGTTAAGAAAGTAATATCAGAAATAAAACGCATTAGTCAGTTACTTTAAAACTTTGCAGTAATAAAACTTGTAAAGTTGAAATATGTCTTAAGTTTTTCCATTCTTGAAATGTATGTTCGTCTGAAATATGGACAAACATTTGAAAGTTCAGAACATAAGTACAAGTTTTAATATAAGTGAAGAGAGGATGAAGCTTTAAAGCAAACGTGTTTTTATGAACTTTTTAAAATAAACAGTTAAATTAAGTAAAAGTGAATTAATATTTATTCATTTATCTGACATTTATTTACTACAAACGAGAATATATTATTGGAATAAATTTTCGGAAAAAAAACATTAAAAAATATGGCTTATGGAAAATGGACGTTGTCATGTACCCCACTGGTACCCGAGGTTTATGAAAAACGGTGTTTTATTAATGTAGAAAGGGTCGCCTATTGTTATGATGAGATGTGCCTATAAAGTTCTTTTAATTCCATAAAAGAACTTTATTAAGCCAGATGTATTTCGCCGTTAGACAAAATTGAAAACAAAACATGTTTAAATGACCTTAATTGGAAGAGAAAGAAATTGATCATTTTCCTTTCTGTCTAAAATACCGGACTTTATCATTTCTCAACCCTTCCTACTCTACACGTTTTGTTCCAATTTTGTTTATTTACACTTGTTTTGTTTTCAATTTAGTAGCTTGAAAATGCCTAACGGCAAAACATATCTCGCACAATAAAACTCTTTTAAGGAATGAAATAATTGTTTCATTATTTCCATTAAAATCTCTAGGTAAACATGGAGAAAACATATTTTTAAAAAATTTAATAAAACTTGAATACAATATCTCACAAGTACTACTGTTATTGACCCTCTTCCACGCAATCGTGATAAAATGATTTTTAGAATGCAATGTTAGTATTATACTATTTCCGACATTTCAATTGTTATTAATTGTTGAAATCTTACCTAACCTAACCTAACCTAACCTAACCTAACCAAACCTAACCTAACCTATACTATTTCCGACATTTCAATTGTTATTAATTGTTGAAATCTTACCTAACCTAACCTAACCTAACCTAACCTAACCTTACCTAACCTATACTATTTCCGACATTTCAATTCTTATTATTTGTTGAAATCTTACGTAACCTAACCTAACCTAACCTAACCTAACCTAACCTAACCTAACCTAACCTAACCAAACCTAACCTAACCTAACCTAACCTAACCTAACCTAACCTAACCTAACCTAACCATACCTAACCTAACCTAACTTAACCTAACCTAACCTAACCTCACCTAACCTAACCTAACCTAACCTAACCTAACAATCTCTGCAATGTGGTAAATGGCTTTCAAAAATTCTTATTAAATATATCTATATAATAAAACTTAATATTAAAAAAATATTACACAATCTGTTATCTTGAATTTTCTAGTTTTAAAATTACTTTTCATGAAAAATGAAATTATGATTTATAATATGTGTTTTAACATCTTGAAATAGTGAGGTATTGAAACGTCAGAAAATATATTGTCAGTGATTTATTTTTATATTAACCTAGTTGTGAAACGTCATAAACAGACGTAGAACTGACTCAAAACAAAGTGATGGAGAAAATCAGAACTTCTGCAAATTACTGAAGAAAACAAAAGATATCTAATTATTAATATTAAAATAGATATATAGCAATTACCCCATTATATTCCTTTCTATTGTGTATTACTAGAAAATACAATTACATATTTGAATGTTACGTAAAAATAAGACATTTTGGGTAGGGGGGTATTGTGGGGTCCTGTATAGACGATGGCAAAAAATAGTGCAGTTTAAACTTTCCAGCCAAATTTAAACATGTCAAACTCATAGTGAATAACATTAGTTCATTATGTACCATGACAATTTTCAATTCAATCCGTTTCTTACATCTGGGAAACTAGGGAATTAATGAAATATGTTTATAGGATTTTTTTTTAAAGTTTTGGTGTGGGAAACTACCTCCTGTAATTTGGAACACAATCTCGCAACAGCCTGTATAAACAAGTTAACAAAAATTACGATATTGTTGATTAAACATTAGTTTAAACTAATGTGTGACTTAATGATTTTGTGTAAACATGACAGTTTCCATGGTTTTCTGTTACTTTCTCAATACGAATACTATATTTAAATTTCTGCTATAGTCTATTTAATTTGGTTTAGAAGGATAGTGGATTTGAAGATCCAAATGTAATGATAAGCAAATAAACTATTCTTGTTAACTTTTCGAAGTTGAAATTCATCACGACTTGCTCAGAATCCATCTTTCTTTGAGTTAGTGTTCTTTCTAATTTTTTCATGTTTTCGAGTTTTCAGCTGATTGGTAATTATAAAACGTGCAAAGTTGTTTGCGCGTTAAATGTACTCATTGTACGTATCTGTATTTGATACGAGTTCATCCGTCGTGTTAAATTTAAATATGAGCAGTTGTACCCGTTCGTATGTAGGCAAAGCGTTAAGGTTATTAGGTTTACCGATAGGCTGTTAAAATGGTGCTGGGAACACTCAAATCTCTAAATTTAATGAAATATATATAAAAAAAAAAAAACAATGTCTAATCAACCAACACAAGGAGTATCAGTTTATATAATTTATCTTGGCAACTAATAATCCGGATAAGAGAAAGAGAGAGAGAGAGAGAGAGAGAGAGAGAGAGAGAGAGAGAGAGAGAGAGAGAGAGAGAGAGAGAGAGAGAGAGAGAGAGAGAGAGAGAGAGAGAGAGAGAGAGAGAGAGAGAGAGAGAGAGAGAGAGAGAGAGAGAGAGAGAGAGAGAGAGAGAGAGAGAGAGAGAGAGAGAGAGAGAGAGAGGGGGGGGGGAGAGAGACAGACAGTCAGACAGAGAGAGAGAGAGAGACCAACAGACAGACAGACAGACAGACAAACAGACATAGCTACAAAACATCACTAGATACACGTGCGGCGAACTGTTATTTGTTTTATGTTAATTTATAGTTAGTTGGAAGTGATTATGCGGTCAGTGGATCATTAAAGGAGTATGTTTTAGTCAATTTATATTGGGGGGGGGGGGGTAATCCAGTGAAAGTAGTTCCACTGCGCAATCGTTTCAGCCCAGTCTAGCCAACTTAAATGAGCTTAGATTAATAATAGAATAATTCAAACTACAATTAACTAAATATGAATAATATTGAGGGAATAACTTAATAAACTAGTGGTCTAGCAAAAGCGTCTGTGCCCAAAATGGCCCACAAATGTTTTTCACATATTTAAGTATTTACGTAATTTATAAACGCACCGTCAAATACCTTGTATCGACTGACCCAAACCAAAAACTGCTTAATCAGCCATTATTTTGGCGGTGAACCTTGGGGAAGCGAGTTACCTGAAATAATGTCCAATGTAGCAACAAGCACTCTTCCTTTTCCTCACTTTTACAATGCAAATATAACGGCGCACCACTGAACTCACCAATGGTTACTTGACGTCCCAATGGCTTCTGCGCAAGTGCGTACTTCTTTGAACCGGTAATAAACTAAAACTCCTTCATTTGGACAGTTAGGCAATTCGGGAGGCAGAGTTGCGTAGCATGAAGGGAACAGGCACGGTGAAATAGAATTCACCACACAAGTTAACCCTAGTTAATGATATATTATCTGTTCGGTTTCAGTCCCCAAATAGGATGGTGACTTTAGTGAACGGAAGGCTTCTTCATTTTTTACTTTAAGTTTTGTGTATTTGTTAAAGATCGGCAAACGGTAGAGTAATTGATTCACAATTACTCTGGAGTAAAAATCTCGATCGTGGGCTTGTCTCATTCATAAATTTGAAGTTTGGGGATGGAATGTATAGTTTAGTAAACAATTATTTCGAAGCAAGATCCAGTTATTAAAAGTAAGGAACAGTTAGTTTGATGTGAACATTGATCGAAAAGTGACGATATTTGCAATACTACTATGTTTTTTTAAAATTATTATACATTCTTCGGACATTTGCCATCATATGTTAACATATTTTAACACACGTATGCTGGAAAATGTCCAAAGAATGTATAATAATAAAATTGAACTTCCATCATTAACAAATAACTTCAAACAGAGACTACTAGGTTAGGATATTAAACTAAAATACCACCACAAGTAAACACCTTAAAATTTTTGCCGTACATTCTTGTTCTTTGAAATGAAACACACGAAATAAAGTCCTTTCTAAATAATTTATTATCTAAAGGAAAAAAAAAATCGTCCATAAAATTTAATGAATTTTTAATTCATTTGAAAAACAACGTAATAACAAGAAATGTTGATTTCCGAATCAAACAAAAAATTAGTTTTTTATACCTCAGTTTCCATTAAAGAAACATACAGATTTGACATAACAAGACTAACATACTGCTGTCACTTCACATGTTCTGGAACTATACTTTATAGCTATATCATATATCTTTGGAACTGAGACAGCCTTATGTAGTTCACCATTTATTTTCTATTCAGTTATGCAGAAAACACTAATACATATTCAGTTACATAAAACACGTGTCAGTAAATCCCACAACACGTTTATTCCATATATACCAGTTCCACACCGGGGAATACAGATTACCTTCAGGGATTTAAAGTAATAAATATTACATATGTGTTTTGCTAAGATTATCTTGAATAAGGTCGGATGTGGTTAGATCAATGTGGAATTATAATGGGAAATACGTTTTGCTTCCTATATGAATGATGTTGTAGCTTAGTGACAAAATGCTATTATTTTGAATAATATTTTACGTTTTCAGTTATTTTTATATAAGGCGCACAAAATGGCAGTGTTTCCAGTCATTATAATCTTCTTTAAAACTATTTTAAACGCACTTGGATATTTGTAAAATCCACAGAATTGAGAACACGTATTTAAACTAGTTTTACAATAGAGATAAACAGATTTTTTGTTATTAAACATTCTTGAAAAAAGTTGTTATATAATCCCGGGAACTAAAGTAAAGTTGATTATAACTTTTTGAACTGCATTGTTGGCTCATTAAGGCATCAACTACGTTACGATTGTTTACAATTTGTTTTAAAATTGTCTGTTTTTATATCTACTGTAATTATAGATGTTCTTGGTTCTATAACCAAAGTAAAATATCAAATAACTATCTCCACTAAACCACATACATAACTAACAGAAGCATTATTATTTTTGAGTGTTTATTCTACGGATCAAATATCACATTTATATCTTTTACAGAGAATTTATGAGTTGAATGCAGGTCACGATAATTTACTTTGAGGTAATTCAATTTAAATTGAGCACTTTGAATGCGTATTGTAGCAATTTGTATGTTTAAACATACAGACTTTGTGACTTACCACACCAAATAGTAGCTCCCGAGTTTCAATTTACACATACAATCGTAGTATGCAGTAAGTTTCTACAAATAACATCTATATAGTAATTTACACAGAGGTGGAAATTGTGGAAATGTGATAAAATTTATATTTATTCACCACGGCTCATTAGTAATATATATATATATATTTACTTTTGAAATTATTTGTTTTACGTGATGTTTATACTGTAAATTAAATTGTTTATATTTTTGTAAATTCCAAATAATTATATTGTCCAGAATATTATAATATAGATACCTACATAGGTTGTATCCACATTATGATTACCTAAGTTTTGTCAATCGGAAGAAATTTTAAATGCGATTTAGAAACCATGAAAGTTAAACAGTCATTGTATTATGATAGTACATTTGATAGTGAAAGTTCTAACAGCTAAAACAATAAATTAATATATTTGGCAACTTAAATTCATTTGTTTTTATGACTTTAAAAAGTAGGCTAACCAGAAAACTTTCAGCTGCTGTCTACTTCTGTGGAGAGATTTCCTTTAATCATTTTTTACGATGTTATAGTTTACAAAAAGTAATTGGAAATTGTTATTATACATTAAGAAACCACTAATTTAATGTAGATAAAATAATAATACTATGAAAGTTTCAACACTCATGTATGAGCGATTCGTAGTGCATAATATGCCAACGTGCATACGAAACAGAACAAATCGTGTGTGTTTTAGGAAGGAAAGGAAGCTATAAACACATCATAAGTGAAGCACAAACTTATGGAAGGAATAAATTATTGTATATATTTTCAGGATTTATATGTACACAATGAATTTGAGTGATTAAATATACAGTTTGTCTTCTTTTCTAAATTTAAAGAAGATACAAATTTATAAAATATAAAATTTCACAAAATAATAAATATCAACTTGAATTAATTAAATTCTAAACCAATTATGTTTTTTCATACTCAGGGATATTTACTGATTGATCCTTGTTCCCTTTGACATTAGCTATTTACTAGTTTAAGACAACCAATTAACCATGTTTAATAGAGTTACACTATGAATGTTTATACCAAATGAATAAAAAAAATGAGAACATTAATTAATATTTTGTTTTAGTATACAAATATTTTTGATAGCAAACATATTGTCTTAATAATTTATTTTTTTACACTCCCTTTATATAAAATAATATTAAATTAAAAACATAATATGTACGCTTTTGTCAAATTCTTCTCACAACACACTCAGTCGTCTCCTTTGAGTGTTGTACCAATATTTTAATGATACCTATAAATCAAGATAGATTTGTAATCATACATTTTTAATATTGAACAGTAGAAATAAAGCACACAAAAATTAGTGCTTCATACCCATGAATGTATTGGAATTAAAACTAAGTTTTTAAATTACCCTTACTAACTTATCGAGAATTGTATTTATAAACATAGTAACCAGTTTTGTTTGAATTAATATTTTCGTATAAAATTTAAAAATCTGGAACATATTGTTTTATGTGTTACCAGGAGTTACATTGCAAGTGACACCGCTCTGTCCACCAATAAACACTTACATTTTTAACCAGATTTTGCAAATGTTCCTCAGATCTCAAGCTAAGTGAGTATCTGTAGAACATGACTCATTATTCTCCACTTATTGATACTGTGTCTAAGATACGAAAGTAGTGAGTCAAGTGAAAAAGAAAAAAAAAATGTCGTTTTGAAAGTTACTAATATTTCGCTCAAACGAACTGCATCGTGGAAAAAATAAACAGTCTTAAATATAAATATACCAAATCTTAAACCTAGCTTGATATTAGTAGCCTAATTTGTAGTGTTTACGAAATCATGTTATTGCTAAACAATTTTTTTATTAGATTTTTTCAGATAGTATGACTGTTTTTAATCGACATTTCAAACATACTTAGGAAAGAAAGAGGAAACGCGAGTAGGTTGGTAAAGAGAGGGGAAAATGTGTATACTTCTTATTTGTTCATTAATTCTGAAATGTCAGTGATGACGAGGACAAGCAACATAGTCTCTCAAGAGATATTCCACTTTTCACATATTGCTAAATACAAAATTTCCCATACTTGTCATCAGGATGAAACATGGAGTAGACTAATCAAAAATCAAATTAATTGTAAAAAACATTTATATTAGAGAAACAGTTAGTAAGTAAAATAAAGTGTAGATGTGGAACTTGTTTTAAATGTATTTACTTAAATTGAACAAATGATTGAGTCCCAACCAAAATAGTATAAGTATTTAAGGATATTATGTAATATCGAAAAATAGTTTCACCTATTTTTCAAACAGTTTTCATTTTAGTAAAAAAAAAAAAAAAAAAAAAAAAAAAAAAAAAAAAAAAAAAAAATGTTAATTGATGTTTTATAACCAAAAAAATTGAAGATACTATATATGGGAATTTTAGTAAGGATAGTTTTGGATGAAACGAACTTTTTAAGTGTTTTAGGAATAAATAAAGTCTTGCGCCACGTGACTTTATATTTCTGAGCAAACTTTTAATCATACATCGTAGAAGTTATAATTCAAATACATTACACTTTACTCATAGTCACTTATTTTTTCTAAACTAACTTTGTTAATCTTTCTTCAGTTTGTGTTTACAGTTAAAATCAATTTAAAGAACACCGAATGATGATAGGAAAATACTCAAGTGAAAAGCATAAAAACGAGCCCTCACGTTCTATAATTTATCTCGCAAATGTAAGCGAGAAGCGTTTAAATTAAAAAATTCTACCACTAAGATTAATAACCTTTTAAATTTTCGAAGAAGGTTTGGCTACAAATCGTTGAAAATAGTAAAAACATTTCAATGATCACATTTATGTTAAACTATATTTCAGAATAATTATAATATGTGCAATAATTTTTTTAATTATTAAAAAAATTAAATTGTGGCTTATTACAATTTAATAAATTTAGAGTAATTGTTTATGTAATTAATCTTAAGTGGTGATTAAATTTAAATATGATTTCTTTTCTTAGATTGTTTCACTCATCTGTCTTCTTTGAAATTTTAGTTTTACAAGATACTATTTATGGCTAATAATGACTACTCCTAGTCGTTTAATTTGGAATTGTAAAACAAGGTAAATTAAATAATCGAATCTAATAAATCATTTTGTGTGTTTACTTTAACTGTATTTTGGGTGATTTAGGGTTTATTGAAATATTAAGATATCAATTAAGAAAGTAAGGTGTCGTAAAATAAATAAAGATTGAATAAAACTCTGGTTCTATATTCCATGCGGCGCAGTTTTAATTATTCAGATGTGGACTTATTGAAACCCTGAATATTTTATTTGACTCAAAACCAAGATTTATAACTTGGAAATAATTATATTCCTTTGAATAATTTAAAGCACAATACAATTATTGCAAATGCAACTGAGAATCAGTTTATGTATTTAACAAAAGAACAAATTACCTATTGATATAATCATAGGTATATATTCTTAGTTTAATTTTAGATACCTATTGTTTATTTGCGAAGAAGATTGTTCCTAAAAATATAAGTTTTTTTGAAGACTATATATAACTTTTTGAATCTATAACTTTACTACATCCCTAAATACCAAATGTACGTACGAATACCGGTGCGATTAAAAAACTACGAATTATGTATTTAAATAAACATTGTTAAAAATATTTAAGAACTTTATGTTTCCCTATTTGTGTATTACTAAGAAATATTGTAGACCCTTATTATAAGGTAAACCTGTGTTTCCTATCCATACAAAATCTAAACACATTTGAAAATAGTTATGTATTTTTGGAAATTAATTATATATTCTAAAAACGGTTTGAAATAAAAAAAAAAATACTTACAGAAAGCCAAAAAATTCAGTTTTATGACAGAAGTACTGATAAAAAAAAAAAAAAAAAAAAAAAAAAAAAACACTTAAAACTGCATTTTAAAACCAAAGAAGTTTTGAGAGAAAATATTTAATAAACAGCAATTTATCACTAGTAGCAAGTACTTTACCCCAAAAAATTGTAATCACTAACTTCCATTCATCCTGTATATATTGCAACAAGAGTGTTGTGCTGTATGTAAGTACGGAAACATGGGCAATTGTGTTATATTACCTTAACACTAACTTCATTTCACCCTGTATACCAATAATACATCAAGTTTGTTGTGCTTTATGCAACTAAACCAATAGTTATTCTTTCTGATTACATTATCACAAACTGACATTCATCCTCTATACCTATTATATATCAGTAGTGTCGTGCTTTATGTAACCAAATTTATGGCTCTTGTGTCTTAACAAATTACCACTAACTTCTATTAGTCCTGTATACCATATACTGTATAGTCCTGTATACTGTGTTTTATGTAACCAAGGAAACATAGGCTGTTGTGTCATATTACATTAACGCTAGTCCCTGTATGCCTATATTATTTAAAGAGTGTTGTGCTTCAAGTAACCAAGGAAATATAGGCTATTGTTTCATATTACATTAACTGTGAGTTCAATTCACCCTGTATGCCTATAAGATATCAAAAGTGTTCTGTTTTATGCAACCAAGGAAACATAGGCTGTTGTGTCATATTACATTAACAGTAAGATCAATTCACCCTGTATGCCTATAATATATTAGGAGTGTTGTGTTTTATGCAACCAAGGAAACATAAGCTGTTTTTTGTCATTTTACATTAACAGTAAGATCAATTCACCCTGTATGCCTATAATATATCACGAGTGTTATGTTTTATGTAACCAAGGAAAAAAAAGGCTGTTATGTCATATTACATTAACAGTAAGTTCAATTCACCCTGTATGCCTATAGCATATCAAGAGTGTTGTTTTATGCAACCAAGGAAACATAGGCTGTAGTGTCATATTACATTAACGCTAGTCCCTGTATGCCTATAGTTTATGAAGAGTGGTGTGCTTAAAGTAACCAAGGAAATATAGGCTATTGTTTCATATTACATTAACAGTAAGTTCAATTCACCCTGTATGTCTATAATATATTCGGAGTGTTGTGTTTTATACAACCAAGGAAACATAGGCTGTTGTGTCATATTACATTAACAGTAAGATAAATTCACCCTGTATGCCTATAATATATCAAGAGTGTTGTGTTTTATGCAACCAAGGAAACATAGGCTATTGTTATTACATTAACACTAAATAAAATTAATATTAAAAAAAATAAAATTCGGGTTATTTTTGTATAACTTTACCTTTATTTAGCCTAATTTCACTGAACTAATAAACATTTACACTATACTATTATGGAAATTGACGACACAATAATATATTACTGGTTCTTTAGCATTAATACTTATTTTGTTTTATTGAAGTTCCAGCATTTTCAATAACCAGAAATGGGTTTACATTTATTGAATACGTAATTAAAAATGAGTATATACCTATTTGCTGAGTAACTGTAATGTTAGGTAAATCTATTGAGTCATAGTACATATTTATCAAAATAATTAAACTTTTGATAAAATCTTTTTCACTTTTATTAAAACTTTCAGACTTTTTATGAGTTCATTAACGTTGAAAGACATTTGTTCATATTAATTCTTAAAGGGATAAGGGAAACACATAAAAATTATTGAAATAAAAATTGTAAATGATTGTGTTATTATATAATTAGTTTATTTGATAGGGTAATTAATTGTCTTTCCATAATAATGTAGAGAAATTCCATTATTCGTTCAATCCCAACAAACTTCAAATGTTCTGTAGGTCCATATCTGAAACAATAAATAAAGACATAAACTGTGCTTTACACACACACAAAACCAAATTGTAAAAGTTCAAATAGTATTTGTTAATATAAAATGTATATTTTGAACAGTATCGTTTGAAAAAAGAAAATAAACTATAGGGGGGGGGGGAGTCTTAGAAAATCGAATATCTCAAAATTAGTAAAAGTGATAATAATAAAGTTTTGAAAAATTTGATTCTAATAACTATACGTAACAGAAAATTAGAGTTGTTGGGAATAATGTGTAGCAGAAATACTAATAGTGAACGAAATCACACTATATAATCACCTAACCTAACCTAACCTAACCTAACCTAACCTAACCTAACCTAACCTATCCTAACCTAACCTATCCTAACCTAACCTAACCTAACCTAACCTAACCTAACCTAACCTAACCATAACTTTATATAATAAAAGAAGAAGAAAGTATAAAATAAAGATACTTAGACCTTGAATACTCAAATAGCACTAGTGTCAGAAATAATATACCTTATTTACTCTTGTAAATGCAAGAGCAGGTGCTGTTGAAATGAACAATGTTAGGCATTTTGTTTACGTGACTCATGCTACAATGGTTCGAACGAACATTTTCTAGTTTGAAGAAACAGGCGGCTGGGTTTTCCCCAATATAACCACGATAAAACGCTGAACTCTGAACACACTGTGGGTGGCCTGTTTCTATTCAGGGCGGCCTGTGGACGATAAGGTACAGACCGCAATCGTCAGGAAATATCAAGCGACCGCATCTGTCCGTTACCGCACCAGTCGGCAGTCCCTCAAATAACCCCTAAATTAAGTTCCAAAGTGAAGGTTATCTCAAATACCTTATTGAGATTATCTACATAATCAAGTACTATTCGTAAATTCTATATAAATCAAGAAATGCAAAATCTGATGTCTTCCTAATTCATAGGAAGTTGTGAATGTACTTACCTAAACTCTGTAGCTCCTATCAACTCCATTGTAACCGAGTCCATGCTGGATAACGTATATCCAGTAGTATATAACATCACCTTCCTTAAGCTTCACATTCTTGTCTTCAAAGACCCATCTGTCCCCTCGCTTTTTAACGATATCTCTAGCGATCTGACCTGCTTCTAAGCCTTCAAATGGAACGTTGATATTGCCGTGGAAAGCCATTAAGGTTATCCCTTCTTCATCTGAAATGTTTTTTAAATAACTATGTAGTGGCTTTATCACAGTTAAATATACTTAGCATGCAACTTAAGATTATGCAAATTTATTTTAAAGGTGTTATAGGTATGCAGCATCCTTTTGCCGACTTTGGACAAATATATAAAATGGATTGTTTGATATATACGAATCAGCAACCTGCATGAAATTATCTATTACAGATTCAAGAAGGGCCTAAGTAAGGAGGTACTGATTGACTATTTTTAATAACAGCTATTTTGTACTTTTTTAACCATTTATTTTGAGAATCCTATGAACCTAACTGATCGCAACATAACCTAAGCTAACATAACCTAACCTAACCCATTGTAACATAACTTAAGCTAACCTGACTTAATTGCACATAATTTAAACGGCGTTAGGTTTAAAACATTAATATAATAAATTTCATCAAAATCAATATGTAAACAATATTTTGGATTTGTAAGTTACTTAAAGAAAAATTATATCGTACTAATCTTAAATAGAACTAAGACAAGTGCTACAAAATGAATAAAAATTTTAAGTTTCAACAACATCGAACAACTAATACACACATTTTGAACTCATAAATGTATAGACCAATATTTAATCGAATTAGGTACTCAAGAATGAATAAAATGTATGAGTTTTAACAACATTGGATAACTAATGAAATATTTTGACAAATTTCGGAAAATGTCCCCCTATTTTCATCCCCTATCCGTACAGGGCACTTAACAAAATAAAATCAACCAAACCAATAATGTTAACTGAGTAATTGTCGGTCAAAAATATCGATTTTTGAGTTATCGATAAAAACAAATAAAGAAATTGGCTATGAAGCTATTATGATAGACATACTTTCTCAAAATCAGATACATATACCGATTTCGTTCAATCCTTTATTAAATTTGAAAAATAATCTAAACTAGTGTAAAATCTCAAGTAAAACTAAAACTTCTCAATTATAATTTGGCGAAAAAATGAAAAATGTGCCTTGAATTATTTAAAAATTTAAATCAATACAAAAACAATTTATATTGACACAAGCCACGCAAGTGTAGGGTGAATTTAAAGACATATTTTGAAAATATTGCAAAATGTTGCCAATCTATCTTCCATAAGAAAAAGATGCGCAACTAAACTAAATACACTTTCTCACTTCGACATAAACAAATAAAAACGAACGAAACCCCTTCGTAAGTTCGGTAGTTACCAGTGAAAAAGTGAAAATGAACTAGTCACTTTTTTTGGTGAATATATATAAATTCAGGGTGATTGGAACTTAGTGTCCAAGAATGATTCGGATAAAAGTACACTCTATACTAAGTAGAAACTCACTTTTGAAAATTTGTTCCCTAAATTTGCCTCGGAACTATAAATTTAATAAAAAATATCACGATTTATCCAAAAAAAAGTTAAATTTTCTCGACTTTCCTGACACCAATTATTACGTTTGGTATTATTTTCCGAAAGTACATAAAATGTTGAGTAAAATACTACCATTTTCATTTTGAAAAGTTACAATAATATTAGTGTATTTATTTAGTTTGAAACAAACAAAATCATTGTTTTCAGGAAAAACCTGAAATATTCTAAATACTATTACTAAATGTACTATTGTCAAATTGTATGAAAAACTTGCCCTTGTAATATGCTTTCATTTGATATAAAACAATTCAGTTTATTCTTTTAAATTGTAAGACAAAACCAGATTGAATTCCGATAGTACGTTTTGTAATTAACTAATTTACCACGGAATTTAACAAAGTGACAGAGCAATGCGAAGAGAGCATATGTGAGGAAAGGAGGAAAATAATTTCAGAATAAAATCAATTTTCAAATCTATTTAGTAATTTATCTAGCAATAACAGTTTTTATACCAGTAGATTTTAAAGGAAACATCAACTAATACCTTTTGTTTATTTACTTACTTGAGCAAAAATCGATTTAGGACTATATCGTTGAAGATGATTTTGAGGAAAGCATATTTTTCTTATGGCAGCTACTCCCAAATTTTGAGTTATAAAAAAATTAAAAAAGATCCTAACTACGCCCTAAAAAACCTAACCGAACCTAAATACGCCGACATATCAAAATTGATTAAATTTGGTAAACGCGTTTGACATGAACACACTTTTTGGATTCAGGGACCTCAAAAAAGATAATATCTGCAAAGAAAATCTACATAAATATTGACTTAACCCATTACAATCTCTACACTGTATATATATGATAAAATAAACAACGAACCTTCACATTCGGAATTTTTGTTGAATTTTAGGTAGATCACTTAAATAGTGACATTTGAAAAAAAATGGCTAAACTATTTTAAAATGGCTGTAGTTTAATAGTTTTCGGTGGTTCCCCATTAACTAAGAAATCTTATAATAGTTGAATAATTACAACTGGTGATCGGCTTATATTAATAATAATAGCAAGGTTGGCAAACAACTAGACTCAGAAAAAAAAGCAATGAAAATCACTTCATATTTTAGCATTATGTTTTCTCGAGGGGTAAACCCTCAAGGTCATCATCACCTTATGATAAATAAGAAGAAAAAACCGAGGTTGTAATAGTGTTGGACGGAAGGTAACAAGAGCCGATCGAGAGAGACTTGATAAGAAAAAAAGAAAAACCGGAACTCGCACATGACTATGAGAAAAAGGTGTAGATCCAGCTACTTTACTTGGGATTGTAAAGCCTCTACCCGCTATAGTGAGGCCCAGAGGGTCCTAACTTACAAGTGTGTATACATACGGAGTTTTTGGTGTCTTCCACCGAACGGGCAGTGGTCTAAGCGCTGCAATTTTAATTAACAAGGGTCAGAAAGGTTCGGCAGGTCTAGGTGCTTTCAGCGGGAGGAGTTTTCTTCTAAAAGAGATTTTTAAGACAGCCCATGAAAGGTTAGCTTCAAAATTGACAAGTTTTAATTTAACTTTAATTCTAAAATATAATTTGAAGATTTAAAAAATAACATTAATGCAAAGTTTACAAAAGATATTGTTTTTATGCTTTTTCCGAAAGGATTAATTGGAACATTATTTATGCTGTATCTAAGAATATGCTGTACTAGTATAAATCTAAGAATATGCTGTACTAGCATACATCTAAGAATATGCTGTACTAGCATAAATATAAGAATGTTGGCCTATTTACCATTGACAAACGTAATAAAACTGTAGGTAATGTGTCGGTTAGCAAGAGTATAAGAGTGCAGAAACCGAAAGACCCTCTGGGGCTCACATAGGGGCTTTGCAATCCCAAGGTACGTTACTGGATCTACACCTTTTTCATGTAGTCATGTGAAAGTTCTTATACGGCCAGACTACCACTGTCCGCTAGGCGGAGACAAATAGTTTTTTATATAAAAAGGTATTTAGAAAATCAGAAATAAAAAAAAATACGTTTTAATAAAACTCAATATGACATTATTAAAATTCTCAATACAAAATATTAATCAGTAACTTTTCCAATATTTACTACTTCTACAGGTAAATAAAAATACAGCATGTAAAATGTATTACGAAATAAAACCTACCTGGTATAGATACCCGGAAACCTTTGGGTTTGAGAACTTCTACCATTGCAGGTGGAACTTCATAATTTGCATTGCACAAGGCACATATACAAACGGTAAACGCAGAAATTAAAAACATATACATAGCGATGGTGTACAAACAACTACAAGTATGAATAGACTACAACCAGTATTTTATTTCCTGCTTTAGTGAAGTTAGCACACTATGTAACTGTTCCCCCACCACACGTTAATTATACCTTTGGTGTTTACATTCTCACTGTAGATGTAGTGGAAAATCTATGCAATTTTTATAGATTTATCTATTTTCGCTTTTTGTAAACACAAAACAAGTTGACTGTCGCCAATGTGGTATTGTCTCAGCCCTTTTATACAATGTAAAACGAGTAGTTCATCTGTTAAAAAATTGATTTTTGGTTATTGTAGGAAATGTTAAATTGTATTGGTAGGATAATTATGTTCAGTTACACGTGTTTTCTGAATCTCGTGCATCATTATTTGAAGTCGGCGAGACTCTAACGATACAAAGGACTCCACTCGCTTCGCTCGTGTCAGTGGTTCTGTTCTAGCGGGCTATGAAGCTGTACAGTATATACACCTATGAAATAAATTAACCTACACTCTCTAAAATTGTCTTTGGTAAACTGAATTGTAAACAATTAGCCATCAATGTGTTAATAATACAATAATACGAGAGACAAAAATAAGTTCATATCGAAAACCTCAAAAATGGTGTTTAACTCTTGACTTGAATAGGCGCTGATTAGTTAATTATTAACAGAGGTGTTTTTACGTCATTTATGAATGGATTTTAATAATCAAGGACAAGTTAGATTTGTTATTACATTATGAAAATGTTTTACGTCTTACGAATTTCTTGTGAAGTTAAGCGATTTTGACCAATTATAATTACTTTAATTTATAATTATTTAAAAAAAAAATTGGTTCTACAGTAAATTTGTGAATTATAAAGAACACCAACTAATTATGTTTTTAGTTTTTATCTGATAACTCGGTTATCTTTTAAGCTACGAAAAAAGTTTTATTTGTCTTTTTAAAATGTACAAAAGAACGTTCTGGTTTATTGTACATGGGTAAAAGGTTACGCAACAAATATGTACAGTCAATTTGAGCTCAATATAATTCTATTTCCAAAGATATTAATTGTTTAGTAGAAAACAAAATGGTTGATAGTTTGAAAACTAAGGATTTTCCGGACTTATGTTTATTAGAATGTCTTCTTATATTCATCTGTAGAATAGCCTGTGAAATTTGGGACAATATTTTCTAGACACTCTGTATATGAAGGAGAATGCACTTCTTGAATTTATATCTGCCAAGTTTTATATAATTTAGTGTGCTACAAGTTGAAATACACAAGAGATATAAACGAAACATTGTTAAAAAATGCCGTCGTTTTTACATTTTGAATTTCAATAACGTTCTTAAACGTAAGAGCATACTATAAACCCCTAAACCAAATTTTAAATTGTTTGCCCACTATTGTGTTTACGTATAAAAACTATAACCAAGACGACGACAACGACGGACGGACGGCGTTTCTAAAATTACTTTTTTCTTTTCTTGAGGTCATGAAAAGTATGTTGAAATTTTTTAAGATTATCAAACGCAATTTGTACTTTGTATATTGAAAGTAAAAGGGGATTTCACAAAACATGTATTGAAACTTTTTTCTGAAATCGTTGGAATTACTTTATTAAAAATTAAAATTTGGAGGATTTGTTTTTTGGAACATAATTCTGTTCTAATCTGCCCTGAGGTAAACCAAGAATTGACAGTCAAGCTTTGTGTTAAATTCAAATTTTTAACAAAAGGTTTACGTACAAGTCTACCTCATATATCCGTATTTAAAAGTTATAGGTAACCAACACCCCTTCTAAAGAATTTATATTGTCATTACCGCCTTTGAAAAAAGAATTTAAAATAAAAAAACTATAACTCTTACATTCAAGTCAGCGTCGAAAGAGAACAAGAGTTGGTCAAGAGAGGCCCAAAAAAAGATGAAAGAGTGGAATATAGCAAAAATAATACGAAAAAAGGTGTAATTCCAGCTAGTTCGTGATTGCCAAGTACTCAATAAAATAAGCTTCTGTCGGTAATTGTTAAAAAAAGAATGTTCATGCAACACGTTTACTAGTAAAATATTACCTAACCTGTCATAATTGACAAATATTCATATGAATATGAACCACAATGTTTATTTATGAAGAAATAGTAAAGGCAGAGTGGGGGGGACCGTCACAATAAATATTCATTAGACTTTAAATCTCCATTCCATCGCAATCTTTGACATTCTGTGCCAATATGATGCAACTAGGAAAATAGAATTCCTAGAAACACGTTTTCCTTAATTAAATATGTATCTTGATTAAGGTTACCTTGAAGTTTTTTATACTACTATGGTATGTAGTATTATAAAGATGTATAAATACAAGCATGCCCCCTCCCACACTCATTACAACAGAATGTTAATAAAATATTTTATAAAACTTTGGAAGACTATAGGGTACATCTGAAGAAATAAAAAGTTATACTATATATATTTCCTTGTTGTTTAAAGGCAAAAATCACCGTCGCCGTATCGACAGGTTGTTTAAAAAAAATGAACAGTATAACAAACACACAGAACACAATTCTCACAAAAAATTCGTCTAAGTATCAGACGCGTTTCAACGACAAGATCGTCCTCTTCAGTGATACACAAGCTACACCAATCAAACTATAACTATAATTATAGTAACTACACCAATTAAACTTATAGTTATAGTTTGATTGGTGTAGCTCGTGTATCACTGAAGAGGACGATCTTGTCGTTGAAACGCGTCTGATACTTAGGCGTAGTTTTTGTGAGAATTGTGTTCTGTGTGTTTGTTATACTGTATAATTTTTCTCATAAGTCAAGCTCAACATTTAATATAATAAAAACTAAACTTCGGAAATTCATCAAAAATAAAAAAAAAAGTTCTCATGTTCGAAAACGCTACGATATCTGTCTCTCCACCATTTTGTCTTTTTTGTTTAAATAATGATAACCTTAGAAATTATTAAAATTTCCAATCATAATTTGGTACACACATTTTACGAGCTACGTTTTATTAGTGTAACAAGAATCAAAATTTTATATCACATATTTTCAAAATAGCTCGATTTTTTGTAAAGTTTTAATTCAACACAAAAATTTTCAAATAGATGACATTTTGACAATTACTAAGACAAAGTTTCTATTCTTGGTGTAGTGTTAAATCAACAGCATTGAAAACTTATATACAAAATTTGATACGAAAACTTAATAATTTCAATATATTTTCCTGAAACAAAATAACTTGTCTACAATAAATGCTTAATATTTAATGTTATGGCATAATGTTATTGTTCCTTCCTCTTGTTTAGTCCGCTTTGTAAATTTGAATAAAATAATTTTCAGAATTAGTTTAGACTTAATTTTAGAATCTCACATATACGTAATCTATGGAAGAAAGACGAATCAAAAAATGTGTTTAGGAATAAATCGGTTTTGAAATCCCCTGAGTCTAAAAAGTGGTTATGGAATGATGTCTGTCCGTTTATCTGACGTTTGTCGTGTGTCACTCTACAGGTCAAACGTGTCAACCGATTTTTATCAAATTTTGTATGTGAGCATAATTTGGCCATATATTAGGATTGTTTAAATTGTCGAGAGAAAATCATTAGTAACAATCGAAAAATATATATTTGCGATTGCATCACAATGGCTCACAGACGGATAAGGAAGAGATTTCGAACATATGTTTACAGTACCTTTTTTCTTTATTTTGATATCATTAATTACTTGCTGATGTCAGAACATACATTTTTGATATTTCCTTTCTTGTTTAAAGGCGAAAAAGCTTAAGATCATCGCTTTATAAAAAAAAGAAAGAAAACAGCATAAAATTAAGACCCATTTTTTATGGCGTCTGAGAAGTTAAGCAACAAAAAGAAAAATAATGTTAAAAGTTATGTAATGTTTATTTAATTTCCCTATTCTAAGAAACAGTATTGCAAATAATGCATCAAAATATAATGAAGTGAGATCGAATTAATATATGATTTAAAATTAATATTATTAAATGTTTTTGAACAAGCTACAACTTTGTAATGTTAAACATGATATATCTAATATTTTACTGAGGGGAAGTGATCGTTCACAACTCATTAAGTGTTTTTGCCTCGATTCGTTAAGTATTAAATACAAAATAATAAACATCTTTTCTTTTTTAACGATTTATAAAAGCATATTATATTATTTCACCTCATGAGACCCAAAATAAGAGTTTGATGACCATAACATGTAACACAAGCAATATGTAAATAAAGATTAGTTAACCAATATACTGATTATGCGGCTTCAAAATATAGATAAAATATTCGTTAAATTATACATTTTGTGTTTGCATGCATTGCGTGATGCTACTGTGCAATAACTACTTTACTTTAGTTATGAATCTAAATAAATAAACCGTCTTCCCTTATTGCATTACATTTTTTTTTTCCTTTTAACTATTATTGTGTTGTTTTACGTTTATAACAAATACGCACAAATTAGAAAAATATATCTGTGCACGAGTTGTGTGATAACGTCTATCATATAAATAAATTAAATTCACAATGATACGTTAAAATGTCTACAGCGATGAAGAAAATCGACCAGCTCTTAAAACATTTACAGTACCCTGGAACTATTACTGAACTTCTCTCTTACTTCAACTTGTGCTTTATTTACAGAGTGAGTAATTCAGAACAAAGTTTCGTTGTACAAAGTGTCTTTAATATGGTAAAGAAGTTAAGTTAGAATAGTCAAGCGTGAAATCAGACGGGATGTAATGTTTTCTAGCTGGGTAATATAAAACTCGAACACTAGATCTCATAAAAATTAGGTTTACTTAAAAACACGCGTTTAAACAAGATATAGTTTAGTTATTGTAGCTCATGTATCACTAAGGATGGCGACTTTATCGTTGAAACGCGTTTGATTAAGTAAACGTAATTTTTGTGACATCTTGTGTTCGAGTTTTATTTATCTAATATTATCACGCAAGTCAAGCCCAATAGTTATACATTTTCTAGTTTGAGAGCTTGTCCCCTTCCCACTCTACTTCTAAAAGCTGATCTACATTTCACATAATGTGTCAGAACATACAAAAATGATTAAGTTATTACGATTAGCCAAGCCTGGCGTAGACATTGTTTTGCGTCGACATGTATGCTGTATCATATTGATTACAACGATTTCAATGAATACGATTTTAGAAAGTCAATATATCGTTTAAAATGTGGGGAAGAGAAGTAATACATTTCTTTTCTCGATTAATAATACATATAATGAAGTATTGCTATAAGTATTATGGAATAATTATGTAATGAAATAAATAAATTTTTAATTTATTGATTTTAACGCTAATACGTTTTTATCAGAAAGTTATACTTTTGGTTTTACGCGCCACTGCTCTACCAACTGAGCTATCCCAGTCGCTTCCCAGCACAGGGCGTAGATCTCTCACTTGACTTTGCTTTATTGTTGCAATTTAAGGCGTAAAGCCAAAGGTCCTGGGTTCGATTCCTGGTCTAGGTCGTATATTTTTCACTTGAAATATTATTGTATTTTCAAACTTGCTGGTAAAAAACGTATTAACGTCAAAATCACGTCAATAAATAAATTTTTTTAGATTACAGTGACTTCCTTATAAAACCTTATAAATCGAAAATTGAACAAAGGTGGAATACAAACCTTAATTGTTTGGCTTTTTTTATATTTAAGGCGTCAACCTAATTTCGAGCTTTAGAAATAAATATTGAGCATAACTTGTGAGATAATATGAGATAGAATAGAACTCGAACACAAGATCTCACAAAAATTATGTTTACTTAATCAAACGCGTTTCAACGATAAAGTCGCCATTCTCAGTGATACACGAGCTTCAATAACTAAAGTATAACTAACATATATTATATAACAATAAGTTAATTATAGTTTAGTTATTGTAGCTCAAGTATCACTGAGGTTGGCGACTTTGTCGTTGAAACGCGTTTGATTAAGTAATTACATTATTTAAGTTTTACGAAAACTTAACAATTCAAAAATCAGATGTACCTTTATGTTTTTCAATTTAATAAATGTTTCTGTTATTTATTTTAAAGTATTTTTTTATAGAATAATAACAACGTATAAATATGGAGTTAAACAAAAATTGTATATTGTAATTCACAGATACAATTTAAATCAACACTGCGAAGTTTCAAAGCTGAACAACAAATACATAATATATTAGTACACAACTGAATTTTACAACCTTGAAACTGTTCTCTTCAGGTTTACGTCACTTGTTTAACAAAGTTTTCGGATCTCTATCAGCAAGACGATAGTCAAACTACCTCAAAGTAGCCTCATTCCAATTAAGTTGGCGTATATAAACAAAAGACTTTAATGCTTTATTTAATTATCTCAGTGAATGTTAACTGTGTTACATTTGTAATACTAATCCATTTATTTGTATTTACACTTTTACAACACCATTTACAATCATTGGATTTATCAGAATACACTCTTTTGTCATTGAAAACTCCTTAGTGAGTTTATGCATAGTGAGAAAGATGTCAGGTTTGCTTGATTACGTTTTCCACATTTTCATAAAGGTAGTCGTATATATCTGTGCATTGTAGAGTTTTGATAAAACTATTTAGCAATAGAATATTGTTTTTACTAACAGTAATTGAACAAAACTATGGTGGATAAAATTGTAGGACGTATTATAGGATACAATAACAATACGTGTAACCAATGTAATCTTATTGCCAACACATCTTCGTCCTTTAGTATACCATGTGTCCAAAAAGTCCCACCCCCTCTTATTTTTTTAATTAATGGAAATAGACAGATTTGCTTTTGGGAAAGTTTAGATAACCAAAGGAGGAGTTTTTTGAAGTATCAAAATTTTCAAGCCATACTCCCAAAATGGGGTAGTTTGGGGGTAAGTTATGAATTTTAAATAGCAACCCCTATTGAGTGATACCTCATTTTAAAGGTCTTTTCAAAATAAGAATAATGGCGCAAACCAGAGGTCTCTAAGTTCATCCTACCCAACGTAGCAACCAATCGAATTGTGAATTTTACGTTAATAATTAGACCAGAAATGTTACGAAATGTACAACAAGCTTTTGAGTGCAGAATCTATTTCTGCCAAAAAGTAAATGGTAGCCATTTCAAGAACTTAATATGAGCTAAAAAACAAGGTAAGGATCTTACCATCATTTTACCAACATAGAGCAGTTTGTAATGTAATAAAAACAACCGGAGTTTGTAGTTTAACATTCCAATTAGATTGGTTGCTATTATATTATACGTTTGCACATTTATTATTCATCCTGAAATCCACTCAGATTTTATGGTTAAAAGCACTCTTCATTGTTGAATTGAGATAACAGCGGTCGTTGCTGACATTATCTTTACACCCCATTATGTGATGTTTGGCTTGACAGATCATTAAACTAGTTATTATACTTTATTTATAATATTCGTGAGTTAAAACTGGCATATGGAATTAATGTACAGAACCAATTCAAAGTTCTCTCTTTGAGTATAGATCATTACTAACTACTGATTAAACAAAAACCTACTTAATCATTTTTGTAAAGAATAAATTAAAAGAAATCTATTATGTTTTACTGATAACATAACAGATGCGTGTATATTATTGTTATCAATTTGAACGTTTTTTAAAAGTCAAGAATATAGTAAATATTGGTATGAAACACAATTTATCAAAACATTAAGATAAGTAATGTTCTTACATGAAATGGAAGTGATGTAAAATGATGCGTAGGGTAACGTGTTAACAATGAGTTTAAAACGAGATGTCAGCTGCCTTTTGGAGTTCGTATCTCTAACTGTTATTTGATGGGAACTTGAGTTAAGGAGATACGTAAGGACGTCAGCTCTGGTTTTTAATCTTTCTTTGTATTTAATTTGTCCTTTTATAAATTACAGCTGTCCTCTTAAAGTCCAACACATGTTATGTCATAACGGTAATATAATTAACATGCGTTTTCACTAATAAATTATTATTATTAATGATTATTTAATAAAAATTTATTTTACACAGTTCAAGGTTTAATTAAAAATCTGATGTATATTTTGAATAAAATTACATATTTATTTTGAGATGCATTTTGTAGCACCAAATCACAATTAAATCTTATAATAATAAATTACCTTGTATGCTTCATCTTGTGACTTCAGTCGATTTCTATATTTTGACACGTTTCAGAGTCGTTACTCCATCATCAGATATTAGATTCATTGTTCACGCTGAAGAGCTAAGTACCGGAAATGCCAGGGTGTACCTAGTGATTTATTTATACATTAAACTAATACACATTATTAGATTTTCATAATAATAACACCTATTGATAATTTTTCCATTTTCGCTAAAAACATTGTAACAAATATAACCCGTATTTACATATGGTGTACAGTTTGTTTCAAAACTAGCAGTTTCAAAAGTTACACGAGAACGTTAATCCTACCCGTGCATAGATATCACTAATTACACGAACAGGTGGTTCCAAGCTTAATCTGTTAAACGACTTGCCTTTAATTTGTCGTATTGTAGAACATTAAGCTTTTACATCATTAGTTGTATATGGCACCGGCATATCAATAACAGAATGTCCAGCCTTAACATTTCTGGTGATTTCATTTAGTCTGTTATCCATAAGGATATATCCACAATTATTACATATATTCTGTAAGGAGCAAAACAAATAATTAAACTTATTATTTTCACATAGTAAGGACATTGTTGTGCTAAAATTTTATTGTGCTTAAGAACACATTAAGGTTACGTTCAGAATTATGTAAACTTACTTTAATGTGTGTATATTTGGAATATTTTTGTTATATAATTTGTTTATATCGTCTTATCATTTTACTAAAAAAAAAAAAAAAAAAAACCCCACATGATTTGATAGCAGGTTTCAAAGTGTTTAGTATACATTTTTTAAATACAAATTGCAAACATTAGTGTTTTAATGGCTAATATTTATTTTTAACATATTTCTTCTAGAACTGCCACTGAATACTTCTTCACTGGTATACAGTAATTATTATTTTTACATTATTTGTTTATAATTTCCTTTTAATAACTTAGGATATACAATTATGTGAGCTGAGTAAGACTTCAAATGATACAGATTTATGAATACTTTTCTGGGTTGTCTAATTTAAAAAAAAACTTTAATCAGTAATTTATGAGTTTAATCAGTAGTTCTTTTACAAATATTTTCTTTGCTTTATAAATATTATGGGTTAGTTTGGGATAGGTTGGGTTAGTTTATATTAGGTAAGGTTATGTTACAATTAAACCAACATAACTATATTCAAACAATCTTTAAATAAAATATTTAATAGCACACAAAATCATACATTGTTCAATTTGATAATCTTTAGCCATGGTAATCCATGATATCGTTGTCTCAACAAGGTTTTACATACTTTATCCATATGTTTCAAAAATTTGTCATCTCTACAATTGAATTTATTACTATACCAACTTTTCATTATTACTTTGTACAGTCACGACACTGTAAAATATTAATACAAATTAACCATAAATTTAAAATCACGTATTCAAATTTTAAACGAAACGTAAATTTATAGTTTCTTACAAATTATATCTACTTAAATTTATTTTTTAAATTGTTAATTTTAAGTGTTGAATAATTTTTGTTTTCCTTGATATTCTCAAACTCTACACAAGCTGCTACTGAAGCAACATCCTTAATATGTTGATTTGTGTCCATATTCTTCAGACATTTTTTACCCAACATTTAGTGTGGTACATCACTTCAAAACTCTTCTATTGTCACAAAACACACAAAAAACAGTGTTCTTTTATATAGTTTCTTGTTTGAGATCTTGTTAATTTGATAGAACAACTTTCAGAGGTTGAAGCACACTCCTCTTCCAATAGCTCATTTATTCTTTTTTCACGTTTCTTTTTAATAGATCAGTACGCTTTTTATAGGTTATACGTTGATAACACGATCTATGCCATGCAATCTTTTCTTTTTTCATAGAATAAATACTCAAATCATCTTCAAAGTGGTTTATACTGTTTTCGCATTGTTCATCACCATAACATTGTCTTTTAGCTGTGCAATCCACAAGTTTCTTGTGTCACTAGACGGATGAGATAGTTGTTTTTCAGACGATAACAAGGTACAAAGGAGACAACTAGGATTATTGATTGTCTTTCTTTCTTCGCCAAACTACACTGATAATCAGCATCCATTTTTAAGTTTTTTTTTTCTGATTACTTCTCCTTTTATGAACTATAAATATATTTATATTAATTTTCATTACTGTTGAGACCGATGGTTCTTTGTGGAATTCCATGTTTAAAGATAATAAAACACAATTATTTATTTTGTAATATCCACTTTTAATTAGTCTGTAATACAGCCTCGTCAATGCCTTAACAGGCGAAACCATTGGTCGGCTAGACTAATTAAAAGTGGATATTACAAAATAAATAATTGTGTTTTATTATATTTATATTAGCCTAATAATGAATGTATACAAATTTCAAATGCATACATTATATGTACAAAGTTACAAAAAGCTGATATTGGTGGGTAATATTGAAGATTTCAAGCATCTGAGTGAAATCTTCATTTAAAAGCCGAATTACTATGTTAGAAGTCAGCTGTAGACAAAATACCCTATCAACATGTTGTGTGTAAAATTTATACCTGAATATGTCAATTTGTCGTAAATACTATATTTTAGGAAATAACCATAAAAAGAACAGTATCATACACAACAGAGTGACAGCCGATTTTTTTTGCTTATAAGTTTAATCTCCCACTAGTGTCCACCATAATTATGACTAATTAACCATGTCATAATGAAGAAATTGATACTACTCCCATACTTGAATCATCAAAATTTGATGAACACTTGCAAGCAGACTACATAACAAAACTATAATAAAATAAAACGGTTCCTAAACAAAAACACATACTTGTACAATTTTATAGTTATAAGCCACTATTTAAATAAATAATTTAAAATTGGTATAAAATGAGCTGTATGTTTATTATTTCAGCGATGTTAAATAACATGAAACATTTCGAAATTGTATTCTCTTATTGATTATGAAAAACGGATAATTCAAAATAACATCATTACACATACTGAATTACTCATTAAGAGGAACTCAATTAGTTTATATGATATCCTTTAATTAAAATACATTTCAAGTTAAATTACATTAATTTTAATACAGTATTAAATTACTACACGATTACATTCACTGGTTTCATCAGTGTAATTGTGATATTGTTTAGGAAAAAAAATATACGAATAACTTTAAATTAATTATATTGTTTTACATTACGTTTGATTGTTTTGCAAATGTAACAATGAGCATAATATAATAAAAGAGTTCAATTACTTTTAATACAGATTTTATGTAATGATTCATTGTCTACTAGACTGTTCCTTGTCATCTATAATTACGTACAAGAATACATCTTTATGTGTTAATTGTTTTTTCCTATATTTAAAACCAACAATAAGTCATATGACTCTCTAGAACACTGTGGTGAATAGACGTAATTTCTTCTACTTAAATCATATTATTAAGGCATTCTTACAACTATTAC
Organism: Aphrophora alni; assembly: GCA_963513935.1. NCBI lineage: Eukaryota > Metazoa > Arthropoda > Insecta > Hemiptera > Aphrophoridae > Aphrophora > Aphrophora alni. Next base: position 9,060,009 of record OY740773.1, read on the forward strand.
AAGAGTAAAATTACATAAAATAGGCCTATCAGTTGCAATTTCTTAATGGCTATCATTATTTGATACTTCAATTAAAACTCTTAAATCACAGTTGAGTATCCCATTATTGAAATCAAGACTAGAGTAATATTGTACTATATGTGCATAATACCAATGAATACATATATAGTGTATGTATTCATTGATAATACCAGTTGGTAACTCAATTTATATATGACGTTTAACGTATACAATCAAATCTCAATATAGCACTAGTGGGATTGAATCACAATAAAAATAAGAGTAATTGATATTATATCACATTTAGTTTAGAGTTTCCAAAGAAAAAAACCATCTTGTTTATGCATTTTATGTTCGTAAAATACTGCCATACGAACTAGGCAGTACAACTATTCCATTTGGTAAAAATTATAACATGAGGATTTGACCTTGAGATTTTAAATATCACTTACGGTAGTAAGTGAGAACTTTGACCTTGAGATTTTAAATATCACTTACGGTAGTAAGTGAGAACCACCATTCAGGAACAAAATTTAAACGGAAAATAAACAAATTTTGAACGACCTTTCTCTTTTATACAACTGCAAAATCTTTATAATTTAAAAACAATATTATTTTGTGATGTACAGTTTTAAAATTCACAGTCGATTGCTCTAATAGCTTCAGGGTCGAAATAGTACAGGAGTTAGTCAAAAAGTCCTGATAGGAAAGGGTTAGAGAGAAATCAAGCCAAAAACTATATATATAAAGTTGTAGATACAGATATTCACAATCCAACTCAATAAAAATAACACCCTGAATGAATAAAAAGTAAGCCAGATAAATTGTGCACAAACAATATCTAGTGTGCACACTTTTTGTCTTATAGGGTTACATATATATTTAGCAATAATAACCTGTCGTTTTGACATGTAGTATAACTTGGTTATAACAAGATTCGAGGCACTGACCAAATAACCTTGTGTTTGCTACTTCCGAATTGCCAATCTTCAACCGTAAATTTGTATGACGTCATAATCTAACATTACAAAATAAATACTAAAAAAGAAGCAATAAATTATCGATGTGTTTTGCATTATTGGTTACGATATTTTAGGTTAGATTTCATTGTAGCGTATAATGAATCATTGTATTAGTGGGTAATAATTGTGCAAATAAAATGTATCAAAATCTTACAGGGCCAATAAAAACAACAGTTACTGGCTGCTGTGTGTTTGTTATGACCTAATAGTAAGAACATTTGTGTAAGAGAGAGAATGATAGGTTTTATCTTCTGTCAGGCAAACAATCGGAGCCAGATAAGTAACAGTTTACATGTAGGTTACTTGACTCGGCGTTACGATTGTTGTGCATTGGCAACTTCTTCTGTTTACTGACTTATCTTTTCCATAGGATTGGGTTAGCCTATCTAGAGTTCTTTTCAATAATTCGTTATAACCAAGTCTGCGATACCTTGATACTTGGCTAAAAACGAGTTAATTTATCGTTACTGAGGTAGAAAACTACACAAATATTTCAATTTTGCTATATATTACCACGTTCTTGTTATAAGTGTTCTCGTTATTTGTGAGTACCACTTGAATGAATCGACTAATAAAAGGGAGCAACAACAATGTCTCAGGTTTAAATATACCAAGTCAAGGTTCAAGTAAAGAAAACAGATTACTCAGATATTGCATCCACAGAATATTGATAATACTGAAACGATATTTTTAACATACTTTTAGACTAACTTACATATTTATTAATAATTTTTTTGCAATATTTAGTATGATTGATATTAATCTGTCGACCTTTTCTTGAATAAAAAAAATTAACTAGGAATATAAAAAAAGTAATATTATTTTGTGTACTGTTTTGCTCACTGTTGGTAGATAATAACCTAAAATTATGAGAAATTAATTTGTTTTAATTTACTATACACTGTTATCTAAAATTATAATGATACATTTTTAATTATAGGTTTTTTTTTGTTAATTTTTATACTTTACCATTGTAGTAATAAAATAAAATCGTTTCGACAAAAACAAATTAGTTGCAGAATATCTGATAAACAATACTTATAAATTGCATTATATATGTGCATTTAGTCCATAGCTGCAATTAATCAATGAAAAATTATTTTTAATCAGAAAAAGAAAAGAAAAATATTTATTTATCAAGACAGGTATTTTTATTGAATTAAAAATATATGTTAAGTATATTTAGCTTCCAACTGTACGAAAAACATATATTTTTAATAATAGTTTGCTTTAGGAGAAGAAACACAAGCACAAGCATAACTCTTGCAAGACAAACTGTCCTGCTGCGGAGTTTAACCACAACGGTGTTTATTTAATGTCTTGAAGTCATGTGACAAAAGTTCGTTCAACAACTGGAACTTAATAAAATCCCAACCACTTTTATACATAAATATTTAAAATTAAATGCAAGTCGTGTAAACAAAATGAGGCTCACTCTTATTTCTTGTAATATCACAAAGTTTTGCATAAGTTTTTCATCTCCTACATAAATTTAAATGAATTAAAATAAAACGATCTTTTACTTTTTTAGAAGGGTTCTAAAATTTGAATTTATTTATCTAATTTAAAGATTACTAAAATTTGCTTAATTTACGCAAATTTATGTGAATGGTTTATATAAATTAGTCCTGTAATTTTAGTCGCTAAAATATGATAAATTTATGAAATATATTATTAGTTACGTAAATTTTTTTGAAACGAATACATTTACAATACACAAAACTCGCTCATTGTTGTTGGGTAATGGTGTTTTCTATTGATTTAAATGTAAAAATTTTTGTTGTTAATTATTTGTTCTTCGAAGGAGGATAAAATGTTTGTAAGATGATTCTAACCCACAGAAAAAAAAACCCCGACTGGTCTTACTTTCAAAATAAGAAGGTTAACTTCTCCGCCATCACGAGTTCCGCAGGTTATTTTGTTACAGGGTTTGATTATACATGATCGGAAAATCTTCTTTTTTTTTAAACGTAATTATTATACCTCTTTAACTAAATAAATTTATCTAATTAGCATTACCTTTATGTTTGTCTGTTTGTTTGCGAGGTCGTCCATTTCTGACGATCGCCCAAGAGAGAGAGAGAGAGAGAGAGAGAGAGAGAGAGAGAGAGAGAGAGAGAGAGAGAGAGAGAGAGAGAGAGAGAGAGAGAGAGAGAGAGAGAGAGAGAGAGAGAGAGAGAGAGAGAGAGAGAGAGAGAGAGAGAGAGAGAGAGAGAGAGAGAGAGAGAGAGAGAGAGAGAGAGAGAGAGAGAGAGAGAGAGAGAGACTATAAAAATCAAGGTCTAACCGGTTAAATGCCATGTGGATCAAATAAATCGGCCGGCTGACACAAGTACTCCCAAGTACATCCTAACGTCATTGCTTAGTCTCAGAGGAACCTTGGGCCTGTCGAGTTACAGTAATCTTGCCCGGCGAGCGGTCCTCGTGTCCTGCTCATCGCGTACATAAAACCATTTGGTTTTACCAAAACTATATTTTGTAATAGAACACATCAACTGTGAGTTTACTGCTAAAATATAACATCCAACGCATTTTCTATTTAATTCAAAATATGCTTTCATAATCTTATCACAATTAATGTTGTCGAAATATTACAGTTCAATAATATTAGGTTCATCGTAGAAATGTATATACATAGCGGTGTGAATTCTATTAATTGAACTAGTATCTTTCTGGGGTGAGTGATAACATCTACGTTTTCATCGACAATTTTATTTAGTAAGGACAAGATAAGTTTGGTAATCTCAAAAAATTGTCTCCCTCTGTTTTTTGACTATCGTCACATTTCATGGCCTAAGAAATAGAAAAAAGTTATTAGGTAAAAATTTATTATTTCCATAATTGCCTTCCGAACTACTGATATAATTAATTAGTTAACATACCTTAAGTCAAAAGTAGTTCATATTTCCTATTAGTAGCTACAGCTGTTTCGCCTCAACATAATGCATCCTCATGCTTAGCACACGTAAACAAACCCTAAACACGTTCACAACACAAAACTTATTTGTATATAAAAACACATACACAAAAAATAGTAAACCGGGTTGGTTCGTGTTCTATTGTAAAAATAAAAAGTAATTTTTTCCCTGATGTGGCCACATCCTACAACTTCTAATGCTCCTGAATGACTCAAATTTTGTGATAGTTTCCCAGACTCTGGAAGATTTCACTCAGTTTAACCTCTCACTCAGTATAGCTGCAAATATAAAAATATTAGTGTAGTTTCAATTTGTTCCGCAGAAGATGTGTTGATTCCAAATATCAACATAATTTCGACTTATATTCGTGGAAAAGCCAAATATACCTTTGGAAAGAGGAATTCAAAAGCAATCGTATGATGTCCTTATAATCATGTCCTTATGAGAGAGTAAAGCGTTATCGGAAACAATAGAACCCTCCGTGGTATCGGCCATGCTCGTCAATCACGACGCGACTGCATGTACAACGTAAAAACATCCCTTCTAATGTCAACGCCACAATATATGGGCAACGATTTAGTGCGATCATCCACTATGGAGATGCGTATGGAGACCATTAGATGTATTTACGTCATCTGTGCTTATCTGCGACGCAGATACACGGCTCAATGTCTGTTTTTTTTTTAAAACAATAATAGTCAAAGAAACATTATATCAGTATACTGCTTAAAGTTATTATCTATTAAACTGCTATTTAAATTATCTTATCTGTGTTTTGTGGGTATCCGTGTTCACAACACACCGTTGAATAACATAAATCAAACTACATATTTTGAATATTTATTACTAAGGTATTAAATTAAACAGACACAAAACATGTTTATTTATTAAAAAGGATTATTGATTTGTTATATAATCTCCAATGTAATTAATTAGTAGTAGCCATATTTGTAATTAAATATAAAATGAAATGATTTAATTTGAATTGGTACAATAATTACAACGGACAAAGTTTCCTTTCTCCACATACAAGATCTAATACTAATTTTTGAAAGTGATTATTAAAGTTTAACATAAATTACTATGGGAAAATATAGTTATTAAAAGACCAATTTTGACTATAAAGTTGAGGTAGAAATTAAGAATAATTAGATTTTAAATTATAAAGTAAATAGATGTTTGGTTAGGTTAGGTTAGATCAGGTCGTAGGTGTTAGCAGTAGATTGGAGATTTTATGTTCAATCATTCTAAAAAATAAAGTAAGAACTTAACTTTGAAATTAAGTTTTAATTGAGAAAATTAAATTGCCAAAATATTACATTATCTAAGTCAATAATAGTAGTTATGTTTAAAGCAATTTTACAGCTGTGTGTCCATTCAAGGTTTTAAATATTCAAATTATAAATATTACGACATGTGTATACGAAAAAAAAGTTCAGTAATTAATAGTTTTTCCTATGTATCATTTTGAATAATATAAGAAAATTTGTTAAATTAATAACAATGTTTGGTAGTATACAGTATTATAGATTTAACCATTAAAATAATATTTTAATATATGCCAAACAAAGCGAGGAAAATAAATCTAGCAATAAATAATATATTAGTTCGAAATATACCTTGCAACTTTTTGCCAACTTGGAAGTATTTTGTTTGTGCTTAGACAAATATCTTTGTATATTTTAAACTGCCAGTGTCGTATTGTTGGATGTTATTGGAGCATGACACATTTAATAAGGAAATTCAGCCTTGCTGTAAGTCAAGCCTCATATCACTTTGTACTGAGTGTATATAAAGCACTTAATCTGAAGAATGTAAGATGTAACCCCAACATAGGGCATTATATCACGCACTACATTTCTACATAGCAAGTTTAACATCTTAGACTTAACATCTACTAGCGGTAATGATGAACCTAAATTTTATTTAATATACTTTCTATTCTGTGTACCGTACTGTTTAAAAAAAATTACATCTTAGAATTTAATTAGAATTTTCTTAGAATTACAATTTTACTGATGTTAATTTTAAATTTTGTCTTGTAGCTTTTGGAATTTTTTTAAACTAATTAGATGAATTATTTAAATTATGCCACGTCTAGTCTAAATATGATTTACAAATAAGAACACTAATGTTACTCAATAATAGTTACCAATATGGAAACCATCTCCTGGTAGTTTGTACCAACTTCATTTCATGATAAAGAAGTTTAAAATACATGTTTACTTATTCTATTGTTTCTAACAACTGATTACTATTTTCCTATCTACGTCTAAATCATTATTTTATCAAATTTTGAACTAAATTATATTTTGTTTTAGTTGTTATTAAATTGCTAAAAATATAATTATAAATTTATTAATAATTTTTGTCGCAAGGCAGACATTTTTCTTCACTTTGATGTAAGTTTAAAGACTAAGAAACTAATTAAAAAGTTATATAAAATTAAACACAAATATCGAGCCTCCATCATTAAATAAATTTATCAAATATCATTTAACCTTATTTTCGTTTCCTCTATTATAAATTTTAAATAGAGAAAATTCTTAACTAAGTGAACGGGTTTAAAATTAAAACTGTATTTATATTTTTCAGTAATATTAAGATCAGATATTAATCCTCAAGGCAATACTTTGATGGTTTGGAAGTCTTATAATCGTAATGCTGAATATTATGTAAAAAAAGTGTTAAAATTGAGTTTATCAATCCTCCATAATAAAATAATATCTCTTCCTTGATGGTGCGAGTGTTCCAATTAGACATGGAATATTTTCATGCAGATATTTACAAGTTTAAATGTTCAATTTAACAAAATTTTGTCTCTAGATTTATAAAAGGTTTTCGAACGAAAGAGTAAATCGAGTTTTTAATAACGCCGGTCTCGATTTTTTCCAATTATTCTTAAAATTTGATTAAAATCTGTTGTGACATTTGTAATGTAGAGCAATGCACAGAAGAGAGACATCAGACATACAAACGTCTCAACATCACATTTTGGACACAAATAATCTAAAAATGGATACAAGCACATGAAATAGACATTGATTTTGAGCCATCACATAATTTTCGTTATCTTTAGTGTAAGTGATATAATGAACATGAATGTGATAATACCACAGTTGGGTATGCAAATTTCTATTAAAGGGTATTATGTCTGTATGGTGCAAACCACAAATAATATGAGCATTGGGAAAATACTTTATAAAAAAATTGAATATTTAAATGTGATTAAACTAAATAACATAAATCATTCAACCTAGGTTTCCTACAGACATTTCAATTCTCTTCATCCCTTTATACTCGGTCAGCTGTGTATTTGCCAATGACGTTCAACAACCAGGTGAATACAACAATAAATCACTTTAAATAACATAATACATATCTTGTAGCTCCAATACTTTTATAGCTCAATATGTCAAAGTAATATGAATGTGGACATAGAAATTGTTCAGATAAAACTAGGAACAGATAAACAGTGCTGTGTTTTTAGGGTTGAGAGTTATCCTAAAACAAAATCACGCCTTTTGAAAGTTTAGCACGTCTTTTGGATTTGATTTTTAACTTTATTAAACGCAATAGCTCTCAGTCTCTGTTTCAAAATGACGGACCCATGTTTCATCCACGGTTATTATTCGCTTAAAACTGTTTCCTCATTCATAACGTTCCAAACGCTCGTGGATGATTGAAATGCTAAGCCATGACTTGCATTTAACTCGCTTGCAATATCATCAACTTTAATTCGTCGATTATCGAGAATCATTTGTTTAACCGCTTCATATTGTCATTAGTCTTTGAAGTCGAAGGCCTACCAGATTGTGTTCATCACACAGAGAATTCCTACCACTTTTAAAGCGACCAATCCATTCGTAGATTTTGCTCCCACTTAAACAACTCTCTCAATATTGCTACTGCATTCGACGAATAATCTCTGCAGGTTTCACACATTCAGAATTGAGGAAACATATCACTACTCGCATTTCTTCCTATTTGCAATCAGAAAGGAGAACTGGTTTCCCAGTCTTTTAAACACAATCACAAATAGCTAACAATGAAACAATACTTTCAATGAACAGTTGATAGACGTTATGAGTTATAGTAAAACAATCAGCGCTGCTATACATATGATTCGGAGGGAAATCAAAATTTCCCTTTACTTTTTAACTTTCCTTGCAATTCTGATATAATATTTTACATATATAAATTAGACGGTGCTGAGAAATAATCATGGTATCTAGAATATTTTGGGGTTGGGAAGGAAACCTTTGTTAGTTCCTTTTTCACTGTAATTATAATTCCATTCTTAAGATAATACACTAGTATTTTGTTATAATAAATATAATTATCTCAGTTTATTTCTGCATCATTTAATTGAACGAAGACTCATAAACCAATTGATTTAATTCAGTGAGTTCAATGTATACCCAACCAGTAAATTAACGCCAAAGAAAACTAAAAATTAACGCCATGTACCCTTCATTAGGCGTGTGATTTGGTTCAGAGCCAAGAATAGCTACCACTGGAAGATTATTGACTTATCTGATTGTATATCTAGGGTAGGGATTTTAATCTTTAAGTCTCGAGGTTCATTTATTAGTAATCTGTTACTATTATTTTACCATTGCTTAAAAGAAGCAGTTTTTTTATGAATTAACTTCGGTTTAAAAAAAAAAAACCATTATTTATAAATATGCATATTTTCTCTGCTTGCATAATTATTATCGTATACAATTTATCCTCCCAACAACATTATATAATTCGATTTTTTATATAAACTGTAATTGTGTTGTTTCATGTGTCTTATTTAAACAAAAAAATTAATTAAATCAATCTTCTTAGGAAAATAAATTATATATAAATCACAATTGCTATGAACAGGTAAATATATACTAGTTGATGGGAGCCAATATAGTACTTACCAAGAACCACCATACAAGCAGATCCAAAAATAGGTTTCTTACCATTGTAAGAAATGTTAAATTGTATTAGTACGTCAAGGGGGTTACCTTATAGGTAACACCGGTTTCCCGAATCTGTTAAATTTGTATATCATTACTCTCTTGAAGTGAATTAAGCCCTGAAGTAAATTAAATAATGCACTCGCTTCGCTCTTGTCAGTATCTTGGACGTGAAGATAGTAAAAAATGGAGGTCGATATTTTGAGATTACCAAGTTTCCCCTACACTTAGTACGTGAGTAGGTATTAGTATTTAAAATTAATTTAACGTGTATTCACTTAATCTTCTTTATACAGTATTTGTAGGTATGTCTTCTACTTGATATATATATATATATATATATATATATATATATAATGTGTTTTTATTGATCATGTTAATACTTTGACTGAAGTAATAATATATAGGCTACGTCAGAACCTCATCCGAAAATCTGGGAGCAATAACTCTGCAATGGTGCATCCGCAAGATGAAGTTTTGAATGATTGATTTTTCAGTGATTTATTATTTTACGACGCTATACATTTCATACATTGCCAGAATCTCCCTTCAATAAATTTCAAAGTTTACTTCAGCAAAATATTTAATGAAATTGTAGTCTCAACTCCTCTATTTAATAATTTACTTTACAAAGCATTACGAGTAGATAAAATCCTAAATAATAATAATTTATCTAATAGTAGGAAAAATGTAGAATATTTACCAGAAATGTCTTACTACAATATAACTATAGACAATTTGTATGCAAATTAAAAACATTATTCTAAATGTCAAAAAGCAACTTTATTTGTTTTAAGTTTGTAACTTTAAATTGAAATTTTCACAGTTTAATAATTAACTGAATTCTTCTTTAATGTTAAAAAATAATATTGTAACTGTAAGTGTATTAGTATAAGTACATTGGATAAAGACTTGAGGTGACTTATTTTGAACATGTGATCGTTAATAGACTATTTCAATTTATATTATGAAATTATATAAACGAATAGTCTTTTAAGAGTCACAAACCAATTTTTAGTTTAAATTTATTTCAAAAGGGTTACGTTTTGAAAAAAAAAGTAATTATATTTATTGTTGCACGGAAAGATTAACCATTTTATCGTAATTCCTCCATCAATAACTATAAAATCAAGATACTTCTGGGAAATCAACATGTTTCATATTGGATACTTTAAAATAATGTTTGAAATACATAAATATTTATGGCTCATAAAATTATTTATTTAAATTTATCACTTTCTCATTCTAGTATATAATGTTTATAAAAGGTGAAGGCAACTAATTTAATTAAATTACATTTCTCATAGAATGTAATATATTAAAAATAATGACGTAACAAATTACTGAAATTTAATAACTGGTACATAATTTAAACATAATAAATAATATTTAATACTGTGTGATTGTAGTGAAGTTGATTAGTGAATGATATCGTGTCAGAGTTTTATTGAACAGTCTACAAATTAAGTTGACTTAAACTGCTTCATTAACTCACTAAAAGGTATATGCGGCGGAACAAATAGCAATGCTAACTTAACTTCTTAACTAACAGTGTCATGATCTAATAATATCGAACTATACGTCACAGGCTGTTTGTATAAAATGTGTAATTATTTGACATAGGAAGAACAAAGTTTAAATCTGATAATTTTAAAACTTTGAAAATGTTTTATGTTTGCATCATTAAAGATTGAATGAAGCAAACACACTAATTTCCTGTACTTAACATAATACAGAAAATGTAAGAAGGAATAGAATGTGTTAAATAAATGAATCGAATTTTCGATTCCTATTTTATTGTAATACGTTAAATCAAATGACCCTTATAATCTCCAGATCGCATGTTTCTGTCTCTTTACATGCATGTCTAGTGTTTATAAAATTTATTTAACAGGTTTGTTCTGGATATGATGAACTTGTTGAATTAAATGTTATATGTCGATATGCCATACAATTTTTGTAGTACGATAATCTGCCATTCACTAAATTAAAGTCTCGATCTTACATATTAAACTAACACAAAACAGAAGGAAACATTAACAAAAAATATTATTAGTTGTAAACTTGATAATGAATAAGATACACCACTAACATCGACAACGGCTATTCGGAAGTCCAATAAAACAGTTTTTGTTACAACGTCTCTCTCCTTTGAGATAGTTGTCAGAAGTGAAACAGATGACTTCCCCAACGGTTTAAACGATGAAGATCAATACGATATAATCAAATAGTGCAATACTTTAAATACAAGACGATACCTCGAATGTGTTATTAACAAATATAAACAATAAAATTTGAAAAGTCACTCTATAGAATAACTTGAGAGGTAGGAATAGTTATTTGTGCAACTAGAGAGCAAAGTGGCACTTTTTTAAACGAGAGAAAAATGTTGACGCACGAGGCTTACCTCTTGCGTCAATTTTATCGAGTTTAAAAAAGACACTTTGCTCACGAATTGCACATTATACTTTGTCTACAGTTGTAGACAAAACATACTTCAACAGTAACACAATTTAATAAAACAATAATTTAATACAAGTGTTCAACCTCACGACAAAACTGAGGTTATTTATGAATATTACAAATAACTTAGGTGTATTGTTGAGGAAACGGGATTGCCAACTTCAAAACTCGGCAAACGAAAAATACTCTCCGTGTACATACACTGTCAATCGTCTTCATCAATAATTACTTCCTTTTTCAACTTTAAAACGTTGTTTTGTTGTTTATTTATGTTATTTTACATGTAAGAATTAATCTAACCTACATACGGGACATTTCCTGTATAATATAAATCAATTCAAATAAACTTAACCTAAATTTCGTTTTGTTCGGTTGCCATTCGGAGTGTGCAAAGTAGTGGGCAAAGTGAAACTCTTGAGAAATCAGCTGTTTTGGAAACTAATTTAAATGAACAAAATGCCACTTTGTCAACAACTGTAGACACAATTATATTTTTCATCGTAAAGAGGTAAAACGTAAAACGTCATGAAACGCAAAGATCATTCAAAAAACCGGAAGTGGGAATTTATTGCAATGGCAAACCAGCCCATAATAGATTATCAATCTACAAGTTTTAGTTTTTTTTCCAACTTTTTCTTGATGTGTCAAACTATAAATTTTAAAATACATGAAGATTTTTCATAATATATGTTGAGCTGAATATGTTTTGTGAAACACTACATGTAGGGTTATATATATTATAAGTAAACATTTTTAATCACAAAAAATATTGTAATTTATTGCAATGGAAACCAGTCCATAATAGATTATCAATCTACAAGTTTTAGTTTTTTTCCCCCAACTTTTTTTGATGTGTCAAACTATCAATTTTTAAATACATGAAGATTTTTCATAATATATGTTGAGCTGAATATGTTTTGTGAAACACTACGTAGGCTTATATATATATAAATAGTAAACATTTTTAATCACAAAAAGTGGTGTATTGTAAATAATTTCCTCTTTACCCTATTAAATAACTTCATTTTACTGAAATAAAAACAAAAACTTCTTTACAATTATAATTGGGAAACGACGAGGCTGTGGATATTAAATACTCTGTCTAATAAATGAAACCCATTCATTCTGACACCGTAGTAAGACTCACTTAACAAAATATAATTCCATTAAAATTGTTCAACGCCGTGGTTGGAACACGTATAAAATATTCAAACAATACGATTAATATCTATAGAAATTTTCCTTTAGAATTTAAACATTATCCTTCTAAAGTTAATATAATATGACATTTCTTCGTCTATTATTTAAAATACACAAATTGCGTTAATGTATTTAAAACTGTATAATCCGAACCAATTGTTCTAGATTTATTTTATTAAATGCAATTTCACAATAACTGAAAAATTACCCTATAAGTAATTTGTATTTCATTAAGTTCTTGCACATTGATGCTCTGTAACACCACCGTTGAACATAACATTTAGTTAATACTCCATTTAGCTTCTGTCCTTAATCACTTTGTAGCAAGAAAATCTGTCCGACTACAAGGAATGTAGGTCGACGACTTAATACAAAATGACCTAAATTATATAATCAATATGATTTGATTGAATTATAAAATACGCCATTACAATCTAAAGTAAATATGAACTAGATCTACTATTGTTTAATCTAGCAAGGAATACTGTGTAATTAACATTTATAAAATTGCACGAACACTGCTATTTCATAAATTAACAACGGGAATTACATCTGTTTTAATAAATATATTTAAAAATCTCTGGCCAATCAGACAGGTAAATAATATATATGTTTTGCTAGAATTGAGTCTTCAAAAAAATTAAGTATTAATTTAAGTCTTATCGAAACTAATATTTTAATGGGATTTCTATGTACAAAACTAACATTTAAAACTTACACCACCAAGTTTCATAAAAGTGTTTTCAGTGATTTCACTTTCTAAACAAATAAAAGAAACTATTGGACAGACAGACGGGGATAAAATGCTATTTGTTTAGTGCTGAAAACCAGGATCTTATTGTTTAAAACATTCAATACATCGAACACAATTTTTCATGCAATTTAATGCTTCGCCTATCATGTGACCACTTTAGAAATGCAACTGTTTTGAACAAATGTTGTGATGGAATGACAGGGTAAAATTCATGTTTTTCTGATTTAAAATAAATGTTATCATATAATTGACAATAATAACATCATACAGTCGACTCTCGCTAACTCGAACCTCGATAACTCGAAATCTTCGATATCTTGAATTATTTTCAATCCCCATGGAAAAACCTGTCTAAGTTGAAAAAATAACAATACATAACTCGAAATAATTTTACGGTTATATTTTACCTCTATAAGTCGAAGAGACACAAAAATTACCTCTCTAACTTGAAGTTCAGTAGATAAGTCGAATTCAATTTGTACTTTACCTCCACAAGTCGAAGTTTACCTCTATATCTCGAGCAACGATGAGGATGCTCCTTCTGACGAAGAAAACGAGGAAGAGGAGCCAGCAGACATTACATCTAAAGAAGCCAAAGCTGCAGTACGTACTTTACGTATGTTTTTAGAAAAAAAACCAGTGATGCACCCGACAGTGTCTTTACTTCGATTGTTTCAATCGAAAATATGATTGACAAACGTGCTGCCAACAGTCTTAATCAGAAGAAGATTATGAACTTTTTTAATCAGTGAAATTAATATAAAGGACTGTACTGTTTACCGTGTATGTACACGTATTTTATTATGTATACTCTAAATACACCTATTTTCAATTGATACAGTTAAAAGCTTATTTTTAGAGGGAATAAAGTACAGTACAGTACACTATTCTTTACCTCTGTAACTCGAATTTTTATTTGGTTTACCTCTATATCTCGTTACCTCTGTAAGTCGAATTTAGTCAAGATTGACCTCTATAACTCGAACTATGCCTAAGTCAAACTACACGTAACTGTAAGAAAAATTGTAGTCCCATGAATTTCGAGTTAGCGAGAGTCGACTGTAGCTTAGAACATGCGATGGAAAAACCTTGTAGAAAATACAATGATACAATGACCGGTATATGTATATACCGCGTGTTAAATAAGTCCCGGGACGGCTTAATATTTGTTTAACCATTACAGATAGAGCTACAAAGCTTTGCACATTTCTAATGGACACAAAAACTTCTTTTACTTTTTATTCACTGTACCACTACCTTTCTAGGGGGACGGCTCACAAGGAGTAAGTAGGAAATCTTAAATGAGAACATAGGTCATGTTGTACATCTAATTAAATGCTTTTATGAAGAACACATACTTAGAATTGTAGTGCAATAAAGTTGAATTAAAAAAAAAAAAACTACTTAATTTATTGATGTTATTTAAGAACTTTATACCGTCACTTCCTCGTAATCAAATACATTTATTACTAAGAATTCATTAATATAAAAAATAAATATAAATCACTTCACTTATATATGGAGGTCAAAAATAGGATTGCACAATAAAACTATTTAAAGTGAATTTACTGGAATTAATGTTAAAGATTGTATAAACTATATAAGCGTAAAATATTTATGCCATCCTTTTCCACGTAACGCTGTTTATGATGCCTACAATAAATTTTAAAACCATATGAAGCAGTATGGTCATAAAAGGTAGGCGTGTGTTAGGGTTTTATGGGGTGAGTTTTAAAATTAAACAGTTTATATTTGACATTAAAATTTCAAACAGTATTTATCTTTAGCCATTATTGTTAACTAAGACCTTAATTTGGGCACAACCAAAATCCCAGCCTTCCGCAATATTCTATATTTGACGTAATTGAAAAACGCCATACACAGAAGGTTTATAAATCGTACGTCTTAATATACTAGTTTATAATGTTTACATATACGGATGTATTGGTTTAACTGAATATATGAGTTATACAGTTTGTCTACAGTTTATTATTTCTTTATTATTCCGTTATGACAGGTCAGTTCAAGGCACTCAATATATTGGGAGCTTTTCAGTTTCTCTACTACGGCAGATGTGGATGAAATATTGCTAACGTCAAGTCAAGACAATGTGTAAATTAATTTTAATATGTCACCTTCAACACTCTCTTTTGTTTTCTCTGAAATTTATTTCTACGTTTTATTTATTGTTTATAAATTTAGAATTGTGAGACATAATATTAAATGTGACGAGAGCAATTTTGTACCTTCATATATTTACTGATAAAACCACTTGAAAAACAATATTTTGTTCGGTATTAATCATCTTTCATAAATCTCATCTTTGTCATTATTTGTTCACTAAAAAAGGAACATATTCTATGATCCTTCTGTCTATACTAAAATTTTTTTTTCTCAAGTTAGAAAAATCGAGAACAAATTAATATTAATAAATTATTGCAAAGTACTGTCATTCAGTTTATCTCTTCGATTGCCCATTTAGCTCACTCCTTGTTATATTTTTACCAAAATGTTTGGATATATGTATTAAATTGTGTGTCTTTATATGTTTTTACATAAAGTTTCTATTTTTCTCTTTAATTCTTTTGTTCTGTCACTCTTTGTCTTTATTGAGACTTTAACTCTCTCTATTTATATTTATTTATCTCTACATCTTTATCGCTCGAATTATTATTCATTTTATCTCTTATTTTAATTAGAAGATCAACCTTTTTCTTATTTTTACTTTCTTTTTATATTTCTTCTATATTAATAATCTTTAGGTTTAAAATGAGGGCACGTGGTGCGTTGGAACTTGTAAAGTTACGTCATCTAGGGATTGGATAATTAATTCAAAACATTCCAGTTCACTACGCCTAAGCCTATATTGTAAAGAAGGAATGTTTTTCATAACTACGATATTTCATATTTATCTCTGTAATGTTGACAAACATTTTGAAAAATGATAATTTTAAGTAGATCTCATACATATGATCAGTTTATTGGGGAAATATTTCTAGTTTTCAGAAAAAAATATCTAGATACGAAGGCAAAACAAAAATGAAGAAGCACTTATAATTTCACAAACAACAATTTATTGCTACAGCTGTTTCGCCGTTAGGCATCGTCAGACAACTAAGAACTAAAACCTTCTGTTTTTAAACCTTCTGTTATCCATGTCCCTTTCATCCCCACCTTCATTCCTAGATGTTTGTGTTAAGTTGACCTGTATTTTAGTTTTTAGTTCTTAGTTGTCTGACGATGCCTAACGGCGAAACAGCTGTAGCAATAAATTGTTGTTTGTGAAATTATAAGTGCTTCTTCATTTTTGTTTTGCCTTATCATGGAATTTCACCGAGTACCGACTGTAGTCACACTTAATCTAGATACGAAGTCCATATAAAGATGAGTTTACAAATTTAAATTTCTATTTTAAACTATTATAATTTTTGTCCATGGGAATGAAATTATAAAAAGGGAAATAACTTATAAATAAATAGTTAATTGTGTATTAGATTCAAATCTAATTTATTGCATTTAATTAAACTCATTCTGCAATTTACATTTCCGATTAAATAAGATATCATGTGCTGTAATTAAATTGTTTTCATTTGAAAGTTAATAAACCAGATATTTGAATTTATTAATTTTAAATTTTGTGTTCTATTATTAGTATTTATTTCATATATATATATATATATATATATATATATATATATATATATATATATATATAAGTACTTTGGCAGACAAGACTAGGGAGAGACAGAAACATTGAAGAGTTCAAATAAAATAATTGTATTTGTATATTTGTGTAAATAAAAATTGATGTATATGTTGTTATTACATGTAGGAAATTTTGGAACTAAAGTTTATTATTTCAGCAACAACACGTTATACAGATTATACAAAAAACAGGGAACACATATTTGTCTTGTGATGGTATCACTAAGTTTAGTACTGATAGTTAGTTGATGGCGACCTACTGATCCGCTTTGCCTTACGACAGCGAACAGCTGATGTATTTGCAGCTATGATGAGCAGACCACACTAGTCAACCCATCAGAAGTATTCCAACTATCCAGGAAACCATACTTTTTGTGAAGTCCCTCTTGTTTTAATATTTTCGTTTTAATGTCCAATTATCAAATTAACCAGGGTTGTTGAATAATATGGCCATGTCATTTTGCTATTACCGGAAGCCCAATCCCCAAGTCGGGCGTAATTTTATTAACTTTAACGAGATGAATTGTATAATGGATTTCGCCCAAAGTCAACTGTGTTTTTAATTTCTGTAGTGTGATTGAATATTTTGTAATTAGCTTCAATTCCGTAATTTATTATCAATTAAATTAATATCTTCAAAGCTAGGAACCATATGGTGCATGGGCACCCCTGGTGAGAGAGTTATAGACCTCTAAATAAGAATGCGTCAAAAACAGTTACATTATTCAATGTAGAAACTGTAGGGTCCGTGATACTAGGAGTCTTAGTAGGGTGTAACGTCACTGATACAATTGGGTTAGCCATCTTTAGAGTCTAGTTGTTTCAAGGGAGAAAATACTGAGAAGTTACACAATTTATTTAATTGTAGATTACATATTTGAAGCATAATTTAATAACTCCAAGTTATCTACAACATTCAACTTTCTAGATTTTGAATTTAACCTTCAGATTTTGTACTACTTTAGATATAGAAGAGTTTATCTCTGTATCTATTCCTACCGTTGGACCCATTCATGAAGTACTTGGCAAATTATCATTTTTATTTTTATTTTAACATTTGAAGTTAGAAAATATTTTATTTTTAATATTATAACAAGTAAAACACATAATCAGTCATGCAATTGTTAACACACTTAAAAAGCTTATTATCCTTACTTTTTATGTCACATTACATTATTAGCTGATTTTAGTGTTTATTTAAAGTCATATCAGTTCTTAATTCCATCACCAGATAATTGTAAGCTTTCAAACAAAATATAAAAATTACTCTGATAATATTAATTAATTCTAGATTTCTGATCCAATGAAATTCTAAAAATAAAAATGAAAAAATTGGATGTGGCCGAGAAGATATATAATGTAATAGACAACTTATAAATGATGAAATATTATAGTTTGCCACTTTTATTAAATACAGGAATTAAAGAAAAAACGAAAAGAAAACATATTCTTGTTTTATATATAGGATAAATGATTACTTCATTATATTAACTTTTAGTATTACTCCTTTTTAAAAATAAAACATATTTTGATATGGAACTAATATGAAACGTTTGGTCTTCTTAAATGAACAAGCAATTTCAGAGGTGAACAACTAATAAATGTTATTAGTTATACTCAAAGAAAAACTTAATTTTTTATAGAATTAGTTATAATATATTTAATCATAAAGTTCATAGGTAATACATAATATTTGCATTTGCTTATACATAACTGCAGAATATGGAGAACGTGCTTTTATATATAGATAATTATCTGTATCAGTACATAAAGAAATATCCATTATTAATAATTTAATTCTTCATAAAATAAAACCTGTAGAATAATTCTCACAAATAGTATGGTTGTAATAAATAAACCTACTATATGTGAGAATTTGTGTTCAAATTTTATTCTATCAATTTTACCATCTCAGCAGTTAAATTCATATTAATTTTATTTATCCGCCCAATCTTCATATAGTTTGTGTGTAATTGAACGAAAACTATATTACATCAGTAGAAAATTGTATTCTGTCGATGCAATGTTGAGCATGTTACTTTTATTCTATAATTCTGACAGTACATTTATTTTTATCAACAAGGATTAATTTAGTCATAACTGTGACGTCACGCCTTTGCAAATTAGTGATTATTGACATTCCAAAGTCAGTAATTAAATCACGTTGGAACTTCAATGCTGGGGTTGAATTAATTAATTATTTCTGCTAATTGATTAGTAAAAGAAACAAGAGTATTCACACTTATTTGAATTAATCAAAAAATTATATATTTTCCATACAGAATAACTAATTTCTTATGTATACCTACAAATGAATCAGATATCCGTACAAACTACCGAACTGGACATAACTTTGACATTATTGACAGATTAAAATGATATCTTTTAGAGTACCATATTTCTCCATCTGTGCATTCTGAAGAAGTTTTATTAACTATCTAACTTTTAAACATAAAATAGAAAATCGTAATCTATCAAATAGAAATCATTCATATAAATGTTTAAACATTTGTGTTCAATGTTCAATGATAAAACTTACAGGATGTTGGAACTAAGTAGATCTAGCAACTTAAATTATATATATATAAATTACATCAATATATAAAATACAACCACCTAAATTTAAATATAAATCAATACGTTTTACTGAATAAATAAATTCTGTATTAAAGGATTATTAACATATATATTACAACAGAGCTATTGTATTCATTTATCCTTTAGCGATACTGTCAGTATTTTATGATACAGTATATTTACAACACAATATAAATATTATCTTCCTTACAATAGCATAAGATGAAACCTTTCCCGCAGAAATGTAAGATGCAAAGTCAAACCTTTTTTCAGATAACACTGTTAAACTTTTCATTGTACATTACGCGAAGTGAAAAGGTCTATCGTACTTGTTACAATAAATATAATATTTATTATAAGAAAACAACTTGAAATAAAATATTTTGCACGTTTCTCTCTGATTAAAATTGCAATACATATAGCAGATTAACAATTATCTTTAATTATTTTGACAAACATATAAATGAAGTTCTATTTTTAGCACTATATACTTAGTATTATACTTGGAAAACTAATTTTGTAAACAAAATATATAAAGACTGTCCAGGTTAAAGATGTAGACAGACTAATCTTTTGTTTTAGAAGTCTGAACTTTGTACACTTATAATTTTCCCATCTACACTTGACTAATGAAAATAAATTTAGTTTTATACACATCTTAGTTGAAGAGGTGAATTCAATTTATCTAAAAAAATTATATATTTTACTTGATATAGAAACTTTATAATTATTTAAAAAATAGAAGCGATGAAACTGAGCTATTAATTCAGTATTTTAACAGTTTCCTACTCTTTATCTAGGTTACTTCCGCCACTTTACAATGCTCTTGATAAACGTGACATCTCTTCGTTGTCGTGACATTTCAACACCTTGGGTTTGTCAATACTTGTTTTGTACTTAATCTACCTTCACAACTTGCTTTCAACTTTAAGTCAAAGGTTGTATCTCGATATCATGAAATTAAAATTTTATTAGAAGTAAGAGGGATTGAATTTATAAAATAAGTCAAAGGTTGTCTCGAAATATCATGAAATTAAAATTTTATTAGAAGTAAGAGAGGGATTGAATTTATAAAATGAATGTATATCAATATAATTTAACAATTCGTAGTGCTCCGTGATTTGTTGGCCTTGTAAACACATTTATTGTACATCAAATATTTGTTAAAAATACGATGTTACGCTATTTAAACTTGTTTACTGACCCATCCCTGAATCGTATAAAATTGAACCAAAATTAATGTCGATGAAAAATGTAAGTTCGTTTGTTCCCTATTAGAATGTGGAAATGAATCGTAAACGCGTCCTCAGCGCTAATTCAATTAAAATGTATATTTTAAAGACAGCTGTAATGGTTCATATTTGTTTTTATCAATTATTTATTTAAAATAGGTTTTTAATTTTTACTGGTAATTTTGCACAGATGTGTAGGTAAATTATTTTTACACATACTAAAATTTTATCGAAATCGGTAGACCCTATATCATGTTAAATAATTCCCCAAGCTTAGTATATTTTAACCATTACAGATAAAGCTTCACAGCTTTTCACACGGTATAACAAACACTGGCTACTTTCTCACATTTACGAACGGAAGTGGTTTAGTTTTCTGTACAAGCAGATGGACTCCAATACAGATTTATATCTGTATTATATGGAACCAAAGGGAGAAGTCGTTATAGTAAACAATGGGTAAATTTAAGGAGGACTTTTGAAATATCTTAAAACACATTCCAAAATTATGGTTGAGATTTTGGATGACGTATTTGAAGTTATTGATTATTAGAATTGTAGTATTGCTAATCAGAACAAAACAACAAGTTAACGTTTCTAGATAATTTATCTATTAGAAGAAAACAAAGAAGAGAATTTGATATTTACAGAAAATTCAAAAAGAGCAACAGATTTATATTAAGTAATTCCAAACATCTTACTAAATATGTGTTATCAGCTTTTAATAATGAAGAACATGATAGAAAGTTCCTTCTTACTCTAATCGCTTTTATATAGAAATAAATCACGGAAAGAAATAGCTCAATGTAATGAGTCTGATCTTAAAGTAATAAACAATACTGGGGGTTCACAAAATCCTTTTAATCACGTTTATTTTTTATTGCTTAAAATAAATTAACAGATACATCTCGTGGTGTCTAACAGGACAAATGTTTCTACATATCGAACTCTACATGACTTTGCGGATTGACGGGGTGGGAGGGGTAAAATTCTTAAATGTAAAAAGTAGGTTGTGTACATCATTGTAAAACTTATTAAAAGACAAAGTAAGTGGCACAAACTAGAGCTTAGTATCTCTGTTTCACAGTAATGAACGATCAAAATTATGAAATATATTTGATATTTTGAACATCCCCCCCTTTAATCTAACAAAAATCGTTGAGGGTCAGATATGTCAAAAAATATGTCATGTTATGCACGAAAAGGCATATAAAAAGTTGTGTTTATTTTTTTTACACAATATAAAACTAAAGACGGTTGAAGGGACTTTTTGATAGAAAACATAAAAATATAATATTGATAATAGGAAAACAGAGATTAAAGAATATGAAGAAAATGATTTAGTAATTCGTTTACTTTAAGATGCATTCTTTACCAATGGTCTGGGATTTATTAAAACAATTTTAATTTAAAATAAACTAAACAAAATCCACTAAAACGTTTATTAGGTAACTCCTGAAGCTCATATTTAATTGTCTGAGAAATTAATTATCACACACACGCTATGAACTATTTTGGCCAATCTAAAAGAAAAATATAAGTAAATATATATATAAAAAAATATAAAAATAATAAATTTATATACAAAAAAAAAAGGTGTAAAGTTATTTATTAACTAGGTAAATTTGTAACCAATCATGATGTATAATTTGCAAATATTAAAATAGTAAAAATGTAACCTTAAAAAATTATTCTATATTTACGAAAACAACAATAACAAGTTAATGAATAAAAATAATGAAGCCGTGGGAAATATTTGTTACTTGAATACAACGAAAATCCCAGGAAATGTCATAAAGAAAGTATATTTAATCACATCGTTTTGATATTATTCTTCTACTGATTTATAGTTTATTACTGATGTTATACCTATTTTATTCTTTGTATACTAGATAAGTAAAAGAAATTAAAATGTTATGTAGAATAATAGTAATAATAATTTGAAACATGTACACTATGTTTAATTGTCCAAACAAACACTGTTATTGCAGTGATACTATATCTACGGGCAGTCTCTAGAGGTACCACTATCCTTCATTAGAAGAGACAAAATTTACAACTTAAGGTGGAGGAAGACTGATAATTAGATTCCTCCAACTTTAACGGCAATTCGCCCCCGTGGGAGAGTTGGGGATTTGATTTACTGTACTTGGAGCAGATGGAACTGAAATAAACGTGCTCAAGCTCAAACACAAAACACATTTGACATGAGTATGTAGGCTCCTTAACAATGTTGGAGCTAATTACTTTAGACATTGGTAATTGATTTGTTTGTTAACATTAAGCCAAATATATGCTTCTAGGTATATGAACATCAATAGGTGCTGATTAAAAAAAAAAAATTATACGCACTCTGTTTTGAAAATTTAAGGTTAGAATGCGGGAATATTAAATTTTATAAAGTATAATGTGTTGCCTTGGACTGTTTAATATATAATATAGTTAATTACCTTAGAGGTTGTCCTCAGTCCGTATAATAGTTATTTGCTACAGCGCTGTTTCGCCGAACACTGTCGGCTTCGTCAGGCCCGCACTAACACATAAACACGTAACACAACACAACACTAACACATATAAAATCGGAGTATGACTCGTCGTACATAAATAATAAAAGTGTTTGTGGCCACATTATAGGTCTTACTTGTCCAGCTGCAGGTATGGTACTGGATCATATTAGAAGAATTCCAAATATATACAGAATATAAGAACAACTCAGACAACATGTTAAATGACAAACTGAACTTTTCTTCCAACCCTATATATTATATAATAACAAAAATTAAAATTAAATAAACATTGCAAATATGTCTACATTTCATTTCAACTAAACTTAATTATCAGTATAATACTGATAACTGCTGTATAGATCCAGTACCATACCTGCAGCTGGACAAGCAAGACCTATAATGTGGCCACAAACAATTTTATTATTTGTGTACGACGAGTCATACTCCGATTTTATATGTGTTAGTGTTGTGTTGTGTTAAGATATAAGACTGCATTAGACAATGTGCATGTTTTATACTAATGAGATGGTTGAAAAAAAATGACGCAACTTACTGCCCAAGTTCAATTTTAATATAGATAATTCCATTCAATTACAAAGTCTCCAAAAATGGAATGCAAATGCCTAGTGATGTGTGAGTTCGAATTAAAATACTAGGTGAGTCCGAGTATCAAAATCCTCGGAGCATTCCGAGTAATAAAATACTCGGTTTCGTATTAAAATATTCGGACGAAATTCTCTTAACTAGGATCAAGGAGGAGGTAATGTGCGAGTATGAATTCGAAATAAAATCCTCGGACAACGATATTCGTTAGTGTTGTGTCAATTCCAAACAAAATGATCGGTGTTTCTACTTTGGTTATATTAGTTTCTAAGCTAATTTTTCACTACACCTCAATTAAACATTACGATTTTGAGTTAAAATGATTTAGATTGGGTAACAAGTTCAATTTAAAATAATAATATTCATTTATTTCCACATTAACAAAAAGTAAATTAAATTATTATTTAATTGTTATTATTTATATTTAAATAAATATTAATAGGTTACCATCTTTATAAAAATATAGTAAATTGACTTATTTTAAATAACAACTAAATTATTATTGTTGGTAATAATTGTACTAACGTTAAATTACTGAATTTGTGTCCTAACCTAACAGATAGAACGCAAAAGTGTATTTTTATCTAAAACGATCTGATTGGTAGTTAAAAGCTGAGTTCGAATCCGATGCGCAAAATCATTCTGCGCAGACACTCGATTTCGAAATAATAATACGAGTATTGAAATCATTTGAAACCGAGTAATGCGAGTATCTATTTCACCCGAGTATCAACATCGCTAGTCTGTGTCATGTTCTGATTAGACTGTTTAAATAATTATACCTCACTCAGAATAAAAAATAAAGCTCCGGAAAACAGGATTCCTTCTCCCGGTCCATGTTCTTGTTTATAACAGCCTCGCCGGATGTAACTGTTCCCTGTGGTTTGTGTTAAAATAAAAACTCCTGAATGTGCTTCACACACAAATTAAAAATTTTCCTGTTAGTTTTCCTTCATTTGAAAATTAAATTCATTTACCTTGAGTTGATGTTGATTAGCATTGTATTGAAGTAACCATTAAAATGCCCATATTTGCCTTGTAAATTATTTTAGGGTTGTTTTCATTGTTTGGATTAGGTAATGTGTCCAGATTGACACATAACGTTTGAGCTGTAAGTTTGACGTTATGTAGATGCTTTTAGATGTTATTGTTTTCAATGTTGGTATTACGAAACCACAAAAAAACATAACGTAAGTAAACCAAGAACGGTTCTGCAGTGTAATAGGTTGACCGGTCTATTCCAATCTTCCGCTCCAAATTAAAATCATTTTAATAATATTTTTAACATCCTTATCGCCATCATTTCGATTTGTTTCAAAATTTTAAGCAATAAATACTTTAGTAAAAGAATAACAATTGAATAATCTCAATTTATCTAAATATTTAATTACAAAATATGTTTAAAGAGAGACGAAATAGGTAAAGGGGGGGGGAGTTGTATTATGACTTAACGGATTTAATTTCTATGATCAGATGTAATACATATTTAAATCTTAGAAAGTAGGTATTCAAAAAATAATAAAAATATAATTTATTGATTTTAATGTTTATAACTTTTTATACCAGCTAATTAAATTATATTTCAAGTAAAATATATACCACCTAGACTGGGCATTGAACGCAGGATCGTTGGATTTACGGGCCAATGATCTACCAACTGAGTTATCCTTAGTCGCTTCCCAGCATAGGGCGTACACTTCTCACTTCACTTTGCTTTTGCTGCAATTTTTGAGTTATCAGCAATAGCAAAGTCAAGTGAGAAGTAATATTTTTCACGTGAAATATTATTAAATTAGTAATACTAGCTGGCATTGAAAACAACGTATAAGCGTTAAAATTCAATAAATAATTTGTGCAGAGTTGCAAGTTGAGTAAATAATAATTATTTCAATATCGTTTATAACGAAGTAATAATTTGATAACTTAAAAATTACAGCAAAAATAAAGTCAAGTGTGAAGTGTACGCCCTATGCTGGGAAGCGACTAAGGCTCAGTTGGTAGAGCATTGGCGCGTAAAGCTAAAGGTCCTGGATTCGATTCCCTTTCTAGGTCGTAAATTTTTCGCTTGCGTAACTAAAAAATAACTGAGATTTATTTTACAGAGTTATATATTAGATGATCATAGTATATAATTATTTTACCAACTAATATTCTTTTCTCCTAGTGCTACTTCATAGTCGTATAATTTTTAGAATAATAATTCGTTGATTAAAATTGCTACTTTCAGTGAAATTTCAAACTTAAAGTTTAATCACTTAAAAAAAAACAAAAAAACAACAATTTGATAATTATATTTTTTTTAGTATTAAACTTGTAATTCTGGAAAAACTGTTGATTAATGAAAAGCAATAAAATGAAAATTAAAATAACCTCACGAGAATTTTAATATATTCAAAATAAACATAAAATTATTCTAAAAATGGAATGAAACTTGTTGATTTTTATTGTTAATAAAGTAATAATTTAGCTAATAAAGGATCATTACATTATTATTATTTGTGTTATTTAATATATTATTAGTTTGTCGTTTAACAACAGTGTAGTCATATTAAGTCTGTTCTCTACTATAGATAGTCTATAGCGTCACCATAAATAATAAAATTCGAAATCATTATTCCTGTTTTATTTAAAATTCAAAATGTATTCATAAAAGTATACCTAACAGAGTAACATATTTCATTCGGATAACGACAAAACTTTTAAGCATTGTAACAAGACGCGCGGTGTTATAAATTGATACCCCTCAGGGCTGTATACGGAAGCTTATAGTTATAATACGAAAACAACTAAAGGACATGTGCATTTAAATTGACCTACATATTTCATATTTCCTAGTGTGTTTATCAGATTATATTGTTGGATGTTTTTACTTTTGAAGTTTATCGACCGTTATGGAATAAACTGAGTAGGAGTCATACTACAATTTCAAATTTTAATTTACGAAAATTTCTTTCAAATATTGAACTATAAATCATAACATTAGCAAGCTAAAAAGTATTACAAAAATTGGATCTATATATTTTTAGTTGTTGAAATTTTTTCGTGATTAAATAAAGCATAAGATAAGTTTAACTATTTATAGATATGCAATCTCAGTGAATTTGGGGTCCGAGGCTATACAGCCTCTGGTCACAACCACCCAAATGGATCTCTTGTGACTACCCTACTAATTTTGCTTTAGTCCCAGCCAAGAATTAAACTTCCTAAGAATTATAAAATGGTTCTTGGTGACATTGTCTTACCTATGCAACCGGGGAGGGAATTCTGAGGTAAAGTTGCATTTTGTAGGTTAGAGATTCACACTCACACAATCAGTGTACGGTTATCTCTTTATGTGTCAGGCAGAAGCGGCACGAATCCACTTCTCCCTTTCCCATGTAACTTACATTTTTTGGTAGGAAGTCCTGTGATGATTCCTCCATTGAAACATGCTCTTGGATTAGAGCTATATTTTCAGTACGTTCAGTAAATCTCATGCCGCGGACAGCCGATGCTATCCTTGCATGGTTGAGATTTGTTTAAGGCATTTTACTTCTTCATATAAGGGCTAAGTTTGTCCTTCATGTGGGAGTATTCAACTTCAATGTGACCTGTATTAGTCCACTCTTTTGGCCTCCTACTGACGAGTTTTGTTTGTAAGAACTTTTCTTCGCGGCTGTTGTGGGACCCTTAGGTTATTGTTCCTTTTGAAGGAAGGAACTGCTAGACGCCGCATCCCTACCACCCCCACTCCTCAGACTTAACGGCCAAGGCTGTAATAAGCCTTCAGCCAGTATTACTTTAGAGGGACTTGTTTTGGCCTCCGACATAACGCCAGTCGTCCTATCCTTGCTTTGTGGTGTACAACTAGGCTGACTAGAAGTTTCAGTTCCGCCCGCAAAAGATCCAACCCCAGACACAGTCTCAGACTCTGTGGAGCCGTTTGGCAGCAAACCAGGATTAGACCCATCAGCAGGTAAAGCCTTAAGACGAAGATAATTTTTCCTTTTAGCCGAAGTTGAATTTCTCCAAACTTGTAACTAAGTTTAGGACTTTTTTTTATTTTTGGAGCTGTCATAACATCCACTGATAGGACCAGAAGTGTCGTAAGAAAATTTTGTTACCACTACATTTTAAAATAGCTCATTAGAATTATTAGACACACCGGTCCTTCTTTAGAGCTTTATAGGTAAACAAAATCCTTCAATTTATGTCATATGTAGACGTTATGACTTCAGAGGATGTTGTTATTTACAAATATCAACTATACATGGCGTTAATTTTAATACAGGTTTATTTGTATTTGATATATTTTCCATTTCATTGTTACTGTTAACTACAGAGAAATATTTGCCAATTTTATTGTTTTGTTTATAGACAGAGTGTCCCGTAAGTAAGCTGGCAAGATTTAGGAAATAAATCCGTGGTTAGGTTAGGTTAGGTTGAATTCAGATTTCGAGTACACATTTTATATGTTACGTTTTATAAGTGTAATAAAAACATTGACTTAATTTTGTGTATTTTCAAAATGGCGTTGTTTTAAAATATTTAATATTGAAATCTCGAAAACTCTACGAAAAATTCACAAGAGACAAAAAAATTTTTAATTACAAAAGAAAACTGTTTTGTTTCTTGTATTTTTTTTTAAAGTTAATGGTTGTCGAGATATTCAACATTAAATATTTAAAACATCCGCCATTTCGAATAAACAAAAACAAAGTCTTTTTTAATGTACACTTATAAAACTTAACATTCAAAACGCGTATACTAAATCTGCACTTAATATAGTTTTTATTTCCAAAGGTATTATATATATAATGGATATCTGTAAAACTAAGCATTTTCGGACACATTTTTTCTTTATACTGTCTTACAGAATCATTTGCTTAAAGTTGGTAGTTTACTTACAGGACAGCTTGTTTAGTTGCACAAATAAATTTAGCAAAAGTTTTGTAGAATTTTACCATTAAAAGGATGGACAGACAGTTAGAGATTTCCGGTGACGAATAGTTGTAGTTGGTTTTTATTGTGAGATGAGATGAACGAGTGTGAAAGTTTGTACAATGTTTTTTATTTTTTCATATCATGATACAGTTTTTCCTTTTTAGAAAGTTATAAGATTTCGTCGGCTGTCAAGATCTTCTGAAATTTCAGATTATGAAGATAATTTTCTTTAGAATACTTTACTGTAAAATGTAAGCTCTAAAGTTTATTTTTTTAATATGAATATTCATGATTATGAATTTCATTACGACGTTATGAATGATGGTGTGAGGTATACATCAAAAATGCGTGGGAAATAATGACAATAGAAGACTAAGAAATTAACACTTTCACTTTAAATTATGTATTGATTATTTAATTATGTATGGGAAAAGTGTTTTTAAAGTAAACAATAATAATAAATTTTATTAAAACAAGACGCATCACATCCAAGTACTTTGATCAATTATTGAAAAAACATAAAATTTTATTTGTCACTAGAGAATTGAAATAAATACACTTGAAATTGTTTCAACGTTAACTTTTTTGCCTATAAGGAATCTCACAGGATGTAAGGATTCCTTGATGATTTGACAGTCCTTTTGTTTAGTGTGGTATATTTTGTTTATCGTATTACTTTCTTAGTACTTCTTGTTATTGCCATCTTCCCTGGGGGAAGTTTTAACTTTATATCAACGATATATCATTGGATGAGTAATTTGATCCAACACATTATATACTGTATATAAGGATATTTTATACATAAACAAAATTTTAAACTTGCAACACACAAATGATAACTGACGTCTAGTATTATTTGTAATATATTGTTTCTGTTTAAAATCAGTGTCGATGTGTCTTATCTCTACTTTATATTAAGATAATGGAAGCAATAAAGGTACAATGGTTAAAAAAAAAATTTTTCCCTCAAATTATTTTCCCCCATCGGACGTAACAAAAGAATTCAACCTTATGAATTTAAATTGATGCAATTTACAAAAAGTAATATCTGTATGCTGTGTAGCCATTTCAACGTTGAGTGAACAAAACTACCCTTTCCCCCATTTCACTTTACCCCCATGTACAGTCAAATTTAACTCATTGCTTATTTATAAATCCCAAGAAATACAGTCGCCGGAAATATGATGAATTATTTTAATGTACCTTTCAAGCTATATGGTGTTATGCATTTTATTACTGTTATTATTTATAATTAACTCAAATTTTATATCTAGGTCAGTAATTAATAGAGAAAAAGCAGCGTAAATTTTTTTCCATCATCAGGTAAACTTAGAATCACTTATATGAGGTCTCCTTAATAAGAGTACAACACAACACACTTGCAGAACGTAGTAATTTGGAAGGTTCACACCATGTGGCTATCGAATGGAAAGTTACTATTAAAGGCCGACAGTAGCCATGTGGTGGACTACATCGGTTGAGTGATTCTGAGTTTATCTGATGATGGAATAAAAGTCCCGAAACCCCGTCATATGAGAAAAGAGGTCACGTGACGGATTAAGGTACTTTATTCTTTAATAATCATCTGTTAAACAGACAAATAAATTATGTCTATTTTCTATTTTTGTCCGTCTGATTTGTTTGTTTCTCTTTACACTTGAGGTATCCAAAAGTCTTTTCTGTCAATTTAATCTCTTGGTAAATTCTAATTTATACATTCTTTTGGGGTATAATAAACTGTATTACCAATATACAGACTGACTTTTTGAAAACTTTAAAAGAACGAAAGAGACATGCATTATCTGTTCTAGGTACAGACATTTAACGTTTAGGGGAACCTTAGAATACTAAGTTTCCAAAACTCTCCACCACTCCATGCATTTGTGTTGCTAAGAAAATATAAATCTCTCTAAGTATTTGTTTCCCACGCTCAAAGACGCTATTTTGTTAGTTATTTTTAAGAGTTGGATAAAAATATGTTATGACACTATGAAATAGTATTTAATTCAAAGTTCAACATTTAAGATTGGAATCTTAGAATACCCATTTACAAAATCCAATGAAACCCCTCCCTCCTCCAACCACCCTATCTCGAAAATGTGTAATGGATACATAGTGTTATAGTGATTAATATACTAAATTAATACGAGATTAATATTATAAATAAACACAGAATAAATTAAATGTAGAGAAATTTCCAACGTTTTTTAGCTTAAATAAGAACATCTACAATCTAAGATAAATTGTATGTTAAAATTAATCCTGTTCATATATAATAAATAATAAATTACTTTGTGCATTTATATGTAATTACCTCACCCTGCCAACACAATGCAAGGTATTGTCCTGTTATCATTGCTGTAAACTAATTTACACACAAAGGTATTGCAACTACAGTTTACACTTCAGCTGATGTGCAAAGTTTTGACAGAATCGATTTCATGTTCCGAACAATGGCATTATTGTGTTAGTTAATTAATTATATTAAATCATTAGCCTGTGGTGACACATAATTTGTCACAGTTTGTGTTGGGAAAAGTAGTTTCCAAATGATTTGTATTAGTGATTTACTACCTTGAACTATTTAAATTTTACTCATAGATTTTAATTAAAAATAGTACCACTCTTATTCATGAGGTAAATTTAATTAATGTATATAAGAATGTTTACTTCATAAGGACAAATTGTGATATTTTTTTTTGATAATATTGCATCCATGTGATTGCTATATGAACTTTCTATAGTAATGTTATATTGTGTTCTTTATGTTCTTCACAGACATATATATATATTGTTAGGTCCTAGAAGATATCTCCGATGTGAGTAGATGGTGCATAGTTTGTTTCCTTTAGGGCGACAACGAATCGCTCGTTGAGACCAAAAAAAAAAAAGGTTACTATACTTCTTCAAACAAATGAATATTAAATTTAATTGGTTTTCTTTTCATATGACTGCATGAACTGTACGATTTAAAAAGAGTTTAAATGCAAAACAAATTATTAACTGCAGTGAATCCGCATAGTATACATATATATTTTTGTAACTATGTAACCAATTCATTCATTAAAAAGAAACAATTTACCAATATACCCTTTGTTTTTTCCTTTATAATACGGACACAATTTTTAGTTGTATATATAAATTTTGTTTGGTACATGCAAAAGTTTTCAACAATGAATTTTTCACATGTTAAAGATTAGGCGAAGTCAAAAGTTAAATAACAAACAATAAATAATTGACCCTTAAGAACTTTGTGAAGCAGACTTCAAAATTTTATAATCTGAAAAAAAAAAAAAAAAAAAAAACTCTCTGTCCACCAAAATGCATTGCTGAGTAAAAGCTTAAACATCCAAAACAACACAAATTGTTATATTAAAATATAATTAATATTGTAAGATAGTTTGCTTCAATAAAATGATGTAATGAAGAGTACGTTATCATATCTGTGAACTATGATGCAAAGTATCGTACGTAACTCAACCAGTAAGTGTTTTATGTGCTCCTATGAGATTCCAGCACTCGGTCCTCTTCGCCCAGGAACCATCACGCATACACAGAAAAAACACTACTTGTCTGCTTTATTATGTAATATACTATTACATAAGAAATTGATGGAATATTTGCATCTGAAAATGAGATGTGTTTAAATTTGCTGAACAATTATTAGGATGTATTTCCCTCATCAAAAAACCTTTTATATCGTAATATAATGTAATACATATAGACTTAATTAATTCGTTTATTTTATTACGTCAAACAACGGTAACACAATTATTTGTAATTTTATTATATTTAATCTATCAAGTAACCTATAACAAGACCAATTATGTATACATTTATTTTAATCAAATTTAATACACTCTATAGAAAACATTTAAAATTTACATTTTTTATCGAAAGTTAATTAAAGTTGTAATACTAAATTAATTCATTTAATAAAAATTCCTATTGTAACTCATCCATTTCTTAGTCCTTACCAAATACTCTCTAGATTAATGAGGTCAGGAAACAATCAGAAGAGAAGAAACTATTGATTGGTAACTGTGGTTCAATCATTTTAAAAGAGGAATCTCACCTCATTTTACTCTCGCCTTAGGTCTCTCGATTAGTGTCCGTTTTGCTCTCGTTATTTTTAAATGATGGTTTGTAAGTAGCCTGTGGCAATAAAAGAATCTAATTTCTAACTATCATTACAGAACTTTAGGCTTGTGATTTAGGAATACAAATTCCATAAATTTTAAGAAGGTTAAATAAAAATGATGATTTGAAATGCTACATCTTGTTTTGTAAAAATATTTAATTTCACACTTGAAAAAGAGTAACAAAATTCATAACAAATATGCTGTTCTTTTTGAAAATATTGTGAGGTAAGTGTTTTTATTTTTATTTTGCTACATTCACCATAATCTCTGATGTTTGATAAAATCTTCACATTAAACAAATCATTACCATATCAATGAGGGAAAATATATTTGTTTGATAAAGCAAGGTAAATTTATATAATATACAACAAATGTTATTCAGCATCAGGAAGTGTTTATGTGATTGTGGCAACTGTTAGATGATGATTATATCACTGAAACGTTTTTTTTGTGTAGTAAAAATGAAGTGTTTATTTTGGGACATTGTCGTTTCACTTGGTGATGGAAAATTCAACAATGTTTTAGTATATAAGGGTTATAAGTAATGACATTTGCTCAAAGTGGTTCTTGTTATCTAAAGTGTCATGATATAAAACAGTCCTAAAGGAATTTAAAGATCTGAGCAACACAACTGTCACGTAATTGCTGTAGAACCACTGCCATGAATAAATAAATCATGGTTCCCGTTTGATCACGTTTTTCAGTTGTTTAAAAAAAAAAATGTATGGTGTTTAGATTCCACTTTATGTTTCTTGGGTTTTATCAAACTGTTGAAGATATTCTATACTTCTGGTGCTGCTTAATCTATACATTCAAGGTAAGATTATACAGGTTTTACTTTCTATGAAAAGTTTTTTGTACTCAACATTATTTGTTTTTGTGGAAGTACAAGTTATTGTGATTTTAAAAACTTAACGTTTATTTTGTTTCGGAAGCGTTTGGCCTAGGATCTTATCTTGTTTAAATACAATTCCTTAGAGAACAAATTTACTTTAGGGGTCAATTGACACATTAGAAATAAAAATTTTATTGTGATCTGAATATGTTTCGATACAATAAAATATTTAATAATAAGAAATAAAAGAAACATAAGTGCATTTGATAAATGAAAGTTGTAATAAGTTTAGTGCATTGCATAATATTCAGTCCCCGGCTTGCCGTATAGTTAAATATTACTTATTCATATTATAAATACGTATAACAAACGTTTCCTACTTAACTTAACTCTTTTGTTTTATATTAACTCTCATACCCTTGTGAAAACCATCGTAAACCAATTTTAGGAAGTTAAATATATATCACCAAACGTAATATAAAATAAAATAAAGAAATCCCTGGATACGTTGCTTACTTTGATCAGAATACTTTTGCAGTGTCAGATTGTTCATCTACACCTGCAATGTTTTACATTATTCGTCGTGATGTCTCTATAATTCTACTTTGGAGAATAACCTACAGGAGATGGTTATTCCCGACAACCGGTATGCCCTTAGTTTCATATTTTTAATGTGGTTTAATCGGAAATTTGTATATATAAAAAATAATGCACGACGTTTCGATAGTATAAATCAACTTCCGTTATCAAGTGATAAATCTAGTCACATAATTTAAAAAAAATGAGCCCATTACCCTAACACCATGCTAGTAACTAAAACAAAACCTATAATATATGAACGGAACCCAGACTTAAAGCTAAACCTGAGCAGTCAAAACTGACACAAAATACAAAACGTAATCAGAAAACCACAAGATGCAATACACAAAGAACGCCAAACAACGGTTCTAGGTTACGTTGGTGTTTTTAATTTATAAACGTGTTTTTGTAAACGGAAGTTGATGTTTACCCTAGATACATCGTAAATTAGTTTTATAAACACGAATTAAGGCAAATGTCCATAATTTAAATGTCTTAATTAGAGTTAATTTTTATCAAATAACTTTATAAACTAAAGCATTAGTTTGTCAAACGTTTGTAGATATGGCGATGCAACTTATATATATTAACTTATTTTTTATTGCAATTGCTTTTTACTTTTCTTAGAACCCCTCATTGGCTTATTTATATTGAATATACTGGCATGCCATTCTTAATGTACCCACCCTAAATTTACAAGTTTATCAAGTCTTCGTTTAGATAATACTCTTCCATCTTTCTTATCCACCTTCTATTGAGCAACATTTGTTTGTTTCCTAACCTGAAGCTATTTGAGTCAAGAGAGGTCTGATATTCTTTCCCTTTATCAAAGCGAAACAAATTTTCTTTTACTAAACAAACTAATAAACTAAATTTATTTGCTACTTATTTCCGACACAAGTGTAACTATAGCTATATTTATTGTTTTATCTGAAAACAAATTCTGAACTGATTATTGAACCGACGTTATATATTTAATTTTTATTCAGTTATATAGAAAAACTCTGACGCACGTTCAGTTAAGTGAAACATGAGACAATAAATGCTACAACATGGTTATTCCATTTATTTGAGTTTCCCACTGGGGAATGCAGATTACCTTCAGGGCTTTGTAAATTTAACGCATGAAATATTACATATGTGCTTTGCTTGGATTATCTGAACAAGAATCCCATATAGTTTTAACAATGTGGAATTATAAAGCAAATACATTTTGTTTCCAAATGTATTTGGGATGACAACAATTTGTTAATTCTGTGATATAACGTTTTTAGTCAATTTCATAAAAAAAGTCTTTAAAATGACAGTGTACAACACCTGTATTTTTACTTTTGTATACAATTTTAAACAAAATAGTTAAAATAACAAAATAACACACCTTTAATTTGCGTTTTAAAATATTGTTATACAAAGTAGTTAAAAAGAGAGTAACACCAGTGATTTTACCATTTTATTTATTTTTATACAAAGTAGGTAAAATGACAGTATAAAACACCTTTAATTTTACGTTTTAAAATATTGTTATACAAAGTTCTAGCTAAAATGACAGTATGCAACACCAGTGATTTTGCGGTTTTATTCATTTTTATACAAGTTAGTAAAAATGTCAGTATACAACATTAATAATTTTACGTTTGTATTAATTTTTATAAAAAGTAGTTAAAATGTCATTGTACAACAATAGTAATTTTACTTTTTTATTAATTTTTATACAAGATAGTAAAAATGTCAGTTTACAACATTAGTAACTTTACGTTTCTATTTATTTTTATATAAAGTACTTAAAATGTCAGTATAAAACATTGGTAAATTTACGTTTCTATTTATTTTTATAAAAAGTAGTTAAAATGTCATTGTACAACAATAGTAATTTTACTTTTTTATTTATTTTTATATAAAGTAGTTAAAATGTCAGTATCACAACATTAGTAATTTTACGTTTCTATTTATTTTTATATAAAGTAGTTAAAATGTCAGTATAAAACATTGGTAAATTTACGTTTCTATTTATTTTTATACAAAGTAGTTAAAATGTCATTATCACAACATTAGTAATTTTACGTTTCTATTAATGTTTATATAAAGTAGTTAAAATGTCAGTATAAAACATTGGTAAATTTACGTTTCTATTTATTTTTATACAAAGTAGTTAAAATGGCAGTACACAACAATAGTAATTTTACGTTTTTATTTATTTTTATAAAAAATAGTTAAAATGTCAGTATACAACCTTAGGCAATATTACGTTTTTATTTATTTTTATACAAAATAGGTAAAATGACAGTACGCACCCCTGAGATTTTACGGATATAGATTTAGCCTTAATTTAATTGTGGACAAATTTTATATACATATTGGATTGAAAACAGATACTAGAACCGGTTTTTCTAAAAAGTCTGAACAGTTGCAAACTTAGGCTACTACAAATTATTTACAACAGACCAATGCAGATCTTTTCATATACTTGATAACTAGATTCTTTTTTTAAGGCCACGTTATTTTTCTTGGTATATAAGGTGTGTATAGCAATCATTTACCGACATTTACATTAATACCATTAATGTTTTCTCGAATTACTTTGTATATTAACGACAATCATTTTCTATCACACTCTGTTAAAACTGTTTCCAATCGATTCATAAAAGTTCTTTAAAAATTTCAAACTAAAATAAATTTTAACTAATTATAGTTAGCGAAATCAAAAGTACGGACATATTGAAGATGAAAATCATTTGGATTAAGTTTATATGGAAAACAAATATAAGCTTAAAAATATAAATATTGATATAAGGGTCTACATATTTTATAGTAACAACCATTGTACAATTATTAGTAACAAAGCTGTTTTCCTTTGTGTATGTGAGATACATAGAAAACAAACCTCTTTCTGGATTTACAATTATTTCATTTACAACATTAAGAGGGAGATATCGTTTATTTCCTTAGTAATCTTAAAAGAAAACATTTTCAAAGTTAATTGAATTTATAGTATTTAATATGACATAAAATGATTTTGTATTGATTTGTCTTATGAAGTTTTCATGAGATAGTATAGATTTAATTTTGTTACAAACAAGTGTAGTGAAAGAAGTTAATAACCTTTGGAGCTACATTTGAAAAAGCTGTTAAAATAATTTTTGGAAACTTTTTTTTTACTTTGTACTGTATTTTTGTACAGTACCATCACATGTTAAAGCACAGTTAGCTTTTTATATACCGTACCTTACCATTTGTCTAAATACACTTGAATATTTCATTTTTGTTAATAGTTTATATAATTATTTATATTGTACATAGATAATGAAACAATTTGGGGATTATAGTAATTTGCCAAAAAACTATAAACATTTGTTTACCTTAACAATGAACATATGTTTGCCTTCAAAAACTGAAAACACAATAGAGTTAGAATAGTAAGAGTTTATGTTGAGAGATGAACACTTATGAAATAAATCTTGTATATCTTTCTTTTAACAAATGGTGTTAACTTATAATTTATTAATTTCAGCCAAATTACAATTCTCTACAAAAGCAATAAATATAAAATGTTTCAATTTACTACGCCCTAAATTAATTCTTCTTCTTTTATATCCTGAGTGTTTATAAATATTTAAGAACTTCATTTGTGCAACAGCTGAACATTGTGAAAAGAATTCCCGTCTTTCGTCCACAAGTTTAGGTATTTATAAAAATGGTTTGTGTTATAAAATACAATGGAGGTCATAATATTCACACAAATAACAACGTACATTTTTAAATACATAGTTCATTACAAGATAAACTTAATTTATTAGAATGTGTGTTTCTTTAGAGTTCTTCGTAGTTAACTCAAATATCGTAAATATTTAACGAACAAAATTAATTTACAAATAATATTTTGCTAAAGAAAAACACATATTTAGATTAGAGATTGCAAGAATAATCACAATCAGATTAAGTTAGATTATTATATATACTGTACAATTAATAATTCTAAAAACTGACGATATAAGAATTATAATATTCGATTAGTGGTAGCAAAAATCACCATAAAAAAGTTAGTTTTTTTCGTTATATATAAAATAATACAAAAGTCGGAAAATATAACAATAATGTAAATTGTCCCCAGCTTGGGATTCTATTTTTTTTTGTTCTATCTTTTCCTTACCTCCCCTTTTATGATGAATAGATTTTTCACGGGCTCTTGCTCCTCCAAAAGCAAAATTACCTGAGTTATTTCAGGTTGGCTCATGTTCGCTTAGCACTTGGCTTTTTATTATTATTTTATTCATTAATGTTTTGTAAAACACTCAATTTATTATAAAACATGTTTCAACATCGACCTCTTTTCTAAAGAGCTCATATTGTATTCATATTTATACAAAGTTTTAATGATATTGCAATTATTACGTTAACCATGATGGACCTTGTACACATTTATAATATATTTTAAATTTATGATTTATATTTCGCATGAGATAAATAAACGGTAAAAGTTCCGAAATACAATGAAATAAACGAAATGAACGGATTTTGATTTGGTATGAAGAAAGAGAAATAAAACACACAGAACTTTCATAGTAATAATCAAAATCTTTTAAATTACAGAAGAGAGAGATTGGGGGAGGGAGAAGAAAGCTTGGTATGACACATTACTGTAATTGGCCTCTACGTGAAATTAATACAAGGTTCTGATACCTCACGCAGTGCTTAGGTGAATCATTCAGACCACACAAATTATTTATTTTCTGTTGTGTTCTTCCATCACTTCTTTATAACTGACCCGTTTTTTCATTCCTTTTTTATTTCCCATATTGTATTGATAATTTTCCATATTTTTTTAAAAACCTGTTTACAAATTTTCTTCCTAAAAACAATGTATATTATTTAATAAATACGTTGTGCCTATTTTGACATATGAACGAAATTCGCAAAAATTGGTTCTATTAAATAATCTTTTACTTACTGCAGCTTAAATTGTAAATATCTTTAGATTTTCGGTTTCTTAAGTTTTTATAAAATTGTCTGAGACTTGTATTACTATTTAAAAAATGATCATCACATTTTATCAAGATTAATAAACCTAATGTTAATTATTACCTTATTAGTTCCGACAACAATCCATTCTTTCACTTCTTATATCAGTATGTTTATTTTATATTCTCTTATATATATTTTTTTAATGCAACGATGGCAGTAGTTTTTTTTTGCTTTTAAACCAATAAGAAAATAAATATTTATAGAAATTTAATTATGTATTAACAATTACACTAACGATTAACGATTAAATATTCATCAAGGAAAATTATAAATATTAAATTGTAAAAGAATAATATTTCAAATTTGAACTACTAACCAACCTGTTTAAACAATACAGAGACTATTTAACTGTTAAGGGAACATAATTTTTTTGACATTTAGTTTAGGTGTCTAAATATTCAAATTAATTGTTTAACGTGTTTTCTTAGAGATCATTTAGTAATAAAACGAAAAAGAAAATAATATTTTGGAACTTAATTTTGGAATCTTACTCATCGATTCTTTCCATAATTTAATTTCTACAACACTACACTGTCATATATATATATATATATATATATATATATATATATATATATATTTACATCCTGCTATCATTATGAGAACCGTACATTGCCATTTTTACATTTAAAGTGGCAGCCGAGTGTTTGTGGCAGCAGTATACGGCTGCCA
The DNA here is from genome assembly GCA_963513935.1 of Aphrophora alni. Classification (NCBI taxonomy): domain Eukaryota; kingdom Metazoa; phylum Arthropoda; class Insecta; order Hemiptera; family Aphrophoridae; genus Aphrophora; species Aphrophora alni. Next base: position 9,100,115 of record OY740773.1, read on the forward strand.
CTTTGAATTCCCAGTGTTTCTCATTACCAAAAGGATCTATAAAAGAAAAATGTTCATGAAATACTAAAGCAGACCTTAATATCACCCTGTCAGTAGTTATTTCAATAACTCATCATAAAATAACCAAATAAAATGATGTATTAAAAACCAGCTCTGCTGCCATAATGATGTTATAATGAAAAAAGTGTATATTATAGAAGTTTCAGCTTTTTCCGCTTAGAGCGCTTCAATCGCCCTGTGTATATTTAGATACTGAATAATTTCACCTTTGGACAATCATTATGGCAGCTGTAGATCTGGCAACATTGCCGTATTTCACATTGATAGCTTTTTTTAAAACTTCTGAGCCATTTTTAACAAATGGTTAATTAGTTTTTTTATGACAACATAAAGAGAAGCTTCAGAAACAAGTACACGTTTAAAGTTTTTTGCTTCTTAAGTATAGGGTTTATTTAGGTTTTTTTTAATGTTATTGTAAGGTGTAGTAAATTTCATGAAAAAATATTTTATTTCAATAACTCACAACTATACTGCTTAGCATCCCTACATGTTTTAAAAAAATTGTTTCATATTTTTTTGTGGGAAGTTGGTTTTAAAAGAGTAACTGTGGTAAATTTCACGTTTTAGAATCTATTTATCACTGTGAATTTAATAAACTCAACTATGTTTGTAAATGAAACTTTAGAAGAATGGTACAACCATTCACCTATCCGTAATCACAACAATGCTCGCATAAAAATTCTTTAATACAATACTTAACAGAATAAGTAAACATTTTAGCTTTACTCAAGTGTAGTAAATTATAAATAGTTTCCGAAAGATCATTAGGCATTTTTAGAACTACATAGAAAATAGAATTTCCTACCTCTCAAATATCCTTGCAAAGAGTTTTTCTATTTAAGTTTCAAACAAAGGTTTTTTTCTTCTTAAAAGTATTACATGGGATTTCGTTATAAAAATAATTAAAATAAATTTTGAAAAAGTACATAAACTACAAAAATGGTTCGTGTCTCAAAACGGTACCTGTAGTTACCAATTTTTATCATACTTTTTACCATTATCACAAAAATGTATTTTATGACTGACAAAAAAAATATAAAATTTGAATTCGCTGTTTCTAAGAAAATTCAATTAAGAATATTTAATATAAAAGCAATATTTTTTCCGCTTTACACAGGCAAAAAGAAGTAAATTTTTTTTAACATTTAATTTTGAATTATCTACAATTAATTGTAGTTAATTCATTTAAAATCTCACGACTTATCCTTTTTCAGGCGAAAAAAGGTAAATTTATCTGTATTTTATGTAATTATGTATTATAATTAATAATAAATAATGTTTATTTACTATTTGTTTCCTCCTTCACGTGATTTCCTTTTCTTAATTATTCACGACCGGTTTCGGAGATTTACTCCATCTTCAGGCTAAATAATTACTTGTATATAAGTATAAAATTCTTTCTCTATATTCAACAGAATAAATGCAGATAGCTTAAAATCGGTCCAATTTAAAATTTTGTTTTTATTAAGATAAAAAACCTCTAAGAATACCATCATAGAATTTGTTTTACTACTTTAAAAAAAACATGACATTTTTTGTACATTCGTACAGAACAGTTCAAACAAGGACATTTCATATGGAGGAGATAATGAACTATAAACTTTTAGAGATCTCATAGGAAAATATAAATGTCCTCTTGATTTTTTTCTTTAGGATGTTTTTACAATACTTTTAAATTATTAATATTATATATTTAAAAAAAACACATTGTGGAAAACAATAAGAAAATCAATTTTATATAAAATGTTATTTTAATCAATTAAAATAAAAACAGTTTCAAAATTCTTTAAATTTGTTTTGTTATAACAAATGAAAGTAACCCTAAATATATAACTAAAATTTAGTTATGTATCATATAATTGTAAAGGTTTATAAACTCATCAAATAGACCATAATATATATATTTTTTTTTAACAGATCATGAACCTAACCTAAAAATGTGACATTACTGAAACCTATAACATAAAAAATAAAAGTCTAATTAAAATTAACTTAACACTACAGTAATTAATAATGAAATTTACTTTATACGTTAGTACCAATTAAGCCAGTAAAATTAAGTTCAATTTAAGTTTGTTTTTCATTATGTTAACATCTCCTTCAATTGATTATTACGACTATTCAGTACAATTAATCCTTTAGTTAAAACTAATTTAAGTGTTAATTATCTTGCAAGAAGTTTTATTTGTATAAAAATTCTGAACTAGAACTTTTATTTTCAGCCAAGTTTTACTTTGAAATGTGTTTGGGTATTGAGACATCAACTGATCACATTCGTGTTTTTTGGGTGGCTTGCATTTTTTTATATGAGTTTTGAAAAAATTGAAAACGATATTTTTTTCTTCTTCAGTCCATTTAGAAAATATTCTTTTTTCCCCTTTCTTTTGGGTTGCAATATTCTTGTTCATCTGAAGGTGTGAACTAGATGATGGTTTATTTTACTCAATTAGATCATTTAAAGGTAATAAATCTGTATTATCTTCATTTGATGTTTGACTGTTTTTATCATCTTCATTTCCATCAACAGTTTGTAGTAAATCTTCGTCAATATTTCCTTCTATTTCATCAAGCGATTTACCCTTATGGCTAGCTCCTTCACCGCTTTCCATTGCTAACAACAACTTAGCAATTTTGGCTATTTGGAAAACATCGTCCGGTAGCCTATATTCGCTTCGATGGATTGAGGATGTATGGCCCATAAAAGTAGCTAGCTGCTCTATATCTTGGTCATTCAATTGAAATAACTGAGAGATTGTTGCTAAATGTTTTCTAAGTGTTCTTGAAGATATCGCTTCCGAATGTTTTAGCTTAGCCATTTTTGCGTGTTTCTGCAATACCTTGTAGCCGATTGGATTATTAGTATTTATATTAGCAAAAATAAATATGCTTTCGGATGGAACAAATCTTTTTCTTGATTTAATTAACAGATCTATATGTTGTTGCACGTCAAAGCTAAATAAAACAGGGGTCACCTTCCTTTTTCCCTGAATGACAACATGTTTGAATTTTTGTATAAGCATCACTTCAATTGGCCTTATTACGTCCTTGAATTCTTCATAAATTTGATTATCTGCAGTTTTCTCGTATAGATTTAGAGGAAGCCTTTGAAGTTCCCCTACTCGTTTTCTGCACAGTATGTAATCTCAACCAATTTTCGGAAAGCATGTGCATTACACTCATTACTGTTTAACAATAACGCTGCCTCACTGCCTTCTTTTATAAGGTATTCTCTAAATAATTTGATATTACTTGCTAGTGGAACAATTGTAATTTTATTCATCTTATTAAAATGAAGATTGTTCGCAGCTTGGTGTGATATTTCGAACTTCAAATTCGACTTTAATAAAAGAATAGTTGTACAAAGCTCGGCTTCAGCCTCAGATGCAGATTTACCTTCAAAGCTGTATTTCTTCTTTATTGCATAAGTAATTCCAATTTCACAACATTCTTTTAAAGAAGTGCTTATATTCATAGCGAAGGAGGGCGCATTATATTTATCTGGTTCAGCATCATAGCTAGCACATACTTTTACCTTTTCAACAAAAATATCGAAATATTCCGGTTTTAAAACCTGTAAAAGATTTGATATTTTTGGTTGTATCTTTTTCACTTCTAACAAAACTTTAGCCAACTCTCATTTTCCTGGAAGTTACGTTAATTTGATGTTTATCTCTGTGGGTTAAAAGATAACGTGATCCGTATGAGCATATTAAGGGATCTTTATTTGCAGTTATATATTAAATCTGCTCTCATTCTTGGAAAAACTGTTTCGTACAGTTTGAATGACATTTCATTTCTTTCAAAAGATAATTTTGTCCCAAAATCTGTGTAGGATCCTGGTTCTAGGATTTTGAGAACATTTTTTTCTATGTCTCCAAAGTTGTTTTCTGGAATAAAATCCAAGACAATATGTACAAAGCAATACCGATGTGTTTGATAAAATTGAAGTTCTTACAGCTTTTACAGTATTTACAGTACTATATTGATCGTTAATCGTGGTAATTCTTTGTTCGCTTCGCTCACGATATCTCGAGATCGGTTATACTCAGCGACATAATAATTTGAATTGGCCGAAGATGACCTTCAAAGTCCGCCAAGCTATTTTGAAACTTCCCGTTGACGTTCACGGGAGATTCCAAATTTGAATTGACCGAAGATGACCCAACAAAGTCCGCCAAGCTATTTTGAAACTTCCCGTTGACGTTCACGGGAGATTCCAAATTTGAATTGGCCGAAGATGACCCAACAAAGTCCGCCAAGCTATTTTGAAACTTCCTGTTTACGTTCACGGGAGATTCCAAATTTGAATTGGCCAATGATGACCCAACAAAGTCCGCCAAGCTATTTTGAAACTTCCCGTTGACGTTCACGGGAGATTCCAAATTTGAATTGGCCGAAGATGACCCAACAAAGTCCGCCAAGCTATACTGAAACTTCCCGTTGACGTTCACGGGAGATTCCAAATTTGAATTGGCCGAAGATGACCCAACTAAGTCCGCCAAGCTATTTGAAATTTTCCGTTGACGTTCACGGGAGATTCCAAATTTGAATTGGCCGAAGATGACCCAACAAAGTCCGCCAAGCTATACTGAAACTTCCAGTTGACGTTCACGGGAGATTCCAATTTTGAATTGGCCGAAGATGACCCAACAAAGTCCGCCAAGCTATTTTGAAACTTTCCGTTGACGTTCACGAGAGATTCCAAATTTGAATTGGCCGTAGATGACCCAACAAAGTCCGCCAAGCTATTTTGAAATTTACCGTTGACGTCCTTTGGAGATTCCAAATTTGAATTGGCCGAAGATGACCCAACAAAGTCCGCCAAGCTATTTTAATACTTATCGTTGACGTTCACGGGAGATTACAAATTTGAATTGGCCGAAGATGACCCAACAAAGTCCGCCAAGCTATTTTGAAACTTCCCGTTGACGTTCAGGGGAGATTCCAAATTTGAATAGGCCGAAGATGACCCAACAAAGTCCGCCAAGCTATTTTGATACTTCGAGTTGACGTTCACGGGAAATACAAATTTGAATTGGCCGAAGATGACCCATCAAAGTCCGCCAAGCTATTTTGATACTTCCCGTTGACATCCACGGGAGATTACAAATTTGAATTGGCCGAAGATGACCTTCAAAGTCCGCCAAGCTATTTTGAAACTTCCCGTTGACGTTCACGGGAGGTTCCAAATCTGAATTGGCCGAAGATGACCCAACTAAGTCCGCCAAGCTATTTGAAATTTACCGTTGACGTTCACGGGAGATTCCAAATTTGAATTGGCCGAAGATGACCCAAAAAAGTCCGCCAAGCTATACTGAAACTTCCCGTTGACGTTCACGGGAGATTCCAAATTTGAATTGGCCGAAGATGACCCATCAAAGGTCGCCAAGCTATTTTGATACTTCCCGTTAACGTTCACGGGAGATTCCAAATTTGAATTGGCCGAAGATGACTTTCAAAGTCCGACAAGCTATTTTGAAACTTCCCGTTGACGTTCACGGGAGGTTCTAAATCTGAATTGGCCGAAGATGACCCAACTAAGTCCGCCAAGCTATTTGAAATTTTCCGTTGACGTTCACGGGAGTTTCCAAATTTGAATTGGCCGAAGATGACCCAACAAAGTCCGCCAAGCTATACTGAAACTTCCAGTTGACGTTCACGGGAGATTCCAAATTTGTATTGGCCGAAGATGACCCAACAAAGTCCGCCAAGCTATTTTGAAACTTCCCGTTGACGTACACGGGAGATTCCAAATTTGAATTGGCCGGAGATGACCCAACAAAGTCCGCCAAGCTATTTTGAAACTTCCCGTTGACGTTCACGGGAGATTTCAAATCTGAATTGGCCGAAAATGACCCAACAAAGTCCGCCAAGCTATTTTGAAACTTCCCGTTGACGTTCACGGGAGATTCTAAATTTAAATTGGCCGTAGATGACCCAACAAAGTCCGCCAAGCTATTTTGAAATTTACCGTTGACGTCCTTTGGAGATTCCAAATTTGAATTGGCCGAAGATGACCCAACTAAGTCCGCCAAGCTATTTTGATACTTCCCGTTGACGTTCACGGGAGATTCCAAATTTGAATTGGCCGAAGATGACCCAACAAAGTCCGCCAAGCTATTTTGAAACTTCCCGTTGACGTTCACGGGAGATTCCAAATTTGAATTGGCCGAAGATGACCCAATAAAGTCCGCCAAGCTATTTTGAAACTTCCCGTTGACGTTCACGGGAGATTCCAAATTTGAATTGGCCGAGGATGACCCAACAAAGTCCGCCAAGCTATACTGAAACTTCCCGTTGACGTTCACGGGAGATTCCAAATTTGAATTGGCCGAAGATGACCCAACAAAGTCCGCCAAGCTATACTGAAACTTCGCGTTGACGTTCACGGGAGATTCCAAATTAGAATTGGCCGAAGATGACCCATCAAAGTCCGCCAAGCTATTTTGATACTTCCCGTTGACGTTCACGGGAGATTCTAAATTTGAATTGGCCGAAGATGACCTCCAAAGTCCGCCAAGCTATTTTGCAACTTCCCGTTGACGTTCACGGGAGGTTCCAAATCTGAATTGGCCGAAGATGACCCAACTAAGTCCGCCAAGCTATTTGAAATTTTCCGTTGACGTTCAGGGGAGATTCCAAATTTGATTTGGCCGAAGATGACCCAACAAAGTCCGCCAAGCTATTAGAAATTTTCCGTTGACGTTCACGGGAGATTCCAAATTTGAATTAGCCGAAGATGACCCAACAAAGTCCGCCAAGCTATACTGAAACTTCCAGTTGACGTTCACGGGAGATTCCAAATTTGAATTGGCCGAAGATGACCCAACAAAGTCCGCCAAGCTATTTTGAAATTTTCCGTTGACGTTCACGGGAGATTACAAATTTGAATTGGCCGAAGATGACCCAACAAAGTCCGCCAAGCTATTTTGAAACTTCCCGTTGACGTTCAGGGGAGATTCCAAATTTGAATAGGCCGAAGATGACCCAACAAAGTCCGCCAAGCTATTTTGATACTTCGAGTTGACGTTCATGGGAGATACAAATTTGAATTGGCCGAAGATGACCCTGCAAAGTCCGCCAAGCTATTTTGATACTTCCCGTTGACGTTCACGGGAGATTCTAAATTTGAATTGGCCGAAGATGACCTCCAAAGTCCGCCAAGCTATTTTGCAACTTCCCGTTGACGTTCACGGGAGGTTCCAAATCTGAATTGGCCGAAGATGACCCAACTAAGTCCGCCAAGCTATTTGAAATTTTCCGTTGACGTTCAGGGGAGATTCCAAATTTGAATTGGCCGAAGATGACCCAACAAAGTCCGCCAAGCTATTAGAAATTTTCCGTTGACGTTCACGGGAGATTCCAAATTTGAATTGGCCGTAGATGACCCAACAAAGTCCGCCAAGCTATTTTGAAATTTACCGTTGACGTCCTTTGGAGATTCCAGATTTGAATTGGCCGAAGATGACCCAACAAAGTCCGCCAAGCTATTTTAATACTTATCGTTGACGTTCACGGGAGATTACAAATTTGAATTGGCCGATGATGACCCAACAAAGTCCGCCAAGCTATTTTGAAACTTCCCGTTGACGTTCAGGGGAGATTCCAAATTTGAATAGGCCGAAGATGACTCAACAAAGTCCGCCAAGCTATTTTGATACTTCGAGTTGACGTTCACGGGAGATACAAATTTGAATTGGCCGAAGATGACCCATCAAAGTCCGCCAAGCTATTTTGATACTTCCCGTTGACATACACGGGAGATTACAAATTTGAATTGGCCGAAGATGACCTTCAAAGTCCGCCAAGCTATTTAGAAACTTCCCGTTGACGTTCACGGGAGGTTCCAAATCTAATTGGCCGAAGATGAAACAACAAAGTCCGCCAAGCTATTTGAAATTTACCGTTGACGTTCACGGGAGATTCCTATTTGAAATGGCCGAAGATGACCCAAAAAAGTCCGCCAAGCTATACTGAAACTTCCCGTTGACGTTCACGGGAGATTCCAAATTTGAATTGGCCGAAGATGACCCATCAAAGTCCGCCAAGCTATTTTGAAACTTCCCGTTGACGTTCAGGGGAGATTCCAAATTTGAATAGGCCGAAGATGACTCAACAAAGTCCGCCAAGCTATTTTGATACTTCGAGTTGACGTTCACGGGAGATACAAATTTGAATTGGCCGAAGATGACCCATCAAAGTCCGCCAAGCTATTTTGATACTTCCCGTTGACATACACGGGAGATTACAAATTTGAATTGGCCGAAGATGACCTTCAAAGTCCGCCAAGCTATTTAGAAACTTCCCGTTGACGTTCACGGGAGGTTCCAATTCTAATTGGCCGAAGATGAAACAACAAAGTCCGCCAAGCTATTTGAAATTTACCGTTGACGTTCACGGGAGATTCCTATTTGAAATGGCCGAAGATGACCCAAAAAAGTCCGCCAAGCTATACTGAAACTTCCCGTTGACGTTCACGGGAGATTCCAAATTTGAATTGGCCGAAGATGACCCATCAAAGTCCGCCAAGCTATTTTGATACTTCCCGTTGACGTTCACGGGAGATTCCAAATTTGAATTGGCCGAAGATGACTTTCAAAGTCCGCTAAGCTATTTTGAAACTTCCCGTTGACGTTCACGGGAGGTTCTAAATCTGAATTGGCCGAAGATGACCCAACTAAGTCCGCTAAGCTATTTGAAATTTTCCGTTGACGTTCACGGGAGATTCCAAATTTGAATTGGCCGAAGATGACCCAACAAAGTCCGCCAAGCTATACTGAAACTTCCAGTTGACGTTCACGGGAGATTCTAAATTTAAATTGGCCGTAGATGACCCAACAAAGTCCGCCAAGCTATTTTGAAATTTACCGTTGACGTCCTTTGGAGATTCCAAATTTGAATTGGCCGAAGATGACCCAACAAAGTCCGCCAAGCTATTTTGAAACTTCCCGTTGACGTTCACGGGAGATTCCAAATTTGAATTGGCCGAAGATGACCCAACAAAGTCCGCCAAGCTATACTGAAACTTCCCGTTGACGTTCACGGGAGATTCCAAATTTGAATTGGCCGAAGATGACCCAACAAAGTCCGCCAAGCTATACTGAAACTTCGCGTTGACGTTCACGGGAGATTCCAAATTAGAATTGGCCGAAGATGACCCATCAAAGTCCGCCAAGCTATTTTGATACTTCCCGTTGACGTTCACGGGAGATTCTAAATTTGAATTGGCCGAAGATGACCCAACTAAGTCCGCCAAGCTATTTGAAATTTTCCGTTGACGTTCAGGGGAGATTCCAAATTTGAATTGGCCGAAGATGACCCAACAAAGTCCGCCAAGCTATTAGAAATTTTCAGTTGACGTTCACGTGAGATTCCAAATTTGAATTGGCCGAAGATGACCCAACAAAGTCCGCCAAGCTATACTGAAACTTCCAGTTGACGTTCACGGGAGATTCCAAATTTGAATTGGCCGAAGATGACCCAACAAAGTCCGCCAAGCTATTTTGAAATTTTCCGTTGACGTTCACGGGAAATTCCAAATTTGAATTGGCCGAAGATGACCCAACAAAGTTCGACAAGCTATTTTGAAACTTCCCGTTGACGTTCACGGGAGATTCCAAATTTGAATTGGCCGAAGATGACCCAACAAAGTCCGCTAAGCTATTTTGAAACTTCCCGTTGACGTTCACGGGAGATTCCAAATTTGAATTGGCCGAAGATGACCCAACAAAGTCCGCCAAGCTATTTTAAAACTTCACGTTGACGTTTACGGGAGATTACAAATCTGAATTGGCCGAAAATGACCAAACAAAGTCCGCCAAGCTATTTTGAAATTTTCCGTTGACGTTCATGGGAGATTCTAAATTTGAATTGGCCGAAGATGACCCAACAAAGTCCGCCAAGCTATTTTGATACTTCCGGTTGACGTTCACGGGAGATTCCAAATTTGAATTGGCCGAAGATGACCCAACAAAGTCTGCCAAGCTATACTGAAACTTCCCGTTGACGTTCACGGGAGATTCCAAATCTGAATTGGCCGAAAATGACCAACAAAGTCCGATAAGCTATTTTGAAATTTTCCGTTAACGTTCACGGGAGATTTCAAATTTGAATTGGCCGAAGATGACCCAACAAAGTCCGCCAAGCTTTTTTGAAACTTCCCGTTGACGTTCACGGGAGATTCTAAATTTGAATTGGCCGAAGATGACCTCCAAAGTCCGCCAAGCTATTTTGCAACTTCCCGTTGACGTTCACGGGAGGTTCCAAATCTGAATTGGCCGAAGATGACCCAACAAAGTCCGCCAAGCTATTAGAAATTTTCCGTTGACGTTCACGGGAGATTCCAAATATGAATTGGCCGAAGATGACCCAACTAAGTCCGCCAAGCTATTTTGATACTTCCCGTTGACGTTCACGGGAGATTCCAAATTTGAATTGGCCGAAATGACCCAACAAAGTCCGCCAAGCTATTTTGAAACTTCCCGTTGACGTTCACGGGAGATTCCAAATTTGAATTGGCCGAAGATGACCCAATAAAGTCCGCCAAGCTATTTTGAAACTTCCCGTTGACGTTCACGGGAGATTCCAAATTTGAATTGGCCGAAGATGACCCAACAAAGTCCGCCAAGCTATACTGAAACTTCCCGTTGACGTTCACGGGAGATTCCAAATTTGAATTGGCCGAAGATGACCCAACAAAGTCCGCCAAGCTATACTGAAACTTCGCGTTGACGTTCACGGGAGATTCTAAATTTGAATTGGCCGAAGATGACCTCCAAAGTCCGCCAAGCTATTTTGCAACTTCCCGTTGACGTTCACGGGAGGTTCCAAATTTGAATTGGCCGAAGATGACCCAACAAAGTCCGCCAGGCTATTAGAAATTTTCCGTTGACGTTCACGGGAGATTCCAAATTTGAATTGGCCGAAGATGACCCAACAAAGTCCGCCAAGCTATACTGAAACTTCCAGTTGACGTTCACGGGATATTCCAAATTTGAATTGGCCGAAGATGGCCCAACAAAGTCCGCCAAGCTATTTTGAAATTTTCCGTTGACGTTCACGGGAAATTCCAAATTTGAATTGGCCGAAGATGACCCAACAAAGTTCGACAAGCTATTTTGAAACTTCCCGTTGACGTTCACGGGAGATTCCAAATTTGAATTGGCCGAAGATGACCTCCAAAGTCCGCCAAGCTATTTTGCAACTTCCCGTTGACGTTCACGGGAGGTTCCAAATCTGAATTGGCCGAAGATGACCCAACTAAGTCCGCCAAGCTATTTGAAATTTTCCGTTGACGTTCAGGGGAGATTCCAAATTTGAATTGGCCGAAGATGACCCAACAAAGTCCGCCAAGCTATTAGAAATTTTCCGTTGACGTTCACGGGAGATTCCAAATTTGAATTGGCCGAAGATGACCCAACAAAGTCCGCCAAGCTATACTGAAACTTCCAGTTGACGTTCACGGGAGATTCCAAATTTGAATTGGCCGAAGATGGCCCAACAAAGTCCGCCAAGTTATTTTGAAATATTCCGTTGACGTTCACGGGAAATTCCAAATTTGAATTGGCCGAAGATGACCCAACAAAGTTCGACAAGCTATTTTGAAACTTCCCGTTGACGTTCACGGGAGATTCCAAATTTGAATTGGCCGAAGATGACCCAACAAAGTCCGCTAAGCTATTTTGAAACTTCCCGTTGACGTTCACGGGAGATTCCAAATTTGAATTGGCCGAAGATGACCCAACAAAGTCCGCCAAGCTATTAGAAATTTTCCGTTGACGTTCACGGGAGATTCCAAATTTGAATTGGCCGAAGATGACCCAACTAAGTCCGCCAAGCTATTTTGATACTTCCCGTTGACGTTCACGGGAGATTCCAAATTTGAATTGGCGTAAGATGACCCAACAAAGTCCGCCAAGCTATTTTGAAACTTCCCGTTGACGTTCACGGGAGATTCCAAATTTGAATTGGCCGAAGATGACCCAATAAAGTCCGCCAAGCTATACTGAAACTTCCCGTTGACGTTCACGGGAGATTCCAAATTTGAATTGGCCGAAGATGACCCAACAAAGTCCGCCAAGCTATACTGAAACTTCGCGTTGACGTTCACGGGAGATTCCAAATTAGAATTGGCCGAAGATGACCCATCAAAGTCCGCCAAGCTATTTTGATACTTCCCGTTGACGTTCACGGGAGATTCTAAATTTGAATTGGCCGAAGATGACCTCCAAAGTCCGCCAAGCTATTTTGCAACTTCCCGTTGACGTTCACGGGAGGTTCCAAATCTGAATTGGCCGAAGATGACCCAACTAAGTCCGCCAAGCTATTTGAAATTTTCCGTTGACGTTCAGGGGAGATTCCAAATTTGAATTGGCCGAAGATGACCCAACAAAGTCCGCCAAGCTATTAGAAATTTTCCGTTGACGTTCACGGGAGATTCCAAATTTGAATTGGCCGAAGATGACCCAACAAAGTCCGCCAAGCTATACTGAAACTTCCAGTTGACGTTCACGGGAGATTCCAAATTTGAATTGGCCGAAGATGACCCAACAAAGTCCGCTAAGCTATTTTGAAACTTCCCGTTGACGTTCACGGGAGATTCCAAATTTGAATTGGCCGAAGATGACCCAACAAAGTCCGCCAAGCTATTTTAAAACTTCACGTTGACGTTTACGTGAGATTCCAAATCTGAATTGGCCGAAAATGACCCAACAAAATCCGCCAAGCTATTTTGAAATTTTCCGTTGACGTTCATGGGAGATTCCAAATTTGAATTGGCCGAAGATGACCCAACAAAGTCCGCCAAGCTATTTTGATACTTCCGGTTGACGTTCACGGGAGATTCCAAATTTGAATTGGTCGAAGATGACCCAACAAAGTCCGCCAAGCTATACTGAAACTTCCCGTTGACGTTCACGGGAGATTCCAAATCTGAATTGGCCGAAAATGACCAACAAAGTCCGATAAGCTATTTTCAAATTTTCCGTTGACGATCACGGTAGATTCCAAATTTGAATTGGCCGAAGATGACCCAACAAAGTCCGCTAAGCTATTTTGAAACTTCCCGTTGACGTTCACGGGAGATTCCAAATTTGAATTGGCCGAAGATGACCCAACAAAGTAGGCCAAGCTATTTTAAAACTTCACGTTGACGTTTACGGGAGATTCCAAATCTGAATTGGCCGAAAATGACCCAACAAAGTCCGCCAAGCTATTTTGAAATTTTCCGTTGACGTTCATGGGAGATTCCAAATTTGAATTGGCCGAAGATGACCCAACAAAGTCCGCCAAGCTATTTTGATACTTCCGGTTGACGTTCACGGGAGATTCCAAATTTGAATTGGTCGAAGATGACCCAACAAAGTCCGCCAAGCTATACTGAAACTTCCCGTTGACGTTCACGGGAGATTCCAAATCTGAATTGGCCGAAAATGACCAACAAAGTCCGATAAGCTATTTTCAAATTTTCCGTTGACGATCACGGGAGATTTCAAATTTGAATTGGCCGAAGATGACCCAACAAAGTCCGCCAAGCTATTTTGAAACTTCCCGTTGACGTTCACGGGAGATTCCAAATTTGAATTGGCCGAAGATGACCTCCAAAGTCCGCCAAGCTATTTTGAAACTTCCCGTTGACGTTCACGGGAGGTTCCAAATCTGAATTGGCCGAAGATGACCCAACAAAGTCCGCCAAGCAATTTGAAATTTTCCGTTGACGTTCAGGGGAGATTCCAAATTTGAATTGGCCGAAGATGACCCAACAAAGTCCGCCAAGCTATTAGAAATTTTCCGTTGACGTTCACGGGAGATTCCAAATTTGAATTGGCCGAAGATGACCCAACAAAGTCCGCCAAGCTATACTTAAACTTCCAGTTGACGTTCACGGGAGATTCCAAATTTGAATTGGCCGAAGATGACCCAACAAAGTCCGCCAAGATATTTTGAAATTTTCCGTTGACGTTCACGGGAAATTCCAAATTGGAATTGGCCGAAGATGACCCAACAAAGTTCGACAAGCTATTTTGAAACTTCCCGTTGACGTTCACGGGAGATTCCAAATTTGAATTGGCCGAAGATGACCCAACAAAGTCCGCTAAGCTATTTTTAAACTTCCCGTTGACGTTCACAGGGAGATTCCAAATTTGAATTGGCCGAGGATGACCCAACAAAGTCCGCCAAGCTATTTTGAAATTTACCGTTGACGTCCTTTGGAGATTCCAAATTTGAATTGGCCGAAAATGACCCAACAAAGTCCGCTAAGCTATTTTGAAATTTTCCGTTGACGTTCATGGGAGATTCCAAATTTGAATTGGCCGAAGATGACCCAACAAAGTCCGCCAAGCTATTTTGATACTTCCGGTTGACGTTCACGGGAGATTCCAAATTTGAATTGGCCGAAGATGACCCAACAAAGTCCGCCAAGCTATACTGAAACTTCCCGTTGACGTTCACGGGAGATTCCAAATCTGAATTGGCCGAAAATGACCAACAAATTCCGATAAGCTATTTTGAAATTTTCCGTTGACGTTCACGGGAGATTTCAAATTTGAATTGGCCGAAGATGACCCAACAAAGTCCGCCAAGCTATTTTGAAACTTCCCGTTGACGTTCACGGGAAATTCCAAATTTGAATTGGCCGAAGATGACCCAACAAAGTCCGCCAAGCTATTTTGATACTTCCCGTTGACGTTCACAGGAGATTCCAAATCTGAATTGGCCGAAAATGACCCAACAAAGTCCGCCAAGCTATTTTGAAATTTTCCGTTGACGTTCACGGGAGATTCCAATTTTGAATTGGCCGAAGATGACCCAACAAAATCCGCCAAGCTATTTTGAAACTTCCCGTTTACGTTCACGGGAGATTCTAAATTTGAATTGGCCGTAGATGACCCAACAAAGTCCGCCAAGCTTTTTTAAAATTTACCTTTGACGTCCTTTGGAGATTCCAAATTTGAATTGGCCGAAGATGACCCAACTAAGTCCGCCAAGCTATTTTGATACTTCCCGAAGACGTTCACGGGAGATTCCCAATTTGAATTGGCCTAAGATGACCCAACAAAGTCCGCCAAGCTATTTTGAAACTTCCCGTTGACGTTCACGGGAGATTCCAAATTTGAATTGGCCGATGATGACCCAACAAAGTCCGCCAAGCTATTTTGAAACTTCCCGTTGACGTTCACGGGAGGTTCCAAATTTGAATTGGCCGAAGATGACCCAACAAAGTCCGCCAAGCTATTTTGTAACTTCCCGTTGACGTTCACGGGAGATTCCAAATTTGAATTGGCCGAAGATGACCCAACAAAGTCCGCCAAGCTATACTGAAACTTCCCGTTACCGTTCACAGGAGATTCCAAATTTAAATTGGCCGAAGATGACCCAACAAAGTCCGCCAAGCTATACTGAAACTTCCCGTTGACGTTCACGGGAGATTCCAAATTTGAATTGGCCGAAGATGACCCATCAAATTCCGCTGAGCTATTTTGATACTTCCCGTTGACGTTCACGGGAGATTCCAAATTTGAATTGGCCGAAGATGACCTCCAAAGTCCGCCAAGCTATTTTGAAACTTCCCGTTGACGTTCACCGGAGGTTCCAAATCTGAATTGGACGAAGATGACCCAACAAAGTCCGCCAAGCTATTTGAAATTTTCCGTTGACGTTCACGGAAGATTCCAAATTTGAATTGGCCAAAGATGACCCAACAAAGTCCGCCAAGCTATTAGAAATTTTCCGTTGACGTTCACGGGAGATTACAAATTTGAATTGGCCGAAGATGACCCAACAAAGTGCGCCAAGCTATTTTGAAACTTCCCGTTGACGTTCAGGGGAGATTCCAAATTTGAATAGGCCGAAGATGACCCAACAAAGTCCGCCAAGCTATTTTGATACTTCGAGTTGACGTTCAAGGGAGATACAAATTTGAATTGGCCGAAGATGACCCATCAAAGTCCGCCAAGCTATTTTGATACTTCCCGTTGACATCCACGGGAGATTACAAATTTGAATTGGCCAAAGATGACCTTCAAAGTCCGCCAAGCTATTTTGAAACTTCCCGTTGACGTTCACGGGAGGTTCCAAATCTGAATTGGCCGAAGATGACCCAACAAAGTCCGCCAAGCTATTTGAAATTTACCGTTGACGTTCACGGGAGATTCCAAATTTGAAATTGGCCGAAGATTACCCAAAAAATCCGCCAAGCTATACTGAAACTTCCCGTTGACGTTCACGGGAGATTCCAAATTTGAATTGGCCGAAGATGACCCATCAAAGTCCGCCAAGCTATTTTGATACTTCCCGTTGACGTTCACGGGAGATTCCAAATTTGAATTGGCCGAAGATGACTTTCAAAGTCCGCCAAGCTATTTTGAAACTTCCCGTTGACGTTCACGGGAGGTTCTAAATCTGAATTGGCCGAAGATGACCCAACTAAGTCCGCCAAGCTATTTGAAATTTTCCGTTGACGTTCACGGGAGATTCCAAATTTGAATTGGCCGAAGATGACCCAACAAAGTCCGCCAAGCTATACTGAAACTTCCAGTTGACGTTCACGGGAGATTCCAAATTTGTATTGGCCGAAGATGACCCAACAAAGTCCGCCAAGCTATTTTGAAACTTCCCGTTGACGTACACGGGAGATTCCAAATTTGAATTGGCCGGAGATGACCCAACAAAGTCCGCCAAGCTATTTTGAAACTTCCCGTTGACGTTCACGGGAGATTCCAAATCTGAATTGGCCGAAAATGACCCAACAAAGTCCGCCAAGCTATTTTGAAACTTCCCGTTGACGTTCACGGGAGATTCTAAATTTAAATTGGCCGTAGATGACCCAACAAAGTCCGCCAAGCTATTTTGAAATTTACTGTTGACGTCCTTTGGAGATTCCAAATTTGAATTGGCCGAAGATGACCCAACTAAGTCCGCCAAGCTATTTTGATACTTCCCGTTGACGTTCACGGGAGATTCCAAATTTGAATTGGCCGAAGATGACCCAACAAAGTCCGCCAAGCTATTTTGAAACTTCCCGTTGACGTTCACGGGAGATTCCAAATTTGAATTGGCCGAAGATGACCCAATAAAGTCCGCCAAGCTATTTTGAAACTTCCCGTTGACGTTCACGGGAGATTCCAAATTTGAATTGGCCGAAGATGACCCAACAAAGTCCGCCAAGCTATACTGAAACTTCCCGTTGACGTTCACGGGAGATTCCAAATTTGAATTGGCCGAAGATGACCCAACAATGTCCGCCAAGCTATTTGAAATTTTCCGTTGACGTTCAGGGGAGATTCCAAATTTGAATTGGCCGAAGATGACCCAACAAAGTCCGCCAAGCTATTAGAAATTTTCCGTTGACGTTCACGGGAGATTCCAAATTTGAATTGGCCGAAGATGACCCAACAAAGTCCGCCAAGCTATACTGAAACTTCCAGTTGACGTTCACGGGAGATTCCAAATTTGAATTGGCCGAAGATGACCCAACAAAGTCCGCCAAGCTATTTTGAAACTTCCCGTTGACGTTCACGGGAGATTCCAAATTTGAATTGGCCGAAGATGACCCAACAAAGTCCGCCAAGCTATTTTGATACTTCCGGTTGACGTTCACGGGAGATTCCAAATTTGAATTGGCCGAAGATGACCCAACAAAGTCCGCCAAGCTATTTGAAATTTTCCGTTGACGTTCAGGGGAGATTCCAAATTTGAATTGGCCGAAGATGACCCAACAAAGTCCGCCAAGGTATTAGAAATTTTCCGTTGACGTTCACGGGAGATTCCAAATTTGAATTGGCCGAAGATGACCTAACAAAGTCCGCCAAGCTATACTGAAACTTCCAGTTGACGTTCACGGGAGATTCCAAATTTGAATTGGCCGAAGATGACCCTACAAAGTCCGCCAAGATATTTTGAAATTTTCCGTTGACGTTCACGGGAAATTCCAAATTGGAATTGGCCGAAGATGACCCAACAAAGTTCGACAAGCTATTTTGAAACTTCCCGTTGACGTTCACGGGAGATTCCAAATTTGAATTGGCCGAAGATGACCCAACAAAGTCCGCTAAGCTATTTTTAAACTTCCCGTTGACGTTCACGGAAGATTCCAAATTTGAATTGGCCGAAGATGACCCAATAAAGTCCGCCAAGCTATTTTAAAACTTCACGTTGACGTTTACGGGAGATTCCAAATCTGAATTGGCTGAAAATGACCCAACAAAGTCCGCCAAGCTATTTTGAAATTTTCCGTTGACGTTCATGGGAGATTCCAAATTTGAATTGGCCGAAGATGACCCAACAAAGTCCGCCAATCTATTAAGATACTTCCGGTTGACGTTCACGGGAGATTCCAAATTTGAATTGGCCGAAGATGACCCATCAAATTCCGCTGACCTATTTTGATACTTCCCGTTGACGTTCACGGGAGATTCCAAATTTGAATTGGCCGAAGATGACCTCCAAAGTCCGCCAAGCTATTTTGAAACTTCCCGTTGACGTTCACCGGAGGTTCCAAATCTGAATTGGACGAAGATGACCCAACAAAGTCCGCCAAGCTATTTGAAATTTTCCGTTGACGTTCACGGAAGATTCCAAATTTGAATTGGCCGAAGATGACCCAACAAAGTCCGCCAAGCTATTAGAAATTTACGTTGAGGTTCACGGGAGATTCCAAATTTGAATTGGCCGAAGATTACCCAACAAAATCCACCAAGCTATACTGAAACTTCCAGTTGACGTTCACGGGAGATTCCAAATTTGAATTGGCCGAAGATGACCCAACAAAGTCCGCCAAGCTATTTTGAAACTTCCCAATGACGTTCTCGGGAGATTCCAAATCTGAATAGGCCGAAAATGACCCAACAAAGTCCGCCAAGCTATTTTGAAATTTTCCCTTGACGTTCACGGGAGATTCCAAATTTGAATTGGCCGAAGATGACCCAACAAAGTCCGCCAAGCTATTTGGAAACTTCCCTTTGACGATCACGGGAGATTCCAAATTTGAATTGGCCGTAGATTAACCAACAAAGTCCGCCAAGCTATTTTGAAATTTACCGTTGACGTCCTTTGGAGATTCCAAATTTGAATTGGGCGAAGAAGACCCAACAAAGTCCGCCAAGCTATTTTGAAATTTTCCGTTGACGTTTACGGGAAATTCAAAATCTGAATTGGCCGAAAATGACCCAACAAAGTCCGCCAAGCTATTTTGAAATTTTCCGTTGACGTTCACGGGAGATTCCAATTTTGAATTGGCCGAAGATGACCCAACAAAGTCCGCCAAGCTATTTTGAAACTTCCCGTTGACGTTCACGGGAGATTCTAAATTTGAATTGGCCGTAGATGACCCAACAAAGTCCGCCTAGCTATTTTGAAATTTACCGTTGACGTCCTTTGGAGATTCCAAATTTGAATTGGCCGAAGATGACCCAACAAAGTCCGCCAAGCTATTTTGAAATTTTCCGTTGACGTTCATGGGATATTCCAAATTTAAATTGGCCATAGATGACCCAACAAAGTCCGCCAAGCTATTTTGAAACTTCCCTTTGACGATCACGGGAGATTCCAAATTTGAATTGGCCGTAGATGACCCAACAAAGTCCGCCAAGCTATTTGAAATTTTCTATTGACGTTCACGGGAAATTCCAAATTTGAATTGGCCGAAGATGACCCATGAAAGTTCGACAAGCTATTTTGAAACTTCCCGTTGACGTTCACGGGAGATTCCAAAATTGAATTGGCCGAAGATGACCCAACAAAGTCCGCCAAGCTATTTTGAAACTTCCCGTTGACGTTCACGGGAGATTCCAAATCTGAATTAGCCGAAAATGAACCAACAAAGTTCGACAAGCTATTTTGAAACTTCCCGTTGACGTTCACGGGAGATTCCAAATTTGAATTGGCCGAAGATGACCCAACAAAGTCCGCCAAGCAATTTTTAAACTTCCCGTTGACGTTCACGGGAGATTCCAAATCTGAATTGGCCGAAAATGACCCAACAAAGTCCGCCAAGCTATTTTGAAATTTTCCGTTGACGTTCACGGGAAATACCAATTTTGAATTGGCCGAAGATGACCCAACAAAGTTCGACAAGCTATTTTGAAACTTCCCGTTGACGTTCACGTGAGATTCCAAATCTGAATTGGCCGAAAATGACCCAACAAAGTTCGACAAGCTATTTTGAAACTTCCCGTTGACGATCACGGGAGATTCCAAATTTGAATTAGCCGTAGATGACCCAACAAAGTCCGCCAAGCTATTTTGAAATTTACCGTTGACGTCCTTTGGAGATTCCAAATTTGAATTGGCCGAAGATGACCCAACAAAGTCCTCCAAACTATTTTGAAATTTTCCGTTGACGTTCACGGGAAATTCTAAATTTGAATTGGCCGAAGATGACCCAACAAAGTTCGACAAGCTATTTTGAAACTTCCCGTTGACGTTCACGGGAGATTCCAAATTTGAATTGGCCGAAGATGACCCAACAAAGTCCGACAAGCTATTTTGAAACTTCCCGTTGACGTTCACGGGAGATTCCAAATTTGAATTGGCCGAAGATGACCCAACAAAGTCCGCCAAGCTATTTTGAAACATCCCGTTGACGTTCACGGGAGATTCCAAATTTGAATTGGCCGAAGATGACCCAACAAAGTCCGCCAAGCTATTGTGAAACTTCCCGTTGACGTTCACGGGAGATTCCAAATCTGAATTGGCCGAAGAACACCCAACAAAGTCCGCCAAGCTATTTGAAATTTTCCTTTGACGTTCACGGGAGATTCCAAATTTGAATTGGCCGAAGATGACCCAACAAAGTTCGACAAGCTATTTTGATACTTCCCGTTGCCGTTCACGGGAGATTCCAAATCTGAATTGGTCGAAGATGACCCAACAAAGTCCGCTAAGCTATTTTGAAACTTCCCGTTGACGTTCACGGGAGATTCCAAATTTGAATTGGCCGAAGATGACCCAACAAAGTCCGCCAAGCTATTTTGAAATTTACCGTTGACGTCCTTTGGAGATTCCAAATTTGAATTGGCCGAAGATGACCCAACAAAGTCCGCCAAGCTATTTTGAAATTTTCCGTTGACGTTCACGGGAAATTCCAAATTTGAATTGGCCGAAGATGACCCAACAAAGTTCGACAAGCTATTTTGAAACTTCCCGTTGACGTTCACGGGAGATTCCAAATTTGAATTGGCCGAAGATGACCCAACAAAGTCCGCCAAGCTATTTTGAAACTTCCCGTTGACGTTCACGGGAGATTCCAAATCTGAATTGGCCGAAAATGACCCAACAAAGTCCGCCAAGCTATTTTGAAATTTTCCGTTGACGTTCACGGGAGATTCCAAATTTGAATTGGCCGAAGATGACCCAACAAAGTCCGCCAAGCTATTTTGAAACTTCCCTTTGACGATCACGGGAGATTCCAAATTTGAATTGGCCGTAGATGACCCAACAAAGTCCGCCAAGCTATTTTGAAATTTACCGTTGACGTCCTTTGGAGATTCCAAATTTGAATTGGCCGAAGATGACCCAACAAAGTCCGCCAAGCTATTTTGAAATTTTAAGTTGACGTTTACGGGAAATTCCAAATTTGAATTGGCTGAAGATGACCCAACAAAGTTTGACAAGCTATTTTGAAACTTCCCGTTGACGTTTACGGGAGATTCCAAATTTGAATTGGCCGAAGATGACCCAACAAAGTCCGCCAAGCTATTTTGAAACTTCCCGTTGACGTTCACGGGAGATTCCAAATTTGAATTAGCCGAAGATGACCCAACAAAGTCCGCCAAGATATACTGAAACTTCCCGTTGACGTTCACGGGAGATTCCAAATTTGAATTGGCCGAAGATGACCCAACAAAGTACGCCAAGCTATTTTGAAAATTCCCGTTGACGTTCACGGGAGATTCCAAATTTGAATTGGCCTAAGATGACCCAACAAAGTCCGCCAAGCTATACTGAAACTTCCCGTTGACGTTCACGGGAGATACCAAATTTGAATTGGCCGAAGATGACCCAACAAATTCCGCCATTAATTTTGAAATTTTCCGTTGACGTTCACGGGAAATTCCAAATTTGAATTGGCCGAAGATGACCCAACAAAGTTCGACAAGCTATTTTGAAACTTCCCGTTGACGTTCACGGGAGATTCCAAATTTGAATTGGCCGAAGATGACCCATCATTGTCCGCCAAGCTATTTTGATACTTTCCGTTGACGTTCACGGGAGATTCCAAATTTAAATTGGCTGAAGATGACCCAACAAAGTCCGCCAAGCTATTAGAAATTTTCCGTTGACGTTCACGGGAGATTCCAAATTTAAATTGGCCGAAGATGACCCAACAAAGTCCGCCAAGCTATTTTGAAACTTCCCGTTGACGTTCACGGGAGATTCCATATTTGAATTGGCCGAAGATGACCCATCAAAGTCCGCCAAGCTATTTTGATACTTCCCGTTGACGTTCACGGGAGATTCCAAATTTGAATTGGCCGAAGATGACCTCCAAAGTCCGCCAAGCTATTTTGAAACTTCCCGTTGACGTTCACGGGAGGTTCCAAATCTGAATTGGCCGAAGATGACCCAACAAAGTCCGCCAAGCTATTAGAAATTTTCCATTGACGTTCACGGGAGATTCCAAATTTGAATTGGCCGAAGATGACCAAACAAAGTCCGCCAAGCTATTTTGAAACTTCCCGTTGATTTCAACGGCAAAATTGGAATCTCCCGTGAACGACAACGGAAAATTTCAAAATAGCTTGGCGGACTTTGTTGGGTCATTTTCGGCCAATTCAAATTTGGAATCTCCCGTGAACGTCAACGGGAAGTTTCAAAATAGCTTGGCGGACTTTGTTGGGTCATCTTCGGCCAATTCAAATTTGGAATCTACCGTGAACGTCAACGGAAAATTTCAAATAGCTTGGCGGACTTTGTTGGGTCATCTTCGGCCAATTCAGATTTGGAACCTCCCGTGAACGTCAACGGGAAGTTTCAAAATAGCTTGGCGGACTTTGAAGGTCATCTTCGGCCAATTCAAATTTGGAATCTCCCGTGAACGTCAACGGGAAGTATCAAAATAGCTTGGCGGACTTTGATGGGTCATCTTCGGCCAATTCAAATTTGGAATCTCCCGTGAACGTCAACGGGAAGTTTCAGTATAGCTTGGCGGACTTTGTTGGGTCATCTTCGGCCAATTCAGATTTGGAATATCCCGTGAACGTCAACGGGAAGTTTCAAAATAGCTTGGCGGACTTTGTTGGGTCATCTTCGGCCAATTCAAATTTGGAATCTCCCGTGAACGTCAACGGGAAATTTCAAAATAGCTTGGCGGACTTTGTTGGGTCATCTACGGCCAATTCAAATTTGGAATCTCCCGTGAACCTCAACGGGAAGTTTCAAAATAGCTTGGCGGACTTTGTTGGGTCATCTTCGGCCAATTCAGATTTGGAATCACCCGTGAACGTCAACGAGAAATTTCAAAAAAGCTTGGCGGACTTTGTTGGGTCATCTACGGCCAATTCAAATTTGGAATCTGCCGTGTATGTCAACGAGAAATTTCAAAAAAGCTTGGCGGACTTTGTTGGGTCATCTACGGCCAATTCAAATTTGGAATCTCCCGTGAACGTCAACGGGAAGTTTCAAAATAGCTTGGCGGACTTTGTTGGGTCATCTTCGGCCAATTCAAATTTGGAATTTCCCGTGAACGTCAACGGAAAATATCAAATAGCTTGGCGGACTTTGTTGGGTCATCTTTGGCCAATTCAGATTTGGAACCTCCCGTGAGCGTCAACGGGAAGTTTCAAAATAGCTTGGCGGACTTTGAAGGTCATCTTCGGCCAATTCAAATTTGGAATCTCCCGTGAACGTCAACGGGAAGTATCAAAATAGCTTGGCGGACTTTGATGGGTCATCTTCGGCCAATTCAGATTTGGAATCTCCCGTGAACGTCAACGGGAAGTTTCAAAATAGCTTGGCGGACTTTGTTGGGTCATCTTCGGCCAATTCAAATTTGGAATCTCCCGTGAACGTCAACGGGAAGTTTCAAAATAGCTTGGCGGACTTTGTTGGGTCATCTTCGGCCAATTCAAATTTGGAATCTCCCGTGAACTTCAACGGGAAGTTTTAAAATAGCTTGGCGGACTTTGTTGGGTCATCTTCGGCCAATTCAAATTTGGAATCTCCCGTGAACGTCAACGGGAAGTTTCAAAATAGCTTGGCGGACTTTGTTGGGTCATCTTCGGCCAATTCAAATTTCGAATATCCCGTGAACGTCAACGGGAAGTTTCAAAATAGCTTGGCGGACTTTGAAGGTCATCTTCGGCCAATTCAAATTATTATGTCGCTGAGTATAACCGATCTCGAGATATCGTGAGCGAAGAGAACAAAGAATTACCACGATTAACGATCAATATAGTACTGTAAATACTGTAAAAGCTGTAAGAACTTCAATTGTATCAAACACATCGGTATTGCTTTGTACATATTGTCTTGGATTTTATTCCAGAAAACAACTTTGGAGACATAGAAAAAAATGTTCTCAAAATCCTAGAACCAGGATCCTACACAGATTTTGGGACAAAATTATCTTTTGAAAGAAATGAAATGTCATTCAAAACTGTACGAAACAGTTTTTCCAAGAATGAGAGCAGATTTAATATCTTTAACTGCAAATAAAGATCCCTTAATATGCTCATACGGATCACGTTATCTTTTAACCCACAGAGATAAACATCAAATTAACGTAAATTCCAGGAAAATGAGAGAGTTGGCTAAAGTTTTGTTAGAAGTGAAAAAGATACAACCAAAAATATCAAATCTTTTACAGGTTTTAAAACCGGAATATTTCGATATTTTTGTTGAAAAGGTAAAAGTATGTGCTAGCTATGATGCTGAAACAGATAAATATAATGCGCCCTCCTTCGCTATGAATATAAGCACTTCTTTAAAAGAATGTTGTGAAATTGGAATTACTTATGCAATAAAGAAGAAATACAGCTTTGAAGGTAAATCTGCATCTGAGGCTGAAGCCGAGCTTCGTACAACTATTCTTTTATTAAAGTCGAATTTGAAGTTCGAAATATCACACCAAGCTGCGAACAATCTTCATTTTAATAAGATGAATAAAATTACAATTGTTCCACTAGCAAGTAATATCAAATTATTTAGAGAATACCTTATAAAAGAAGGCAGTGAGGCAGCGTTATTGTTAAACAGTAATGAGTGTAATGCACATGCTTTCCGAAAATTGGTTGAGATTACATACTGTGCAGAAAACGAGTAGGGGAACTTCAAAGGCTTCCTCTAAATCTATACGAGAAAACTGCAGATAATCAAATTTATGAAGAATTCAAGGACGTAATAAGGCCAATTGAAGTGATGCTTATACAAAAATTCAAACGTGTTGTCATTCAGGGAAAAAGGAAGGTGACCCCTGTTTTATTTAGCTTTGACGTGCAACAACATATAGATCTGTTAATTAAATCAAGAAAAAGATTTGTTCCATCCGAAAGCATATTTATTTTTGCTAATATAAATACTAATAATCCAATCGGCTACAAGGTATTGCAGAAACACGCAAAAATGGCTAAGCTAAAACATCCGGAAGCGATATCTTCAAGAACACTTAGAAAACATTTAGCAACAATCTCTCAGTTATTTCAATTGAATGACCAAGATATAGAGCAGCTAGCTACTTTTATGGGCCATACATCCTCAATCCATCGAAGCGAATATAGGCTACCGGACGATGTTTTCCAAATAGCCAAAATTGCTAAGTTGTTGTTAGCAATGGAAAGCGGTGAAGGAGCTAGCCATAAGGGTAAATCGCTGGATGAAATAGAAGGAAATATTGACGAAGATTTACTACAAACTGTTGATGGAAATGAAGATGATAAAAACAGTCAAACATCAAATGAAGATAATACAGATTTATTACCTTTAAATGATCTAATTGAGTAAAATAAACCATCATCTAGTTCACACCTTCAGATGAACAAGAATATTGCAACCCAAAAGAAAGGGGGAAAAAGAATATTTTCTAAATGGACTGAAGAAGAAAAAAATATCGTTTTAAATTTTTTCAAAACTCATATAAAAAAATGCAAACCACCCAAAAAACACGAATGTGATCAGTTGATGTCTCAATACCCAAACACATTTCAAAGTAAAACTTGGCTGAAAATAAAAGTTCTAGTTCAGAATTTTTATACAAATAAAACTTCTTGCAAGATAATTAACACTTAAATTAGTTTTAACTAAAGGATTAATTGTACTGAATAGTCGTAATAATCAATTGAAGGAGATGTTAACATAATGAAAAACAAACTTAAATTGAACTTAATTTTACTGGCTTAATTGGTACTAACGTATAAAGTAAATTTCATTATTAATTACTGTAGTGTTAAGTTAATTTTAATTAGACTTTTATTTTTTATGTTATAGGTTTCAGTAATGTCACAGTTTTAGGTTAGGTTCATGATCTGTTAAAAAAAAATATATATATATATATATATATATATATATATTATGGTCTATTTGATGAGTTTATAAACCTTTACAATTATATGATACATAACTAAATTTTAGTTATATATTTAGGGTTACTTTCATTTGTTATAACAAAACAAATTTAAAGAATTTTGAAACTGTTTTTATTTTAATTGATTAAAATAACATTTTATATAAAATTGATTTTGTTATTGTTTTCCACAATGTGTTTTTTTTAAATATATAATATTAATAATTTAAAAGTATTGTAAAAACATCCTAAAGAAAAAAATCAAGAGGACATTTATATTTTCCTATGAGATCTCTAAAAGTTTATAGTTCATTATCTCCTCCATATGAAATGTCCTTGTTTGAACTGTTCTGTACGAATGTACAAAAAATGTAATGTTTTTTTAAAGTAGTAAAACAAATTCTATGATGGTATTCTTAGAGGTTTTTTATCTTAATAAAAACAAAATTTTAAATTGGACCGATTTCAAGCTGGCTGCATTAATTCTGTTGAATATAGAGAAAGAATTTTATACTTATATACAAGTAATTAATTAGTCTGAAGATGGAGTAAATCTCCGAAACCGGTCGTGAATAATTAAGAAAAGGAAATCACGTGAAGGAGGAAACAAATAGTAAATAAACATTATTTAGTATTAATTATAATACATAATTACATAAAATACAGATAAATTTACCTTTTTTCGCCTGAAAAAGGATAAGTCGTTAGATTTTAAATGAATTAACTACAATTAATTGTAGATAATTCAAAATTAAATGTTAAGAAAAATTTACTTCTTTTTGCCTGTGTAAAGCGGAAAAAATATTGCTTTTATAATAAATATTCTTAATTGAATTTTCTTAGAAACAGCGAATTCAAATTTTATATATTTTTTTGTCAGTCATAAAATACATTTTTGTGATAATGGTAAAAAGTATGATAAAAATTGGTAACTACAGGTACCGTTTTGAGACACGAACCATTTTTGTAGTTTATGTACTTTTTCAAAATTTATTTTAATTATTTTTATAACGAAATCCCATGTAATACTTTTAAGAAGAAAAAAAACCTTTGTTTGAAACTTAAATAGAAAAACTCTTTGCAAGGATATTTGAGAGGTAGGAAATTCTATTTTCTATGTAGTTCTAAAAATGCCTAATGATCTTTCGGAAACTATTTATAATTTACTACACTTGAGTAAAGCTAAAATGTTTACTTATTCTGTTAAGTATTGTATTAAAGAATTTTTATGGGAGCATTGTTGTGATTACGGATAGGTGAATGGTTGTACCATTCTTCTAAAGTTTCATTTACAAACATAGTTGAGTTTTATTAAATTCACAGTGATAAATAGATTCTAAAACGTGAAATTTATCACAGTTACTCTTTTAAAACCAACTTCCCACAAAAAAATATAAAACAATTTTTTTAAAACATGTAGGGATGCTAAGCAGTAGAGTTGTGAGTTATTGAAATAAAATATTTTTTCATGAAATTTACTACACCTTACAATAACATTAAAAAAATCCTAAATAAACCCTATACTTAAGAAGCAAAAAACTTTAAACGTGTACTTGTTTCTGAAGCTTCTCTTTATGTTGTCATAAAAAAATCTAATTAACCATTTGTTAAAAATGGCTCAGAAGTTTTAAAAAAAGCTATCAATGTGAAATACGGCAATGTTGCCAGATCTACAGCTGCCATAATGATTGTCCAAAGGTGAAATTATTCAGTATCTAAATATACACAGGGCGATTGAAGCGCTCTAAGCGGAAAAAGCTGAAACTTCTATAATATACACTTTTTTCATTATAACATCATTATGGCAGCAGAGCTGGTTTTTAATACATCATTTTATTTGGTTATTTTATGATGAGTTTTTGAAATAACTACTGACAGGGTGATATTAAGGTCTGCTTTAGTATTTCATGAACATTTTTCTTTTATAGATCCTTTTGGTAATGAGAAACACTGGGAATTCAAAGTGGCAGCCGTATACTGCTGCCACAAACACTCGGCTGCCACTTTAAATGTAAAAATGGCAATGTACGGTTCTCATAATGATAGCAGGATGTAAATATATATATATATATATATATATATATATATATATATATATATATATATACAAGTTTATTAAAACAGATAAAAATGCAAATATTTTGATTTATTTAGTTTTATCTTACAAATATAACTTTTAACCTTGTACTTTATTTTAAAAAATATAACTTTTGATCATTTGCTGTAATTAGTGATCAACTGGAACGTCATATAAAATGTGTTTAAATACTCTCCAACCGGTTTACTTTTAAATGCAGTTCGATTTTATGTAATTAAGTTGGTGGCAAATAGGACAGATTTTATCATTTATTTACAACAATTTAATTATTCATTGCTTAAAGTCTTAACAGGTCTTAACAACGTAGTAGATCGACCGCTAAATCATTTTGTTATTGGAAATTTAAACGTTTCTGTCATATCCTTCAAACCTAAATTGCAAATTAATTGTATACATCTACTTGGATGCTCTTATTGTAAAGCGTGTTTATAATATATTAATAATAAAGGACTGAACTATACGGTCTAGCAAAAGTGGTAAATTAATTATTTTACACGCGTTTTTATTCCAACGTTTGCAAATTTGTGGATACATAAATAACGATTGTGTAAAATTGTCAGGGGATAAAACTGAGGGAGGATTTGCTTATTCAGCAATGAAAGGACTGCACAGCATTGACGTTAATTCTCTTAAATTTTATCAACTATATATGTATGAATTGTTTTGCAACATCTAATGTGGAATATGTATAAATTATTCGCCTATTCTCATTAACGTCCTAACTGCTAATGAAACTATTGTTTTTAGAAAAAAATCATTGGCTCAGATTTTAAAAGAACCGTAGGTTTGTGATTTATATTTCATTACAAAATGTTTCACATATTTTATTGTAACACTCTACTTATCCCTAGAATATATCCTTATGGCTCAACCATTCTGAGTATTGGAGCGGCCGTCCCAAGAGATTTAGCAGTGCCTATATATTTTTTATACAATATTTTCATTATTTATCCCTCTTTCATCGTTCTTTTCAGATCATTTTAGTAATTCTCTTCTGAACCTGATGTTATTGGAGTACTCTATTTTTCTTCTTTTTTATAAGGTGTTGATGACCAAGAAGTTTTCGCTTTTTATAAGTGGAAAACAAAACAGTTAAAATTTTTGAATTTTAAGCATACTTCAGAACCGCTGTATTGTAAATACTTTTTTACTCTTACGTCTTGTTAAAATCTAATTATTATTGAATCCTATAAAAGTAAATGTAATCACGCTAAAAATCTTAATTATATATATATATATATATATATATCATTGTGAGATATATATATATATATCACGCAAAACATTTATATATAACTCTTAAGAAAAAACTACATATAATACAATGTTTTAAAATTTAGAATGTAGGCTTCAGGAGGTATGTCAATTTAAATTTGGTTTAATAAAAAAAATATACACTTGTTTGACAAAACATTGGTTATATAACAAGAACAACCTTTACACGACCCCCTCCCCCTGGGTTTTTTTATGATATGAAATGAACATAGGGTTGTGTTGGATTAATCGTTTAAAACAACTTCTTAAATCATTATCCTTTGAAATCATTGCCTTCCTCTTTAGAGTAATTAAAAAAATTAGACAAGTTGATTTTGCCATCGTGATACTTATGCTACATGATCTCACAATGTACTGCAAGCAGATTATCTAAATGCAATTCACTAAAGTTGGTAGAAAATGTTAAACTGTATTGGTAGATCTAGGGCTCTTATCCAGTAGCGTAAGTTTCTTGAAAACCTGTGTTACACTTGTTTTTTATTTTATTTATTTTTTTATAGAGGTTTGGAAAAATGCGTATTTATGCACTCTTCCCTTATGGACTTATGAGTCGGACTCTCCCAAAGGCATACCGACTAAAACCTTCCTCTTTGCCAGGCGTTTTTCCCCCACTCCGGGAACGCTCTCGCATTACTTCGGAGTGGCGCCTGCTTTTAGCCTATCTGTGGCTCCTCTTCTCTGGCTGCTATGGCCAGCCCTCATCCTTCTTGCACCTCAATACCAATTCAATGTATTCTGCAAATGCCACCCAGCGCTCTCTGTACTTCAACATCTCTCCAACCTTAGTCCGAGTGGCTAGTTCTCCCACCATGTCGCTAATGCCTCGTCGTTGTTCTACAAAGCGGTCGCATTAGAACTATGCTCTGCATCATCCCTGACATTCTTACACACTCTAAAGTTAGTGGATGCCACCTTCCCCATCTTTCCCAGGTAAGACCGGAAGTACCCATGCCCCGTTAAGAACTGCGTGAGGAAGAAGTTCACTTGTTATATTAATTTGTTATATTTGTTTTACGAACCCTATAATTGTAAATATATCACTAATTTCTTGATATCGCGTCGGCTAACTATTTATTAACATATTAATAAAATATATACCACTCGCTTCGCTCTTTAATGATTCAATCCTTGCGGGCCTTGAAACTATACTTATTATATGAATGACCCTCAACTTGCTCAGTGACTCGTCATTATTTCATTTTGGAGAGATCAGGATTCAAAATTAAATTTTTGAAAATAAGTTCGCTACTTGTCGTCATAGAGAGGTGGGGGTTGGTACCATTGCATGGATATTTTACATCTGCAAAGTATTAACTTATTTATTGCATTATAAGTTGAATAACACTAGAGAGATGAACACACAAATGTTAAAATGGCTGCAAATTTGACATTTTTAGTTGAAATTTATAGGGTTCTACATGTGCAAAATATATTCACCTTTTCCCAACATTATGTTGCTATCTTAATTTTGTGCCAATATAGTGTTAGGATACAGATGGTCCTTTGGTTTATAATAGAGATAGTATACTGATCAAAATTGTAATATATGTTAAAAAAAAAAAAATCAATATAAATTTTTCGTAATCTCGTTCTGGACACAATGTCTGTTGCGCATTTCATGGTCGGGTCTTATCATAAGCAACTGTTCAATATCCATAAAGCTCAACAAAACTTCAATACCATTAATAAACTTTAGTTTATTGTCTCTATTTATTATTACCAGTTGTAAATCACTAATAAAAACTTATCAGGGAACTGCAATATTTACTTCGTCCACCAAACACTTTGATAAATGTTGTGTCTCCATAGAGCTGACGATTTGATATCATTAATTAACTAATACAATAATGTCATTGTTGCCAACATGAAATCGATTCTGTCAAAACTTTATACATCAGTTGAAGTGTTGCAGCAATAACGATGTGTTTAAATTAGTTTACAATATTGATAACAATACAATACATTGGAAAGTGTTGACAAGCTTAGATAATAATATAGAAGTAGAAAGGTAAAGTAGCCTACCCTTCATACCAATATCTTATATAATATACAGAGCAAGATTACGGAACTAACCAATTTTAAATTTAATTTCTTAAACTAGTTATTTACGATGTAAGTTGTGTATATTTAATAACTAATTAATTAAGGGAAAGTAATGTTATACATTTGAAACAATTTTTTTTAATATGAAAGTTAAAATCCAAACATGTTTTTGGATATAATTATATATTAATAGTAAGGTAATGCATTTTAGGCTATCCTTTATATCTATCTGTTATATAATTTTAAGGACTAATGTTAAGTAACATAAAACAAATAATATTACAATTAAAAATAATTCATAAACTACTTATTAATAAGAGTACTTATAATAATTATGATTAAACTATACATATTAATTCCTTACTATATTGAGAGATTCCGATAATTATTATTGAACTATTAAGTAGAAGGTTATTTTGATTCATTTGAAACATATTTGATTATTAAGAAAGGTAACATACAAAATATAATTTAAAAAAGTTGTGTTCTTTAAAACAACATAACACATATATACCGGTATCTACAAAAGAACAGTTTCGTTTCTATATTTTCCAATTGCAATATACTACACAAACAGTTTCACACAGATACATGTTGTCATTCTTTATTAAAACTACGTAAACTATAATATATAGTGTATATTTTATGTAGTTAGAATATAGTATGTCAATGAAAATAAATATATATGGTATGAGGAAACTATTCAATTTATACATAGGTGCCATATATAGCTTTTTTGTCACTTGCAAAACAGTACAATATTTTCATTAAATCATTTCACTTCACAAGTGTTCCTGGATTCTTAGATAGACTGATGTATCTAATCTGTTACATCGACTGCACGTACGTGCTACATTCCATTACGTGACTTAACTCTTAAAGTTCAACTGATATTGATGAGATTATTATTTTGTTTTATTGCAAAGCTGGCCAGGATTCCTATTGGGTTTTGCCTCTCAGCCATGAAGCACCCTCATTCAAAATTCATTTAAAAAAATAAAATCTGAGATTTTGGAAAATGATTTCAAACGATTACTGTTCTCCTATCTGAACACCATTTCACATTGCGCCTATGATCACAATAAGTTTCTTTAGTAGAATATTATGAGTTAAAATGTTTTTTCAACTGTTTACACAGAAAGTCTAGAACATGAAACACCTTTGTGTTCTATCCTTAAGCGATTAGTTCACTATTCAACCAGTTTCCTCAGTTCTGTCCTCGTCAGTTTTCTTCTGAATTGTCTTAAATTGAGCGTCGTCTTAAACTGTAGATTTCCTTCAGTTCTTTCTTCGATATTCTTTGGTGAATCAACATCTGGTTTTAATTTTATAATTATTTATTGGACGTGAATTTTATAAAACGGTTAATTTTTCTAAGACATGTCTCTATTATCTAATAGAAAATTGACAACTATAATAGTAATCGTTTAAAAAAACATGTGTTTCCCTAAATAAGAGTTTAATTGATCCATTTTTAAAAACAAAAACATTATTTTTAATGAAATTTTTAACGTTTCCTTCTTTGAGAATACTCATAAGTTAACGGTTATATCTTCCACATCAATCTTCTATATTACAGTATATTGGCACAACATTATGACCACGTGAAATGATTGCCCACTTTTAAATTGCGATTTACAAAAGCTCTTTGCGACCGATAAAAAAAAGTTATTTCCTATAATTTCTTAGTTCGAAACTATAAGAGAATTAACTCTAAAAATTTCAAAATAAATATATATGTTTAATATATCAACTATTGATTTGAATTATCTTTATAGAATGTCCTATAAGATGGGTGAAATTCTCCGAATATGTTAGCTCCAATAAAAAAACACGGCTTTATTCTGATTTAAACCTCTGTATTTCATAAAGAAAAAACCAATGTTTTAATACAAGCTACAATAATACATTTTCGATAACATGTTTATGGCAATGTATTCACAACAAGGCTTATGTCGTTAAATGTACAAAATGAAAAATACATTGAAGTTATATTTACTTTAGTTTTTACAATCTACAAGGGATAATTTAAATATTGTAAATGTGTAGTGGTTAAAACTCCCCAGTTTCATTTCAAGACAATACATAATTGTTCTGTGGTTGCTTGGTGCAAACAGCAAGAATACGAGTAAGTTTCGAAATACAATAACAAGCAAGATAATTTTATAGGGTGAAAAAATCATCACAAACATATAATTATATATATTTATGTACTTTGATTTTTAAGCAAAGAGGGTTTAATTTTGTAATTATATAAAATTATTAAAGAGTATAATCATTTCGTTATTACAAACTTTTTTTATTGTATGAGAACATTCAAAAACTCATGTATTTAAGAAAATATTCAACGTATTAGAACATAGTCCATAGTTTTTTTTAGATTTTTAGAGATGTTTGGAGATTAAATAATAATAAGGGGTTAATAATAATATAAATAAATGATTACTTCATAGTTTTGCTGCCTCAGCATTTTAAATGACTGCATAGCAATGAACGTGTTTTGCACTAATTGTATGAACTTAAAATTACAAGGTTAATTGGTTTCGCTACATCCAGAAAAGAAAATATTTAAACCATGTTTTACTTTTCATCAGTTTTACTTTGTACTTTTACTTTACTATTATTAATGAAATATTAAACTTTGTAATGAAAAACTACTTTAAATATTCCTCTTCTGGGGAGAAATATTATCTGGGATAATCATACTTGCCATCTATGTCCGTCCATAGAGATAATTTAAAATAAAATTTCCACACAATATTGAAAATATATTTTTACAATTTTATAATAACTCTTAATACTCTCTACATTAAATTTATTG
Organism: Aphrophora alni; assembly: GCA_963513935.1. Classification (NCBI taxonomy): domain Eukaryota; kingdom Metazoa; phylum Arthropoda; class Insecta; order Hemiptera; family Aphrophoridae; genus Aphrophora; species Aphrophora alni. Next base: position 9,134,909 of record OY740773.1, read on the forward strand.
TCATATAAAGTATAATAATTACAATCTGTAATTACAGTCGAAAAAGAACAAGAATTAGTCAAAAGAGACCTGATAGTAAAGATAAAAGTGAGGGGTATAACCCAAGACTACATGATAAAAAGGTGTAGCTCTCTTCAGCTAGGTTCCCTCTGGATTGCTGAGCTTGTACTTAACCAGTGAGTCCATGAGTGTCTTGGGTGTTTAAATACATTCAATGGATTACTTTTGTAATAGCTACTACCTAGTACAAGATGTGATATAAGTTAATATTCATACTTATAAAGCAACTCTTCCTTCTACAAGAGTCAAAGGAAATATGACGTTCTTTTTTGACTTCAACTATGTCTTGGTTTCTGGATCATATTCAGACAACAATAATTACAGTGGTTAGGATATTAATAACTTTTGAAATTCTCCTATCGTATAAAACAAATTTTTTTATAAAATCGTCCCTTTCACATTAAATATACCCCAAGAACACAACCGAGAGTAATAAATCTTTTGGATTGGTGGAATTAGTTGGAAATAATTTTACTGTGCGATGATTTTACCACTGAGTACATCTCCCTCTACCCTCCCCTTCTCTGTTGCAGTGACAGCCAAACTAATAAGTTATTTATGGTGACACGACACGACGAGTGCAAATGTAAATGTATTTTGTCAAAAGTATATTACGTTTGGATTATCTAGAAAGCTGGATTATTGATTCAACTGCTTCTAATATTTTATTCAAAAGATTTAATCCTATTGGATATCAATTGTTGACTCTGCGAGGAATAAAATATACAAATCTGATGATGTTGATAGTCTGAAATAGTATAACACAATATGAAATGATAATTCCAAAAGAGTTTGCAGTCACTCAGCTACTGGTTCTATGCTACTTGTTAAGCTGTGTCAGAAGAATAATTTTTTCGAACAGTTTATCACAGTATTAATTTATGAATTTCGATTACAATACTAAAGTTATAGCAATTATAGGAACTTGAACGAAACTTAGGATATTAAATTATTTAAATGGTTACCAGCACTTCAAAAATTCACAGAGTGATGTTGCTTATATTTACCAGATAATTATAATTTAACTTGTTTACTTGTTTAGAATTTTAATTAAAAATTAAAAATAATTTCTCGCGAATAGACTTAACGAAAGTGTTAATGGTCATTACACTTATTTCATTTCATTGGTTATCAAAAATGATTTTCAGAGTTTGAAGTAAACAACACATTAGTAATATTAAATTGAATTGATTCTCAAATATGCCTTCTTCATACCACGGCTGATTAGTTATAATTACAGTTTACCAGATGAATTTTTATAAGGGGAAGTATCCTGAATAACTTTCCGTCAAAGTTAAATACATCGTAAAGTTTAGAATGAATCATATAAATTTGTATATTTGTTTTGTTTATTTATTATCTAAATTAATTGTTTTTATCTTCATCTTTTGATGAAATCATGTATTGGACCAAATTGGCAAATTCATATTTTAAAGACATCTCTAATTCAAGACATATTAGTATCAGTAAACAAATAACTATTTTTTAATAAATCGTGAAAACAAAATAATGCTGCAGATTTATGTTCCTTAATTTATTTCATAAACTATGTTGAAAAATACCCCTGCATATGGTATTTGAAACTAAAATAAGACTATAAATCACATCATAACAATAAACTGTGTTTTTAGTATATTCATAAAGTCGAATGACTCACATGACTCTATGTTTTGGGATAAGAACAATACGACAAATAAATTTGTAAATAAATTTAACTAATATGCACTCAAAAATCGGATATAACTATAATTACTTCCGTTAAATTGGAAAATCTTTGGAATATTCAATTATTTAAAACAAAATATAATGCAAAATTTATTTATATAGGAAATTACAAAAGAGTATTTCTTGCTATCCCAAAAAGAAAAAAAGGACATTAAATGCATTTGTCAATATATATTTGTATTAGACAAAAATCAAACTTGTAAACGTCAACTATTACAAAAGGAACTTCCAATTCTCTATAGCAAAAACCATTATAAAGTAAATTACTTAAATATCATTTTATCACTTTTTATGTTTTTTTATACACGAATTAAAAAAATTGTTCTTGCACACAAAGTACCTCATATGGTACCATTTGTAGCTTCTACCAAGCTTACTCACACATATTACAAATAACAGAAGAATGGTCGATGCTAAATAAATTTTAAAGATTTGATAGGTCTTTAAACATCACTTTATATATTTTTAAGTGTATAAGCAACTCACTGTATAATTAATAGACTGTATGACTTAAAAGGTGTTAAAATAAAAATAAATATGTTATTGCAGTAAATTCTGTTAATTTAATATCAGATTATCAGTTGTAAATTTAATTTATAACACTAAGATATGTCACAAGAAAACAGCTTCGATATCCTCACATTCAATTACACAATAAATGGAAAATCTTAGAATTAAAAAGGGAAATAACAGTTTAATTTACAGATGGTTTGTATTTTACGACTGATCTGTGTTCCATGACGGAATGTAGTTCAAACTTCAATATATGGTTATTAAAATGCAGCTTTTACTTTCCTTCAAGTTAAATATAAAATAGTATTTTATAATAAATACACAATAGAGTAAATTATTTCACTGACAATCAGTCAACGCAAACATTGTATTTTCCTTGTTTACATACTTATTGCAGTTATTTCTATTATATGACACATGTGTTTAATTACTTAAATATAATTTCCTGATAAAACTAGAATAAACAGTAATTTAGATTTCTGAAGTAAAATATGGTGGATTTGAAATTATTACTATAATCATTTCAGCATTTTTTTGGATCTCCTAAAATCATATATTATTAATCAGGACTCTCTGTTTAAATATTCCATAATTGATGTATACTTAAAATCTCAATAACCGACAGTCCGATAGAGGTAGATCTTCTATGTTTGTTGTTGAATAGCATAGAGCTCCCATGTAATCAACAATATTTCGAGGAAATTATAACAAAGCAATTGGAAGAATAAAAGAAATTATATTAACATTTTTGTAAGAACGCACAGAAATAGTTTCTTAAATCTTGCAAGTTTAGTTATGTTACTTAATTTTCAAATTGTTACCATTTATGGATATAAATAAGTGGAGTGAAGAATTGCCCGTTAAAAATCAACAAAACTAATAGTATTTATGTTGTGGAATTTTCAAACATTATAAGAATTAAAGTACTTTCACTAATAACTACAAAATTGTCTTTTACTTTTTGTTTAAGAAAATGTTTCCATTTGTAACAATTTTATTTCATCAAAGTTTAATGCAACTTATTGTAATAAATTTATCAGAAAATAAACATTTTTCATTCCTGTTCTGTAATCTTCTGAATCTGGTTTTTACAGAATATATTTTGGATTGATTCTAGATTTATTTATATATCTCTGAAAAGTATATCAATTCAGTTTACACAGGCAGGTTACCACAAAGAGTTTCGTTGTAATATAGTAATATTATTATTCCTTCATACAAATAAAAGATTATAACCTCTCTGTTTTAAACTGATTTATAACATGAGACTAAATTGGAATATAAGAATATGATGGGACTATCATGGTAATTACCCTACCAAGTACAATGTACTACAGACAGATCCTCTTAATAATACCAAACATTTGTATTATTGAGGCTTGTAGGAAATGTTAAATTGTTTGGTAGATCATAAAGGGAAAGACTTCTTAACACGGTTGTTACACTTTTTTGTTTATCACTACTGTACTTAGTATTACTTAGAGATCAAATTTGCAGACGATTAACAAACTTACCCAACATTGAACGTGACTGCTTCTTACATAGGATACGTAAAAATAAAAAAACAAACATATTACATTTTATGCACTTCTTGGTATCGGTTATACAAACTTGCAATAGTTATTTGTGCAACTAGTGATCAAAGTGGCACTTTTTTAAACGAGAGAAAAATGTTGACGCACGAGGCTTGCCGAGTGCGTCAATTTTATCGAGTTTAAAAAAGACACTTTGCTCACGAATTGCACATTATACTTTGTCTACAGTTGTTATTTTGGCAATAAAAACAGTTCATACTGGCGGTCGTACTTTTTCCTTGATTTGACAGGAAGCAGATTTAGTACAACGTTGTTAGCTTTTTCCGCTAATTTAGGCGGGGTATTTGACAGGTTTTCATCCTCTGAACTGTCCATATTTTAAAACTAACTACACAAAATATAGCAGTAGTGCTAAACAACACATCACCACTGAGTAGAAGTTCTCACGTCAAAACTGAGGTTATTTATGAATATTACAAATAACTTAGGTGTATTCTTGAGGAAACGGGATTGCCAACTTCAAAACTCGGCAAACGAAAAATATTCTACGTGTACATACACTGTCAATCATCTTCATGAATAATTACTTCCTTTTTCAACTTTAAAACGTTGTTTATTTATGTTATTTTACATGTAAGAATTAATCTAACCTACATACGGGACATTTCCTGTATATTATAAATCAATTCAAATAAACTTAAGCTAAATTTCGTTTTGTTCCGTTGCCATTCGGAGTGAGCAACGTAGTGTGCAAAGTAGTGGGCAAAGTGAAACTGTTGAGAAATCAGCTGTTTTGCAAACTAATTTAAATGAACAAAATGCCACTTTGTCAACAACTGTAGACAAATATAATTTTATATATTTTGTTTAGTGTGTTTACGTTAGAATTGAGTATTTCGCACCATCTAAACCACGAAAGTAAATCAGCAACGTATCACCAAATTTGGCAAATGGAAACTAGTGAAAATGTTTTCCAAAATTGTGAACGTACATGCAATTTGTAGTTTCTACCATCTGGGTTATGATAGACATAGTATAGTGATCCAAACTCTAATAAAGGTTAAAGAAAACAACATCAATTTAGATTTTCTCTTCATCTCGTTCTTGATACAATGATTGATACGCATTTTATGATTGGGTCTATGTCACATCATGACCAATGGCGAAAAAATTCCTAAACTTTAATTACCATTTATTTACTGTTTAATTTATTATTCCCAGTTGTAAATCACTGTTAAAAACTTATTAGACAACTGCCATAACTACTATGTCCATCCAACAATTTGACAAATGATGCGTCTCCATAGAGCTGACGATTTGATATCATTAATTAACTAATACAATAATTCCATTGTTGTCAAAATGAAATCTATTCTGTCAAAACTTTGCATATCAGCTGAAATGTAGCAGCAACAAATTTGTGTTTAAATTAGTTTACAATATTGATAACAAGACAATACATTGGATAGTGTTGACAAGATTAGATAATAATATAGAAGTAGAAAGGTAAAGTAGCCTACCCTTCATACCCATATCTTATATAATATACAGAGTAAGATTAAGGAACAAACCAATTTAAAATAAATTTCGTAAACTATTTATTTACGATATGAAGTGTATATTTAATAACTAACTATTTAACGTAAAGAAATGTTATTCATTTGAAACAATTTTTTTAAACATGAAAGATAAAATCCAAACTTGTTTTTGGATATAATTATATATTAATAACGCTATCATTCACACTCATATCGTAATACACGACTAAGATAAGGTATTAATAAAACAATTAAAATTAACAATTGTAATTAATTTATAAACCATTTATTTCCGATATTGAGTATATTATTAATTAACTATTTAGCAGAAGATTATATAGATTCCTTTGAAATGTATTTCGATTAATAAGAAAGATAAAATCTAAATTTGTTTACAATTTCGTTTTGTTAAAACCATAAAGTAAATACATGTCTAAATTAAAACAAATGTATCAGATACAATTTCTTAGCTAAATTTTAAAATTACATTACACTACAAAAACATTCAAGCACAAATACATGTTGACATCTTACATTGTAACTTTATAAACTTTTGTAAAACGTGTAGTTTATGTAGATGCAATACAGTCTACAGCGTCAATAAAACTAAAGATTTACAACTGGTAATAATAAATTTAAAAAATAAATAAATGTTTGTTTAAAATGATCAATTGTTCGCCATTTGTCATAATGTGACATAGATCCGACCATAAAATGGACATCAATCATTGTGTCCAGAACGAGATGAAGAGAAAATATATATTGGTGTTAGCCTTTATTACTCTACCATGACTATCATAAACCAGATGGAAGGAAGTACGAATTACATGTACCTTCACAATTTTGGATTTCAGTTGATTCTTTTAACTTTAAAACATTCATTTTCCAACGCCAGTATTTCCTAACGTCTAAAACAAAGATAAATTCAATTATCGGTTCAAGAAAGTAAAAGTGGTAGAGTTAGTTTTGCTGACTTAGAATTTAAAATGACTGGGAAATGTTGAGCGTACTTTACACTAACTGGATAAACTTAAAATTACAAGGTTTAATGATTTTATTACACCCAGAAGAGAAAATGTTTTGAGGTATGTTTTTATATAATCATTTTTACGTTGTACTTTTACTTTTCTGTACTTAAGGGAAGTATAATCATTGTAATTTAAAACTAAATCACAGATTCCGCTTCTGGGCATATATATTATCTGGAATAATCACACATGACATCTGTCAATCAGTTCAGATGTAGTTTAAAATATAAATTTCCACACAATACAATATATCTTTAATTTTATAATCACTCTGCACTCACCTCTTCTCTGCAGCAGCGACAGAAAAACTAATCACTCATTTAATGTGACAGAACGATGCGGGTCTAAAAAATACAACTTTTGTTTGTTTTGATTTGAAATGAGTGAAATTGAAACTGTATTTAATCGGAAATATGTTTTATTTGGATTATACACAAAGCCGGATTATTGAGTAAAATGCTTCAAATATTTTATTCAGAATGTTTAATCCTATTGAATATAAATTTTTAATTTCGTTTACTGTGCGACTAAAAAATATACAAGGCTGTTGACGTTGAGATTTTAAAATAGGGTAACACCACAGCATGACGTGATATTTGAAAAGGGGTTTCAGTTACTCAGCTCCTGGGTGTATCTTAAGAAGTCTTTGCAGAAGTTTTAGGAAGCGTGTAATCAAAGTATTAATTTATGAATATAAAACATTTCAGTTACGACATTAAAATTGCGACAAATAGGAACTTGAAAGCAACTGTGGACAATAAATTATTTAATTGTATCAAATGACTTCAACAATGAATAGGGGTTTGTTTTTTATCGTAGCGGAAGTATTTAAACTATTTATGCTAAAGACCGTAGGTACTTGGTGGTATTCCATTTTAAATAAATTTAAACAAAAATTTTTTAGTATAAACCACAATATTTTAATTGAAACTTGCCGTCCATGGTTTCGCTAGTTAAAGCATTGTCAAGGACTTATACAAAAAGTCTTCTTGACAATGCTTTAACTAGCGAAACCATGGTCGGCAAGGAAGTATTTAACATTATTATGCATATAAAATTTTATTTTAAAATATGCAAATATATTTTACCCAAAAAGACTCAACAAAAGTGTTTATGTTCTTTACAGTAACTTCATTTCATTGTTTATTAAAAACATTTTTAGAGTTTGATATGGTGCCATGAAATAATATCGCGTTTCACTTATGTCATCTATCTACCTCTATTAACTATTTAAACATTCAGTGAATAGCTGATTAGTTATAATTTACAGTTTACAGGGTTTCTCTGTGTATATGTAATCTCCAGAATAACTTTCCACCTGAGTTACAAAAAATCGAAAAACGTAATGCTGAAAAGAACAAAATTCAAGTTTTAAAACGAGTTACAAATATTTGTATCTACGTTTTTATTTATTTATTATTAATATTTACTCTTTGTATTCATCTTTTGGTGAAATAATCCATTGACGCCAATTGGACAGTTCTTAATTTTAAGATGTCATTAACCACATTATTGTTATTAGTAGTTAAATATAACAAATTTGTAAAAAGTCGTATAAAAAGAGACATAAGTATATACTTAAATATATATTTAACCCAAATTTTTTATCTAAAATGCTACATTGAAATAAATAAATTTCACTTTCTTGATCGAATTTCAAATTAATCACAACAAAATAACTGTAAGTTAACTTAATTTTGTTTATGAGAACAAGTTTGTCATGATTAGTATTAGAAACTATTAGGAAAATAGATGCAAAACTAAAACAACACAATGAGCTTATTTCATATTTTCCCTCGTAAGATTGACACTATAGAGATGCGATAAATATCTTACGATTTTTAGCGATATACGATAGTTGAAGATATTGCTAGCACACGTTGCATTGCCTAATCATGTGAACACCTTTACGATAACGACAATTATCGTAAGACACATGTATAAGCGACACGCTGGGTCTATCCTTTCGCTTATGGTATCGAATGGTAATTCAAAGTCGTAAAAGATCTTTAGAGATACAAGTATTGCTGAACATTTAAGTTTCTAGCATTCTTTCACCAATAATTTTAGAAAATACAATTTTTTATAAAATTACAAACTGAAATACTACGATAAATCTGACGTACGGTCCGGAAGAACATTACAGTCAAATTAAAAGACACAAGTAAAAATTAAGTTTTTCAATGGAAGTAATTACATGTTAAATATGATTGAAAACTTTAAGAACACATTGTTTTAAATGTTTTAAATATATTTTCGTATTGCGGTTGTTAGCTCACAATTACTGCGGAACTGTATTGCAAATTTCATGTACACGACGGTACCCGATACCTATTTTTCTCCTTTATCTTGTTTTTCAAATACTAATATATACCATCTTCACTGGAAGAGGTTATAACTAAAACTGGTAAACTGGCACGAAAAATATCCCATGTCAAAAGATAGTGTTTTTGTTTTGTTTTTTTTCAGCAAAATTATTCTAAAATAAAAGTCGGTTATCTCAATGATCTCTTGATAAAAATCAAGTAGTGTGTATCCTGCCTTAGGAAACCTTCAGTCCCTAATAATGAACATATTATTTATACACAGAATATGTTAAGTTGAAATTAAATCAACATTAAACAGGACTTGATAGGCAATGATTGCACAAACTTTTAACGTTAATAAAAATCAGATTTTGTTTTAGCCTGATATAAATAAAAACAGCAGACAAGTTGTTTTGACGCTAGGAAGGAGTAGGTGTTTGATAGGTGGGAGGTGGGCGTAGCTGTCAGCAATTAGCGTTAAAAACACACTCTGGAATTAATTAACTCACACAAATTTAACAAATTTAATATTACAAAATAAACACTCTTAATTCTGGAGGAATAGAAATAAATGGTTGCCAGCTGACAGCTTTATATTTTCTACTTGTACGTAATGTATACAAGAAAACAATGGTGTAATCTTTATGTTTGATTATGCATAGTGATTCATCGATAAAATTGCAAGATGTGTCATATTGGTAAAAATAAAGGAAAATGTAGAAATGAACATAGTTCTGAAATCACTTAGTTTTTTGTCTCTCCGCCATTTTGTCTTTTACAAAAAAAATATTATAATTTTGGAAATAGATTAAATATTGAGTGATAATATATAGGTATGTTTTATTTACATTAGTTTATTTTTCTCTAAACAGGCAACCATTATAGTATTGCTCATAAGGTCAATAAAAAAGTTTAAATGAAACAGCTAGTACTAGCCCTTAATAAATTAAAGGATAAAATAAAGCAAAAGCTTAAAGTTTCAAATATTTTAATAATATTTGAAACTTTAAGCTTTTGCTTTATTTTATTCTTGAATATGGAGTTTCAACAAGAAATATTTGCTATTACATTAAAGTTAAAAACTTAATAAATTAACTTGAAAAATTACAAAGTAAGACAATTGGTTGTCATTTTTAATTTCTTGATTGATTTGGAGAATTTTATGTCAATTGTAGAGCTCTTGTTTATTGGGCTTCTTGTAAGAAGGTAATTAATTAGCCATGAATAACACAAGCAAAGCTACACATGGAAAAGAACAATACAGAATTTCACTGTTTAAAAAATTGTAAGGACGGAAATTGTTTATTCGTAGCCTTTCATGTTGTTTGGATAGTTCACTACTAAAACATACTCGTATTCAAGAAAAGACCTCAATAATGGTGTACTTTCAATAAAATCTGCGAAATTTTATTGATTTTATTATAGGTGACACAAGCTAATATAACACCATAAAGACAACATTTGTTTAATCGAGGTTAATACACTGGGATTGACGAACTTATTGTTGCAGGGCAGTTATTCACATTAAAGGTTTTTGTCAGTTTGATTTCATAAATTAAACAATCTTTGTTTATTGTAAATAATTATTTGTGCAAGTGAGCACACTAGTTATTGTAACTAGTGAGCAAAGTGACACTTTTTTAAACGAGAGAAAAAAGTTGACGCACGAGGCTTGCCAAGTGCATGAATTGCACATTCTACTTTGTCTACAGTTGTTATTTTGTGATAAAAACAGTTCATACTGGCGGTCGTACTTTTTCCTTGATTTGATAGGAAGGAGATTTAGTACAACGTTGTTAGCTTTTTCCGCTAATTTAGGCGGGGTACTTGACAGGTTTTCATCCTCTGAACTGTCCATATTTTAAAACTAATTACACAAAATATAGCAGTAGTGCTAAACAACACATCAACACAGTAGAAGTTCTCACGTCAAAACTGAGGTTATTTATGAATATTACAAATAACTTAGGTGTATTGTTGAGTAAACGGGATTGCCAACTTCAAAACTCGGCAAACGAAAAATACTCTCCGTGTACATACACTGTCAATCATCTTCATGAATAATTACTTCCTTTTTCAACTTTAAAACGTTGTTTTGTTGTTTATTTATGTTATTTTACATGTAAGAATTAATCTAACTTACATACGGGACATTTCCTGTATATTATAAATCAATTCAAATAAACTTAATATAAATTTCGTTTTGTTTGGTTGCCATTCGGAGTGAGCAAAGTAGTGTGCAAAGTAGTGGGCAAAGTGAAACTGTTGAGAAATCAGCTGTTTTGCAAACTAATTTAAATGAACAAAATGCCTCTTTGTCAACAACTGTAGACAAAGAATATTTTCTTAAACTCTCCAAACCAAAATGATACAGTATACTTTTATTTCTGTTTGATTTGTAGCGCAGAATGTACTGACAAGATTACTAGTTTTATGTTATTACCTTCTTTCAGACAACAATTTCAATGAAAAATTCAAACATGGAGTTCAAAATGTAATCGTAATTAAATAATAATTACGGACTTAATTAAAATGTAGCATTTCAAGTTAGACAGGTAAACATAAATTTGTTACAGTTAGGGATAATTTTAATTCCGTCCAATGATTTCAATCTGGAGAAGCAGAAAATACTCTGTCCCCCCATCCCGCCTCTACTGTCAAGTTTAACTAATCTGTTATATTATTGAAGGTAGAAAGTTTCTGTTAATTTCAGATCGTTTTCATTTGAATAATTTACTTTTTCATCTCAACATTTAACTCATACAGTTGACGAATTTATATTTGTTTGCGTATTAAAGTTAATTCCTTTTCATAAACTATTACATATTTAACTGTTTTTTTCAATATCATTTACTTATACAACTTTCATTACACAGTGTGTATTCATCTGTGACTTAAGAGAAATAATTACCCATTTATTTATAAAAAGCGTTTGGAAAATTATTCTCAAATATTGAAAATTGATATTAAAGTATTAATAATTTTGACATCTGTTTTGATGGAATTATAATGTTTATCTTGATTCATACTAATACCGTGTTGTGTTATAATCTAACAATACCATGCTAAAACATACAAACAAAAAACACCATCTAAACTACCGTACAACTACTAGGTAATTATGATTTTAGTTTTTTGTTGGTAACTCCTATATATCCTTTGATCTATAGCTGCAGCATTTTTAAAAAGTATTTTGATTTTAGTCGGAAAATCGTTTTTCCTTGTAAATATTTTGATATGTTGATTTTTAGAGATATTTTAATTTAAAACTTTAAACGGCCGCCATTTTGAAAATATACTCAAAAAAATCTTGGTTTTCTGGTATACTGGTAAAAAATATGCTTATACCAAATATTCTTGTAGTATTTCTTCCAATGTAGACAGACGGGAAACAAAGTGTTCTTTGATCTGTGTTTAATAATTATTTTTATCTCTATATTAAGTTCCTGGCATGCAGTTTTGAACCACTGTATAACAGATGAGTTTAACCATGACAGTGGAGTTGGGGGAGGGGGGAGAGGGAATTAATTTTTACTTGTCAGCGTTGAAATGACTGGAATGAATTAAAAGTACCTCCAACTTATTGCATCACAACATATATAAGCGCTTTACATGAGATGATACTCTAATTGTTTTAGCAACTAACTATTTTTACGTCTATAATTTTAGTAGGTGTAAGATTTACTGCATTCAAATTATTTGTTGATTTGAGACTAGTTAAATTATTTGTTTTAAACTTTAAATTATTCATTGTTGACTTTTTTGAAAATATAAAATTAGTAGAAAAGTAAAATAGGAAAAAGAAAAAAAACTGTTTTTTTAAAAAAGTCTTCATGTTCACTAAATAAGAACAAAAATTACTGGTGGAAAATTAAATATTAAGTTTTACTGCTTTAAATTCATGTATATTTTATTCACAGTTATGGAAAGAAATATGATTATTCTAAAGGACTAAATACTGGGAATAAAATATTTTAAGCATAGACTCAATAATTCATCTTCTTTTACAACCGAAACATAGTGTGGTGTTGATACAATACAGTGACAATTTACTGGTTTTTAATCAAAACAAACAAACGTGGTATTTGTTTTCAAACTCTTATCATCCTATCGCGACGGCACCATAAATAACTGATGATTTAGGTTAAGAATTAGTAGAGAAGGGGATGAGGGAAAAAGGGCGCTTTTTACATGGAGCCTCCAAAGTTTTGTATAATATTCGTTTTTTGTTGTTTAACTTTAATTATTTATAGCTATTATTTATTAACTTCTTATATTATGCTCTATAAACTAGTGCTCTAATATGAAAAAAGAATAATAACTTAACACACACTCATTAATAATATCTAGAACTATGTAAACAATAAAAATATACAAATTAATATTTTTTACAAATTTCTATAATTCATTATATGATAAAAAAATGAACATTGTATATTATACATTATATGATAAGACAATAATCTCATTGATACATCTGTGAAGACTAAATTCAAAATTCCAATACTTTTGTTGACGTTTTTTCATTTTCTAAAAAGTTTAAATTCATTTAAAATAATATAACCTATTTTCCTTCATTTTTATATATATTTAACTTATGGAACAATCTCTAGGACATTTTAGACGATTTTAAAATACGTTAAAACAGAATTTTAATCATAATGGGTACTTCTCACTATGAATCCCAACAAAATCGATACTGTAACCAGAAACCATAATCATCCTACTTAATAAAACTCCCCCATCTACCAGTACAATGTATAGTTCCTACAGTGTACAAGAGGCCAACTTTTGGACTGCTTGTATTACATTGTATATACGGCCTGGGTATGTACCATGATAACCCCATCAACAGGTTTTAAAATTTTTAACTTTCTGTGAACCGTATTTTGGCTAATTGATATGGGAAAGTTATTGTCCTATTATCAATGTTGTAAACTAATTTAAACACAAAGTTAATGCTGCTACAGTTTACACTTCAGCTGATGTCCAAAGTTTTAACAGAATCGATTTCATGTTGGCAACAATGATATTATTGTATCAGTTAATTAATGATATCATCGCCAGCTCTATGTAGACACATCATATGTCAATGTTTACGTTGGACGAAGTAGTTATGATAATTTATTGATACGTTTTTATTAGTGTTTAGACATCTGGCAATAGTAAGCCAATAGAAAAAAGTCTATATTTATTTACTATGTTTACGTTTTTTGCATTGTATTATCATGAAAATTAAACTCGACCATGAATTGTGCATCCATCTTTATTTCTGGATAATAATTTGTGATTTTGATTTTTAAAACAACTATGTACAATATATCAATATATAGCCCGTAAGGATTGTAATAAAACTGTATTCGGAAAATCGTGTACACCTAACATAACAGAAAAAAGAAAAAAAATTATATAGCTCTGTAATTTATGGTCAAATTTCCTAAATCGAGATAACTTTGTTGAATTTCACCGATTTCCATCAAACTTTGGTGAAATTTCAAGACTTCATAATAATAAAATTATACTAAACTGTAATTAAAATACATTGCTGTAAAATTAAAGAAAAAAAAATTTCAAATTGGACCTAAATTGTCGTGAACTTTGAAAAATCAATCGCACAACAAACACATCTTTTGATTTTCTGCAAATTTTGTCGTGACTAAGTTTGCACCTCTTTTATTTACATACATGATTTAAAAAAAACAAAAAAAAAAACATTTAAATTTCATTATAAATCTTGTCAATTTGATAGCCCAATTTCTTTATGTTCTTGAAAAAAATTATTTATATGTTGTAAATTCTATATATTTTCCTAGCCTTAGGCATATTTTACAAAATGTATTCTTAAGATGGTTGTTGTGCTTTCCATCTATCCGTTATTGAGATATTGAACGATGAACACAAAAGGATGAATAGTCAGACAAAAATGCATTCATAACGAATCTAAACACCAAAATACGTTATCTACGTATAGCATCCGATACAGCTTTAATTTCCGCTATATTTTATTTAACAAATCAATACATCCAGATATTATTCTAGTATTATTACAGAAATATATTTACTGTATGCTCTGTTAAAACAAATAAAAACATTGTACGCGTAAACAAGGAAACTTCAGTGTTTACATTGACTGTCTGTCAGGGAAGTAAAATCACTCTGAATAATAAAACTACTAAACAGTGTTTTATATTTATTAAAAATTACTGTTTTATATTTGACATGGAGGAAAATAAAAATTGTAATTACCTATACATCGATAAATGCAAATAAATATTGAGCTTGACTTGTGAAATGGGATAGTTGATAAATAAAACTTGAACACAAATAGTATTTTTATTTATTCAAACGTATTTAAACAATAAACTTTCATTTTAAATGATGCACGAGCTATAATACTA
This sequence comes from Aphrophora alni, assembly GCA_963513935.1. Taxonomy (NCBI): domain Eukaryota; kingdom Metazoa; phylum Arthropoda; class Insecta; order Hemiptera; family Aphrophoridae; genus Aphrophora; species Aphrophora alni. Next base: position 9,150,012 of record OY740773.1, read on the forward strand.
AACATCTACAAACTGAAAATAAAGACGTTTTCGTTGAAACGCTTTGTAATAAATAATTAGTATTCAAGTTTTATTCTATTAACTTTATATTGAAGTATGAACTTCATTTAGTTATGTACCACAGATTAGTCAAAGATATATCCGTTAATTCATCTTTTATTGCGGGACTTTAAACTTATTCGAAGTTTATCAAGATATATTGTGACATATCTTAGTGTTGTGAATTTAAAGAAACAACATCTGACAATAACATATAACATACAGTCGTGATACACTTATGTTTTCTTTCCCTTTAAATGACATTTTTGTGTTTTGCTAAATTTATCGGAACTCTGTATTATAAATGACTAATTGTGAATGATGTGTCTGAAGACTTACTCTACGTTGTATTAACATCTAAATATTTCTATAAACCAGATTGCAAATATATATATTAAAGACAATTTTGTAAATAGATAATTGAAACAACTTAAGTATCAGATATTTATGGTATTCTTACAAAAAAACTACTTCTATGTTTATCTATTGATAACTACGTCATGACAAGCTGTCCATCATTTATAAGTAAGAACAAAAGAGGTCTTAAATTATAGAATTTAGAGATTCAGGATGAAGTATTTCAGCTCAAATTTAGAAGTTATTTAAAATTTGGAAGGAAGAAGCTGAGTATTGTAATGAAGACCATAAAGTAGTAATATTTCATTACGAAAAAGATTTTTGCGGGTCGGAATATAGTAAAAGTTGGTCAAATGAGACATAATAGGAGAGCTGAAATAAATTAATTTAACCCAAAGCAACATGACGATGGTGTAAACCAGTTATAATATCTGGATTACCACGCCGGTATTTTTCGAGTGAGCTCTTGAGGTGTAAATGGTAGAGAAATTTGGGTAATGTAAAGCTATTATTGGGTCATTGTTATCAACAACATTCCCCTTATTATTTGTATTTTCCCATTTTCTATGTTATTTTTGTAATAGAAAAATATTTCATTATACCATTTGAATTTGAAATATATATTTACGATAGCATTTACCATGAGCATTTGTACCCGATTTTTAATTTAAAAAAAAGGATAGTCGTTTTTAGAAACATAACCCAAATTATTCGGAGAATTATCTAATAATACTTGCCCTAATAATGATGAACGCAATCAACTGTTTTATCTGCTATTTTATGGATAAGGTTCCTATGATAATAAATATTAAAATGGCTATAGGTATATGTAAAACCTAGCTCAACATATCTAATATGTAATATGTAATACCTAATCTAATTTATATCTAACATACCTAATCATAACATATATAATATATACATACATAAACATATATAATTTATATACCTAATCTAATCTAACATATTAAATCTAATTTTTAATGATATTCCTTAATCGTGTTAGAATATCTCGACATTTTGCAAAACCTCAAAAAATATTAATTATGTTTTAATATAAATCTAGTCAACTATCTTTCCTTTCTTTTTGAAATGATCACAACTCATTAATAATATTATAGATAACTTTATTGATGTTATCAAATTTCAGCTGTAATATACGAAAATAATATTTGGCAATTTAAATCTAGGATATATTGAACTTCACCTCCGATTCCTTCCCTTGGGTTAATATCCATCAAAATAATGTATATTTTCATCAAATCAACGGTTCTACACCTTATATAGACACTTCAGCCATAACAATCGGTTCAACAGTTTATAAGAAATATTCAGCTTTATAAAAAAGCTTGCTTGTGCGTTAAATATAATATAGGTAGGACGTCCTCCCTGTTTAAACGGAAGATAAGTCATTTGGTTAGCATATCTTGTCAAAATAATTCAATTGTTTATTTATTTGAACAGCTGTTTCGTCTTAACAGAATGCATCCTCAGGTACGGATATATTCTAATGAAGTTGGCCAATTTTACTAGTGAAAGTATGTGGCCACATCAAGGAACTAATTATTATTAATGTTTTTATTATATAATTTATTGTTATGTGAATGTGTTTTTGTGTAGTTTTTACATGTGCCACGGCTGAGGATGGCTTCTGTTAAGGCGAAACAGCTGTTGAAATAAATACGAAATAGAACTACTTTCGCCAAGGTATGTAAACCAATTTAAATTAGTAGTTCGAAAGGCAATATGGAAATAATACGAAATAAGATAATTTTTTTTTCATCTACGTAAAGAAGATTATAAACAAATTGCAATAATACCAATTTACATAGTTTTTTTAAAGAGTTTATACTAAACAGACGTGAAAAAATAATCGATTAATTAAATATAAAATGAATGAAAGAACAGGTTAGAATAACAGAGATGATAATGCAGGAAGGTAATAGATAAAAAATACCTCGTTTGCGTTAAAATTTGAAACGATATGAATGGCTCCCCTAAGGAGCGTGTAAAGGATCAAGGATCTTACTCTACTTCTACTTAAATATAGAGACCAATTACAGTAATGTGTTACACTCAGCTCATTTTTGTTATTTCCACTTCCCTATATACAATACTTGTGTAATGGGTTTTCATTATTAGTAAGAGATTTTAGTACCGTGTGTGTTCTCTTTCTAAAAGTTTTATTATATTTGGCTTAAAAAAAGTAATATTTTATATAAATATGAATAACGACTGTGTAAAAGGCGTTCTCTGTTTAGCATCGTATGGTAAAACGTTAATAATCAATAAATTAAATATATTCTTAATATCAACTTCCAAACACACAATGCAAATTTTTCAAAGAGCACTACGACGATATTATAATAAGGGAAACAGAGTTTCTTCCAACCAAAAAACAATAAACAAAATTAACACTGTATTATATCCACTGCAATAAACATAACTATTTATTATAATCCTAGTTTTGTTTCCTGTTTTTTTTTATGTGTTTCTTATAATCCTGGTTTCCTTTAATATTTTAAAACGAAATTAAAAATGAGAGAAATTTAAAGTCTTAACACGAAGCTTATATTTGTTATTCAAGCAAAATTACCATAATAGAGATTTTAAATAAACAATATATGACACCGTATTACCACTTAATAGACATACCATTATGTCAAGTACTTATAAATTTTAAATGATACAGTAATGTGCGGGCATTTCAATGATGAATTAGCAAATCTACCCCAACCGTCCGGTCTACTTTAACTACTGTTTACGACAATTTAACTCAACTGTTGGAATACAGTTGCTATCAAATACTAATTTAAAAAAATAGTAATAAATAAATAACTGTTGATGTATACAGTTTCAAACATTTTATCATTGTAATATATTATAAACACATTCAATCATTTGAGAAGTATTAAGGACAGAGTACTTTTGTAGTAAAAAATGTATCTTTGTTTATATTTACACAAATTTCTTTTAAACTATTTATGCTATAGACCGTAGGTACTTGGTAGTATTCCATTTTAAATAAATTAAAACAACAATTTTTTTTAATATTTTTTTTTTAGTATAAACCACAATATTTTAATTGAAACTTGCCGACAATGGTTTAAGTCCTTGACAATGCTTTAACTAGCGAAACTATGGTCGGCAAGTTTCAATTAAAATATTGTCGTTTATACTAAAAAAAAAAATTGTTTTTTAATTTATACAAATTTCTTTATTTTTGTAAATAAAAATATATGTAAACTAATGGTTTACATTTTCGGAGAGATTTAAAAGAAGAGCTATTAATATGGTTTTATTAAAAATAACATTGTGAATATTTTAGGACCAAAATCGTTTAAATAATATACAATTTGGCTAAGTTATAATTGTTTGATTGTAACCTACAGAAAAGAGGAGTTTTGAGTAAAACACGATTAAAGTTAGCTGAGAAAACTTCAACTATATTTCACATATTTAACGTAGTTAAGCAATTAAATTTAACTGGAATATTATTTGGATTGTCTTTTATACACAAATAAGATAATAAATATACAAAATTAATATTTAAAAAAAGTCTTTAGTAAGTATAAATTGAGGGCTTGTGCTTGACCGTGAGGGAAGGTTCAGCATCACATATCAAGACTCAGGATCTTTAAGCTTGGTGTCAAAATTGGTTCTTCAGGAAAGGTACTTGGGAGCAGGACACATCAAATCAAAATAGAATAATTCCTTATTAATATTATTTTTGTACTAATGTTTATTCAATTTTAAAACTCATTAATTTCAACAATGAAAAGGGACCATTTGACGATGAAATTCACACGAGTTTTTCTATGAAATAATTGGTAGCAAACAAGTCCAAGCGTAGGATAATCAGTACTATTAAGTGTTTTGAGATTGGAGTATATCCGAAACGCGTCAAAAACGTGAGATCAGGGAGCTGGGAAATGTGGAACAATTTACTCATTTAAGGTATATTTACATTTTTCTAACTTAATGCACATAAATATATTTAGGAATGGGAAAGGGATGAAAATGGAAACTTAATTTTTGAAAAAATTATGGAATATTTAAATCATCCCTTGTATATTTCCAGAGTTTCCTTCATACACCTGAGTAATGTTTCTATAGCTTCCAACTTAAAAATATCCTGCTACATTTTAATTTTAATAATTTTCTAAATTGATCAAACTTTTCATTAGAACTAACATTATTTTGTTCCCACTATTACAATCTCAAAATTAGCCCAATTTGAGCAGAGTGTGTTTTTGAATATGTTATTACAAACAGCGATAATGAGAAAATATTTATTAAATTTACTATTACTAATTACTGTAAGTACTGATTACTGTATTATTACTATTACTGTACGTACTTTACGTACTGATTACTGTACGAAAAGTTTATTTACTGATTACTGTACGTACTCTGTCTTCCAGTGTAAGGTAAACTGTAACTGTACGATAAGAAGAGCGCTCTAAGTTATCGATTACGTGGCTGATCACTGCAGAGTTGTAAATGAATCAGTCTTAAAAAGAAAGAAATTTTTCCAGGAGAAAGTTTTGATTTTATTATGCGGAAGGCATCTTGTCAAGTAGAAATTGTTCCCATGATATTAGAGAGAGAATTTGGAATAAAAAAGTTTCAAATATCTTTCTAAAAATGTCTACTCTTCTTTTCGCATTCAGACTGCTTCTTTTGAAATTTCGTTATTGTATTCATATTGATTTTAAGACCGACTACGATTAAATTACGAGCAAGGATGAAAAAAAAAATAACCTGTCTCTGTGCATGTATATAATGTTTTTTTTTTAATGGAAAAATAGTAAATAGATTTTATGTAGTAACAGTTTGTTAAGTTAAGAAACTAGGGCTTCCTATTGAATACATATATTTGATTGCTATGACTGTGCTAAAAATACACTATACAAAGCCCTGCTACGACGTTGAGAGTTAAAGTTTATAACTTAGCTATAAATCAGTAGTAATAACTTTAATTTTTGGAATATCTGTTTTCTATAATGCTCTATATGCCGGCATTACGTATAAAGTCCTGTTTAAGATGATTTATATTTTACCTAACACAATCTGAATAAATTTTAAGATTAGTATTTACTGAAAGTGTTGAAAATCAGGTTGCACAGTAGAGCGATATGATTTTCATCAAACGGTGACTGCGATGCACGACTCTTATCATTAGATTTTGCTACATAAAAAAAGCGATACGGTTTGTTTAAGGAGATATTTTTTCGTCAGTTCATCAGTTTTCGTCATGAGCTCTTCCCGTGATGATGATCTTCATGAGATGTATTAAGATTTCAAAAATAGGAAGAAGGAGAACAAGAGCTCGTTTCAGTCGTATAATTTAATAAATTTGTGACACAGTTCCGCAGTCAAGGGAAATATTTCAACACGAAAAGAATTTTTTATAATGGATTCTGAAAGTTTCCTTTACATAGTGCAACCCTTAATGAAAAACTTGATTTTTTACTTGTGTCTTTTCATTCAGGTGTAATGGTCTTCCAGACCAAAATTATGACGTCAGTTTTATAGTAATATTTTAGTTTATAGTTCAATAAACAAAGGTATTTTTCAAAAGAAATTAGGAATATTAAAACTTCAGAAATACTTGTAAATTTAGACATCTTTTATCAGTTTGTATTATCGTACTACACTAAGCAAAAAGATAGGCAGAGAGTGTCGTATATATATATATATATATATATATATATATATATATATATATATATATATATATATATATATATATATATGTATCTTAGATAGATAATGTTATCGTCATAGTGTAAACATTGCAACACGATTTCAAAGCGTGGTAGCAATAATTGTATTATAAGATAATTATATAGTATCTCATACGACTTTCAGATATGTATCTCATGGCATAATTGTGCATACAAGAGAAATTATGAAATAAGCTTATTGTGTTGTTTTAAATTATCATCTATTTTTAAATATTTTATTGTAGACATTTTTTTCTTCTAATAATAAATATGATAAAATTGTTCTAAATTATTATGTTAATAGAATTATGAGTAGTTTAGAGCTATATTTTTTAGTTAATATTAAATTTGATAAAAAAAAGTTAAATTAATTTATTTAAATGTGGCATTTTGGATACAAAATTTAGAGATAATATCTATTTATGTATTATATTACTATCACACATATTAAAAAAAAATAGAGTTAGCTAAAAATGAGAATAATAAGGCTAAGTGATGTTTTAAAATAATAATTTGCCAATTGTCTTCAGTGCGTGATTTTACAAAAATGATCGTATAAAGAGTAAATATTTACAATATACAAATAAAAAACGAAGGTAAAAGTTGTTGTAACTCATTGTAGATGGTAAATCTTTGACTCCACCACACATTAAAAGTTTTGAGTTTGTTTAACTTTGTTGGAATATTATTCACAAAATTTCACCTTACAGAGAGAAAACATGCAAACGGTAAATTATAACTAATCAGCCACTCACTGAGTGTTTACAATGGGTAATAGAGGTAGCTAGAAGACATTAGTGACAAGCAATAGGATTTAGTTATACAGTTTTGTTATTAAGTTCAAATTTGGATTAAAAAAATATTAATAATCAAATAAATTCAGCGTAATGAACATAAACACTTTTGTTTGTTATAATTGAGAAAATTTGCTAATTTAAAAATAAAATTCTACAAAGATAAATGAAATTAAATACTAATTAACTCTGCTAAGACTCCCCTCACTCTTATACAGTTTTGAAGTGCTTCGAACCAATTAAATAATTAAATAAAATAAGTTGTGTTCATGTTGTTAATTGCTGTAACTTTAGTCTTGTAACTGAAATGTTTAATAATCACAAATTATTACTTTGATAACACCCTCCATAACATATCTGCCAACACATGTAGCATACACCCAGAAGCTGAGTGACTGGAACAACATTTCCAATTCTCATGTCATATTGTGATGTTATACTATTTCAGAATATCAACGTCTTCAGCTTTGTATATTTTATTCCTCAGAGAGTCAACAATATCAAAAATTGATATTCAATAGGAATAAATCTTTTGAATAAAATATTAGAAGCAGTTGATTCAATAATTCGGCTTTGTTTATAATCCAAATGTAATATACTTTTGATAAAATATAATTACATTTTTACAAGTTTTTAATAAAAACAAGCAAATGTTGTATTTTTTTAGCAGACCTTTAAGTCATGTCACGATATAGGACTGATTAGTTTGACTGTCATTGTAGAGAGGTAGGGGAGAGTGGGCGAACAACTCGCGGTGAAATCATGGCGTAGTGAAATTATCTCCCACTAATTCCGACAATCCAAAAGATTTATGACTCTCTGTGTTACTGGCCTATATTAAAACTGGAAAGGAAAAAATTCCTAAACGAGGGGAGTGTTTTAATGTTGTGTTATTATGTATTATGTATTATTATGTATTATGTATTATGTATTATGTATTATGTATTATGTATTATTATGTATTATGTATTATTATGTATTATGTCTTATGTATTATTATTATTGTTTTACTTTCTCTGTCAAGAAACTAATTAGAGAAATTATTTACATTGATTGAATTTTAAATATTGTGTGGAGATTTATATTTTGAATTACATCTCAAGGGATAAACAGATGCCAAGTGTGATTATCCCAGAAACTATTTCTGCCCAGAAGCGAAGTCTTTGATTTAGTTTTTAATTACAACATTTAATATTCCATTAATAATAGAAAAGTAAAAGGACAATATATAAATAAATGATGAACTTGACTTCTGAGATAATATTAGATAGAACAAAAACTGAACACAAGTTCTAACAATAAATTGCTTTTACTTAATCAAACCCCGTTTCAACTGAAAATTCGCCATCTTCAGTGATACACGAGCTACACTAACTAAACTGTAACTGTTATTACTAAAAGTTATAATTTAGTTATTGTAGCTCATTTATGAGGATGGCGACCTTGTCGTTGAAACTTGTTTGATTGTATACGTAATTTTTGTGTTCGAGTTTTATTCTATCTAAAATGATAATGTAAATTGGATGAAAATTAAAACTTTAGTTAAAATATTTTCTCTTCTGGATGTGAACAAAACAACACAACCTTATAATTGTTAACTTGATACAATTAGTGCAAAGTGATTCATTGATGTGCAGTCAGTTAAAATGCCAAGTCCGCTGAACTACCCCCCCCCCCCCCTTGACTCTTGTACCGACAATTTAACTTATAATATTTTTTGGATGCGAGGAAATACCACCGTAAAAAAGTTTCTTTTTAATTAAATTTAACTGTTTGGTTTGATATGGTTTTCCATTCTTTTGATGTTTACATATTATAACAAGTTATGAATTTGGCATGCTACTTTTAAGCATTAGTTTTCCGTTTGGACTTGTGTGAAGTTTATAGAACTTGTTATCTAGCATTATGTTATCAAAATGGCGCACCTTCAAATCTACAATAACCCTTTAGTTAAAAATGCATTTAAATTCTTTTAACGGTTCAACACAAATAAATAACAAGTCTTTGTTTTCATTCAACCCCTAAATTTATTTAATTGATTTTTACACGAAAGGTAGGTGAATATTTTTGTACCAAGTCCATTTTTACAATTTTTGTTTGTATGTTACAAACATTGACTAGTAATGTTTGTAGTAATGTTTGAGTCATGTTACTAGTAATGACTCGACATCCAAAAGCCGTTGTCTTTAAACATGAAAATTGAAACTTATGGTTTTAGTTTGTTTTAATATATTACATTTAGATTTTTCAATGCATTACCCATATGACAAATAAATACACATTACAGTACAAACTCGCTAACACGACCCTCAATAACACAACTTCCTCCATAACAAGTGTATTGTTCTAATACCCCTGGGATTGCCCTAACACTTAATGTTAAAGAAACATAAACAGCGCGACTATTATTATTTAAAAACCTCAACATAGATTTTTGTCCCCATACAGATCGCTGCTTTAACTTTCTGTAGCACATCTTTTTGCGAAATCGAACCTTTATAGCACGACTTCACCCCTCCCAGTGCATAGTTCCCACGCAACGGAACGGGTGTTTTGAAGGAAACGATGTTTTAAGCTCAGGTCTAAACATGAAAACCGAGCTTCCTCCTCTTCATTACAGTACATACTTTGTTATAATAATAATAAAATATACTTTTTAAAACAAAATGTGCTAGTGAGGGTTGATTCAAAATGCTCTTGCTATAAAGGGGTTTCAGAAAAAAAACCTTGATAGTACGACTTTTAGTCAACATAATTTTCATAGCACGAACCTCAACTAGAAGAGTTCCTCGATAACAAAACTGTTTCCCAAATCCCCTTTAGAGCCTTCCCCTTGAGTATTTTATTAACGCCGTATTTTTAGGTATTAGTACCTAAAAATACAACTTAATATTATTTAATCTAAAAACATTTATAAAAATTAAAATTAAATTGTGTTATTGTCTGTTTTATTACTAAAAAAAAATCTTTGAAAGTTTTAAAGTCAGAACTATATTTTAATAAATTCCTAAATATTTATTTATACACTAAATACACACACTAACACCTCTCACCCCACCTCCAAACACACACTCACACAACTTCACATATTATAAAATATACTTTATATTATTTAATAAATATTACATTAAACTATTTATGCTAAATACCGTAGGTACTTGGTGGTATTCCATTTTAAATAAATTAAAACAACAATTTTTTTAGTATAAACCACAATATTTTAATTGAAACTTGCCGACCATTGGTTTCGCTAGTTAAAGCATTGTCAAATACTTATACAAGAATGAGTCATATATTCATGTATAAGCCAAATATTCTTGTATAAGTCCTTGACAATGCTTTAACTAGCGAAACCATGGTCGGCAAGTTTCAATTAAAATATTGTGGTTTATACTAAAAAAAAAAAAAAAATAAATAAAAATGTTGTTTTAATTTATTTCAATATTACATTTCATATAGATTTGTAATAGTTTAATCCAAAGAGTTGTTTATGTGTTTGAAATATTTTACTTCCGCAAATAAAACATACAATTAGTTATTTTAGAGTCCTTATTAGAACATTTTAATTTAAAGGATAAACTAAATAAAATTAAATAGTTTTTTTTGTTAAGTATTCTATTTTTAATGTTGTTTTAAATTGACTTAGGCAGCCAATTATCAATATTGATAAATAGCAAGAAGATTTAGTCTTCTCGGGAACAAAGCATTGTTGTTAAATCCATTGGTCTCATTCCGACTCAAACTACAAATGGTAATCCCTCAAATAACCATAGAAGACAAAGCGTCAAAGCTGAAATAGCCTAACCTCTACTCTTAATGAAACCCTATGTGATCAATCCATCCCACCATTGAATGCTCGGATAATTCGCAGAATTATACTGAGCTTTGAAGAGATTACCTATATCTGTATTAAAACTCGTTTTCTGTATTTGTTCTTAAATTAATTTATTCTTTTATATGGCTGTTTATGATTTTACCTTGTTTAACGACTTGAATTCTTTTATACACTACTCAAACTTTTAATATATCAAATCAATAAATTAGCCAACACTGAAACAATCGGATTCTAATATACATCATGTCCCACTGTTCCCTCACCCAGTATACAAAGTATACAACTATACAAAAATGACATATTTTTGACTTATCTTTACAATTTTTGTAGTCAGGAAACCGAAAACTTTAAGTATGGCTTTGTTTGTACGTAAAAGAATAGAGGCCTGTATCATTAGATTGTAATATAAAATTTGTTATAGTTGACTCGAAGTGTCATCATATAGAACCATTTTGATATTGAGAAAAATCTCTTTGAAAATGTCAAATTGTCAACAATTTTGAAAAGTCAAATTTCAATACCTTGACTTTTATTCAACTTTTTACAAAGTAAATTAAATTGAAATTTGCAGTATTCTCTTCTGCATGTATTGACACCAAACCAACCCCTCTACGATAAGTAAAATGAAAAGTAAAGAATGTAATTTCAAACTGTAACCTTTCATGAAAATGTAATATCAGTTTACTTAAGAAATCCACCAGGGTCGGGTTACCAAAAAGAGGGAGGTAAGCGAAGATTGTTTAATAAATACACATTTAAGAGGGTTGTTATGTTCGTCAAGGAAGTTACGAGGTTTAGAAAACCTGTGTAACATCGGTTTTCAACAAACCTACCATAGAATTCGTATAATACTAAGGATACTTTTATTAATCAAGACACTGACTGAAAGGTTTTAAGCAACATACGAAATATTTTACTTTAAATATTAAGAAAATTAAAATTTAATAAAATACCAGTAAGAATTCGTAAATTTTACAATACTGAGACGAGTAATGATATTATTTTATTTTAATTCATTAAAATATATTTAACTATTAGTTTATTTGCCTTGGATTATTTATAAAACTTTTATTGCACGTTTGTACTAAATCAATATACTTAAACAATTTTAGTAGTGTGTTTTTCCAAACTATTAGTTCTTGAGTAATTACATTGTAATTATACTTATTAATATCTATTTCGTTAGACAGCAAACGATTTAAAACTTGTGTTGACTATTTAGTGGTACGTTAATATTTAATTATTAATAAACTTTAAGTATTAAAATATATCTAACTTTATGCTATAGTTAATTATTAAGTATAGATTTAATTACTAAAGAATAAAACAATTTGTAGTTCACACATTTATGTATATATACTTCTTGTATATGTAAATCATTGACAAAGTAAGGAGTTCCTGTTATATACAAAAAAAATATTCCAGTTAAAACTAAATTAACAAGTTTTAAAAAGATTATAATAAAATTATCTACTTTATAACCTACCCCGTTGTGTTAAAGACTAAATTATTTTCCCGTCAAATATCTGATCTGTTCTCTTGCAAATATCTTATAGTCAAATATCTATTTATATTTACTAATATCCCTTAAACATTAACTGCAATTCAGAAAACGTATCCTATAGCACAATAAGCCTTGCTTGGAGTACAGGGGTTTTGATTTCTATACATGCAAATATTTTAACATAACATAACCAAACCGATAGCGTTAGATAAAAGTCATTTTCATCTTTGAAACAATAAAGCAGTGATAAAATAAATATTCGGTAATTCAGTAATGAATCTCAGACATGACCATGTAGCTTTCAAGATGAGGATAGCAAGCAAGTACCGTAAATTGTATTGTCAGTAAAGAAGCAGTTCTGTCACTTACCAAAGCTTGAATTATTGAGATTTTTACACTAATTGTCAGTGGTTTCTACAAATTAAAGACAAACCATAGAGCAAATCTGTCAGTAGACGCAGCAAGAGTCACTTAATTTCAAAATTCTCTCATGTAGAACTTTCAGTGTACAGAACACGAAGTTGTGTTTTTTTAAATGCTACAAAAGAAAAGATTTTAAAGGCCACTGCTGATTTAAAGCAGTGGCCTTTAGTTTAAAGAGAAGTATTGATACTGAATTCAGAGCAATATTATTAAATTCTGCCTCAATAGCCTATAATTACAGACCCAAGAGTGCTACGTAGATGTCACTATTTATGATTTGAAATTTTGAGATCATGTAAGAAATAGAAAATAACAGTCTTGTATAAATAAGTATAGACATGAAATATATTATTACTTATTTAATAAAGATTTTGTTTGTTTCATAGTTAAAATTTTAAAATGCAATTCTTTCCAACACTGTATTTATAAGTTATTTCGGATGCAATAACAGGTATCCTAGAAGATTCTATTTTACCAATGATTTGGAAGGTTGTCAAAACAGCTTAAGGTGTTAAGGATATTACATGAACACACTCTTACAGGTACCGTGACCCACCGAGAAGAATATAATTAGATGTAACTCACTGATTCATGTTTTAGGAAAATTTATTTCTCATTGTTAATGAAAATAAATATTGAGTGATTTTAAATATAAATTATCTCCAACATATTCATCTCTGCTCGTCATTTTTACGAGAATTCATGTTGTCTCGCAATATTTAATTAAGGAACAATAACACAATACTGTTCCAAATAATAATAACTGAGTTCATCCCTTTCGTTTACTTTACTGAGTACAAAAGCTATTGGTTTAAAATAAAACAGTTTTAAATGTTTGACAGAAGTAAGTGGGGTCATCGGAAAATAAAATATATTTTCATTTAGCTATTGATAATTAACGTAACAAACTGTAGTCAATATAGTTGCAAAACAAAGTTTTACTGTTTATGATAAAAAGGTTCAAAACAATTTATTTACGCTCTCAGATGTAATATTGTTGTTGTTGTCCAATGGCTTTCTCTGGCTCACGCCATCTTTGATCTTGCTGCCCAGTAGAGACCAGAGAGGTCTTTTTCCCTCTGCTCCTCTTTATCCCGCTTTCTGCAGACCAAGAGATGGTCCTTGTTCATGACGGTGTCCGGGCTTTCACACAATGTGCAGTTGTCATAATCCAAAATCTTCGTCCTCTTCAGGTGTTCGTTCAGGCAGTCGTGTCCAGTTGTAAGTCGAAAAATTGCAACAGATTTCCTCCTCTGCAAGTCCTTGACTTTCTCGTACAAGTCGAATACATTTTCATAGGACTTGTTCTGGGATGGCTAATGCTCCCCAAAGCCAGAACCAAAATATAAGAAGACTGAAGAAAGGAAAGAGAATAGAACAAACTCTCCCAATCAGGGCAGACAAAGTCTCAAATCAGACAGCTAACAATATACACAACAATATAAGTATAAAGACGTATCACTGGAATGCAGGTGGATTGACTCAGATGTAATAATATCCGATATGTTATTAACAGCTTCCGATATCCCTTTTGTTCCTAATATATTGAACTCGAATTTTCTATTAGCGCTATTTTTCATAATGACAAACATATAATTTTTCACTTCAATACAATACAATTTGATATTATATTATTAGTAATTACTCAGTAGTCAAACTCAATGGAAAGTAAGGGTAAGAGAAGAGATACTAGTATTAACTTGCAAATAATATTTTACCTTATACAAAGTAATTCCCTAAAGGGTTACATTCAAAGTTATATCATCTTCAAAGCAAACAAAGATTTCATCAGAAGTAAATGAATGGCTTCAATCGCATAGTTTGTCTCGGCAAATACTTTAGTAGAGAAGCTTTAGAAACTCTGACAATACAACCTTCCAGCATTTCAACCATTCATTAAATTATTGTTACGAAATCTTAGTGTAATTAGTTGATTTCAAAATAGATTTTAATAAAATTTGTTCCATATTTTATACAGACTGACACTTATTATATCACCTCTTAAAGTAGTAAAATATTTTTATTATTGGATTTATTTTTCTTGTTGTTAAAAGACGAAGAACTTTCAGTCATAACCGTATTCAAGACTCGGAAAAGAATAATATTTTGTCAAGAGAGCCCTGATAGGAAAGATGAAAGAGAGAGATCTAACCCAAGATTACACGAAAATACGTTGAATCAGCTAGGATCCGTCGGGATTGCTACGGGCGTACTCACTACAGTGAGCACCTCAGGATTTTATTATAAGAATTAACTTTATGTCATGAAATGATATAAACATTGAGACAATAGACAAAGCAATGCGGATATATTCTAGTCTCTAACATTTTGTCATTAAACGCGCTGATGTGTCGCCTACAGTAATGATCAAATTTGTTAATCTGAAAAATCAATATTCATATTTTATATTTAAAAAAAGGAAATCTTCAGAACACGAAAATAGCTATATTTTGCACAAAGAATAACATTATTCAACTATGAGCTTTGTTAGGTCTTACTAGATTTATGTGATATAGTATAGTTGGGACATTGCACATATTGTATTGTCGGAGAGGAGTTGGAATGCGTTAGGTAGTACCAATGACTACATAAATACTATAAGACACGACATGGCCATGTTAAATATTCTACGCTTATTCTTGAGTTGACCAATACCCGGTAGGGTGTGGAGCTGTCGTTCTGCTAGAAGTTGATATGACTGGCGCTAGGTGGCTCTACGGTCAAACAATGTTTCAGTTGCGCACTGATGCCACATATGGGACCAGAGATGCGAGGGAAGGTCGAGAATCGCTTATCTCAGCGTACGAACTGACAACACTGACTATGCTGTGTCAACAGTTGTACAGTCTGAACCAAGTGGGATGCGTACAGTCAAGCACCTGCTGCTAGCGCTTTCTGATAGCTGTGTGTCAAACTTGTAACGAACAGCACCCGTAAAGCGTAGACTATTTCCCTATCCTATGTCGTGTCTTATAGTATTTATGTAGTCATTGGTAGTACCAAGGGACACGTTCTTCGCGGTGTGAGGGACGCCCGGTTCATATCTCGGATTATCCATCAAACTTTCCTGATGATAAAAGCCCCCGTAGTTAACAAAAAAAAAGATGTTTCTATCGGGCTGTAATGCCTTCCAATGAACAAGTGTGTGCATCATCTTAGGGACTTACAAGAGACACGTTCATCGCAGTGTGTGAGACTCCCGGTTCATATTCCTGATACTCATTAAACCCTACCCTCTTATATGACCTTCCAGATGATAAGTCTATCTCTAGTCCTTAAGACAGGTGTTATCTCTCAGGTTGACATAGTGTCTAATAAAAAGTATGTGCTTAGACTCACGTAACTAGCATTGATAGTAGTCGTTTGTTTTTTATCACAAATGTTGAACTTTTTCAGGTAGTCTTTTGAATTATTATGCCCTCTAAGGGTGGGGGTAATTAAATTACACCTTCCTGTCGATACACCACTTTTCTACACGAGGGATCAATTTGTCCGTGAATCTAACTGTCTAGTCGGAATCCCATCTGCGGTGTCTCGGCTGTGGTATATTTGCTCTTGCCGTTTTTCTGTTATTTTACCATCATTTAGGAATCATTAGCGATATTAATAAATGAGCCCTTCGAAGATCAGACATCAGTATTTATTACATATAATTATATATAATTACATTAGTATTACATATAATACTAAATTACATCGCCCAATACAAGGACAACATTCTTAGATTCCTTACAATAAGCTGAGATATTCTTCTCTGTATAATGACATTTTACTCCTTATAACTTGTTATTCAAAGCTGTTCCCCACACTGGCACTGTACCTGCGCCACAGAATTTTAGAATACGCCACAGTAAGGATAAGCATGTTAACACGGTGGTCCATATGTTTAAGAATTTACTTTACATATAAATTATTATTAACTAAAGTTATTACGAAAGAAACAAGTTTAAGTGTATTTATTATGTATGACATTTTTAATGAGGTTCTTTGCTGTTAAAATTATATAATGATAAGTAAATTCTATTAATTGAAACTGGAAAACCCAGAGCTACATTGGAAATACTCTAGGTTAAGAAAGCGTGAAGTATTGCTGATGTTATTTTGCAAAAAATGATTTTTTTGTAAATAAATAATGAAATTGTTCTGTTACAAAAATTAAAATATCTATATTGAGAACGACTAATTTAGAAGACAGGTATAATGTTACTATTTTAATTACTGCAATTTGATTATATGATTGCGGTTTGTAGTTAAAGGAAACAATTCAATACGTAACCAATCCCACACTTGGTTTGTCAAATTATTAATTAGCCTGTTTATAATTAGTTCACAATTGAGATAATTAATATCAGAAATTTCCGTTTAATTGGTAGAGGTCAAACAAGGTATATTGTCAGGAAATATTGATTTAATGGAATACTCAAAAGGAATTTTCGTCTTATGTTATAAAATAATGTACTCTAATATAAAACAAAATAGATAAATTAAAATCCTTAAAAAATATTTATGTTTCTATGTCATTGTTCATGTCTATTTGTTGTACACTTATTTTTTTACATCTGTGTTTGTTTTGGTCGTAAAGAAATTCTCTGATGTTTATGCAAAAACACTAGTTATCAGTAAGTACTATTTTTAATTTAGAAATGATGGAAAAATTGTAGTAAGCTTCAAAAATTAAGGAAACAATTTCGAAATGAAATTATGATAAAATAACATCACAGCTGATCAAATACTACGATGACAGTTAGGTAAGTTGATTTTGACTTAGTTGTTTTTATCCTTAAACAAGTTTGTCCAAACTACTGTACTTCAATAAAAGATCTTGATTAATGCATTTGTAACGTGTAGATTTTTTAAACTCTTACCATCATGAACTAAAATATGAAGAACTATAACAAAACATATCTTTATATCAATTGAGTTTAACTTGTAATGGTGTTATATAATATAAAATGTACGTTGTTATTTGTGTGAATATTATGACCTCCATTGTATTTTATAAAGAAAACTATTTTTATAAATACTTAAACTTGTGGATGGAAGACGGGAATTCTTTTCACAATGTTCACTTGTTGCACAAATGAAGTTCTTAAATATTTATAAACACTGAGGATATAAAAGAAGAAGAATGAATTAAGGCGTAGTAAATTGAAAAATTGTATATTTATTGCTTTATAAAATTGTAATTTGGCATAAATTAATAAATTATAAACCAACACAATTTATCTAAACAGACCTACAGAACCTTTTTGTATAACAGTTTATCTTTCAGCATTAAATGTTTCTGTCTTACTTTAATTATGTTTATAACTTTTCAAGGCAAACATGAATTATTGGACTCCTCAATTCTTTACTTTTTCATTAAGTATGTACATATAAATTAATCTAAAGTTGAATGTATTGGAATTGAAATTTATAGTCTGTTTATAATTTTATAAACTATTAATAATAATCAATGAATTTAGAAAATCGAAGGCCACGTCGATTTAAAACGATTAAAAACGTCGTGCTGTGCATTAAAATTTGAAGATGCTGTACCAGAATAATAAACACTGTGAATAAAAGTTTCAAAAAAACAAATCCATTGATTTTCAAATATAGATCTAAAAATTGTACAAGCTCCGATCTTCTAACTAAATCTAAAACGGTAGTTGTTATGAATATTGGTAAGACAAGTTTAAGACACAATCATTTGATGTCATACTTTATAAAAAGAGCTCAACCAATTTTGAAAACGTTTGATTTTCAAGAATAATCTTTTCCACTGAAATAAACCATAAATGGTCTCTTAATGGTGTTGATAAACTAAACGGAAGTCTCTTCTTTTCCAGAAGATTCTTTCCTTTTTATATTAACACAAAGGATATAGTTGAGCTTATTACTATACAATATATACAACCTATTATTATTATTACCATTACTTTTTAGGCTTATATATATTTTTTGTCATATAAAAATGAAATCAAAAATAGATTTTCATCTTCAATACGTTACTATATTTTTGACTTTAAATTGAGTTTAAATATATTTTAGTTTATATTTTATCAAAGAGCTTTTATTAATCTATTCGAGATCATCATAACAGAATTTGATAGAACAATGATTGTTGTAAATATATAAAATAATTAATTTGAGAACATTCGAATGTAATTAATTTTCAACGTCGGGTAATGGTTCCTATATACACTTTACATATCAAGAAGAATAACGCGGTATTAAAAATAGCGTCTAGTTATCACCCTTAAGAAAAGAACTGCTATAAAGTATTTGGACGCTATTTTAAAACCGATTTCAGCTTGTTTCCAATCCAAGATGAACCATAAAAAAAAAATATATATATATATATATATATATATATACTTGAATTTGTTCTACATTGAAAATAAAAAACAAATGAAGAACTGTAATATCAGAAGCGTTGTATACTGTAATTTTAACTACATTGTATCAAAATAAGTAAAAATTTATAATCACAATATATATATATATATATATATATATATATATATATATATATATATATATATATATATAATCAATTTAACAAGTTTTGTCACTTAACTTTTACTTCCCAAATATATTTGGAAATAATAATATTTTATTTTTTAATTCCACATTGTTAAAACCAAATATGGTTCTTGTGGATGATAATCCAAGCAAAGCACAAGCGTAATATTTATTGAGTTAAATCTACAAAGCTCTGAAGTTAATATGTATTCCCCAGTGTGAAACTGAAAGAAATGGAATAAACATTGAGTAGCATTTACTATCACGTGTTTTTATATAAAGAAATATGCGTCAGAGTTTTACTCTATAACTGAATAAAAGTTTCCTACTTTACTATTTTAGTGTTTGATAATCAGTTCAGTACATGATTTTAGAAAGAATTCTTAGGTTATATAGATTTAGTTTTATTTTCTAGCATGGCCCTATGATACTATGCTATGTTGGTATGTTTATGCTTATGCTTCAAGGTTTATCACTGCATAAAAGTAGTTACATAGGTCATTTTCTTATACAGGGGTGGTGAAAAGTCCCGGAACGGGTTAATATTTTTTTAACCGTTACAAATGGAACTATATAACTTGATACACTGTTACTGGGCATAAAACACTATTTTACCACAATTTCAATGAGCCGCTACCACTTCGGGGGGACGGCCCACAAGTAGTTAGAAGAAAATCTTAAATGAGAGCATAGGTCCAGTTGTACATCAAATTAAAGGTCTAAGTTAGTAGAATACAATGCCGCAAATCCGACTACAAAAGGTTCACCCTAAACAAAATGGCGGCGTTTTAAAGTTTGTGGTAGTTACTATGGCGTTGAGTGTTAAAGATAGCTGGACAATGTTTACTTGGTACAGGTTTCAAAACAAACCCCCAGAAATCAGTGTTGGAGGTATAAAGCTATTTTTAGAGTTCAACTTGACCCTTAACCTCTAATGGGGGACTGCCCACAAGGAGTCGGAAGAAAATCTTAAATGAGAGCATAGGTTGAGTTGTACATCAAATTAAAGGTCTTTATTAGCAGAGTACAATGCCACAAATCCGACTTCAAACGGACAATAGAGCCGGAAATTTTTGGGCGTTTGTTTTGAAACCTGTACCGAGTAAACATTTTCCACCTATCTTTAACACTCAACGCTATAGTAACTTTCATAAAGTTTAAAACGCCGCCATTTTGTTTAGGGTGAACCTTTTGAAGTCGCAATTGTATTCTACTAAATTAGACCTTTAATTTGATGTACAACTCAACCTATGCTCTCGTTTAAGATTTTCTTCTGACTCCTTGTGGGCCGTCCCCCCGAAGTGGTAGCGGCTCATTGAAATTGTGGTAAAATAGTGTTTTATTCCCAGTAACAGTGTACCAAGTTATATATTTCTATCTGTAACGGTTAAAAAATTATTAACCCGTTCCGGGACTTTTCACCACCCCTGTATACACAAATTGAGGAAAATGACCAATAAAACAATATTAAGAATACGAAACTAAGGTTATATGTTTTCATTAGGCGACAATACCCACCTCATATTGTTTTCTTCTTCAATGAAGTGGTTATAGTAACACCAGGTAGAATATATAATTAAATACATTGCAAGTTTAGGCGAACAATCTGATACTCTAAGGCATTCTGATTCAAATAAGCAAAATATCCTGGGATTTCTTTATTCTTCCTTTGTATTACAGACCGTAGTATATATTTCACTTTCTAATACTGTTTTATGACGGTTTTCTCAAGGGTATGCTAGTTTTGAATAAAGTAAGAGTTTTATGCAATGGTTGTCTTTCGTCATTGTTAATTTTATTCAACAGGGAAACTTTTGACATAAGTATTTATAATATGAATAAGTAATATTTAACTATACGGCAAGCAGGGGACTTTATATTATGCAATATACTAATGGAATAATACTGAAGGTATATTTTACGTCAATTTCACTACTTTCAATTATTTGTTAAATGAACTTATATTTTGTATTTAGTAAATTTGGTTTATAGCTCCAAAGAAAATGTTAGCTTATCATTACATAATCAAACGTTGAATTTGGTATCTCAGCTTATTCCTATTACAATGCAAATTATAAACACGTTCAATTTATGTTTACCTGCTGCAATGTAATTTTTCGTTAATGTAATTTTGTTCTCTTTTTAACACCTTTAAAAGTAAATTTTACCTAATACCTCTAGAGTTAGAAAAACAATAAAAATGTTTATGTGTTCAATATGTTGTATACTTATATTTATTACTACCAGAAATTTGCACCCATTACAAATTCTAAATTTAAAATTAAAAAAAAATGTAAGTTTGAATAATTACAAAAACTGGTAATGGTATAGGTTTCTTTTGTTTATCACAAATATAATTTATTTTGGGGTGGAGTTAAAAAGGACTAGGTGCAAAACGTATGATAATTTTAGTAACTCGTGTTTTTAAATTAATACAATTCTTTTTTTAAGAAAAAAACGTAAAAGTTTTTTTTGTTGATTAACCCTTCCTTAATAAGTACTACCTTCTATTAAAAAAATTTAGAATATAAATCCATAAAATGCATTAAAATTGTATTAATATAAGCTTTTATACTTTAATAAAAATGAATATCAGGTGAATATTTGTTGAACATTTGCCGAGTTGAACAAGTGAATGATCACACAAGATTACAATATATTTGTCGACCGTATTGATTATTCGTTGTATTTTCAATGACATTGTAAATTCAAACAGGGACGATGAGCTTGGCTAAGTCCTCAGGACGTGTGTCTCAGGAATCACTCCTCTGGGAGCTGTCCCCAGCTTAGTCCAACATATTTACAATGTTGGAGACGGTTAATGGGAGTTTTTAACATCACTTGTATTTACTCCTATCTCAGATTATAAGAGAATAGGGAAAATTAAAGTAAAACTATCACGAAATAAAGCGATAGAACATTTATTATCTGAAGAAATTAAAATATTTATTTAACAGAATAAATATTCAAATGAATTAATAAAATAAAGTTATATTGAACGAAAAATTAGAATTTAACATTTTACTTTTTCTAGTCTACATAAATAAATATTATAATATTCCATTATGAATATAATAATTTAATTATATTATTTTGGTAATTGCTTTATTAAAGAATTTTGTTATTATGTAAGTATATATCGGTTAAAACTAGCAGTGTTACTAAGATTTCTTGTTTATAGTGGATAATTTTGTTGTTAATTTAAAATTTATGTACAGAGAAAAAAAAATTAAAACAAAGGAATTACATACCTCCTAATTAGTGAAATATGACCTTCTTTATTATTTCATTTCAATATTTTAATTTTTTAAAGATATTTCTTTAAAAAAAATCTTGGATATTTTGCCCTTTAATTTGTTAATAAATTATTCATTAAAATAAAAATTGTAGTGTTTATTGACTTCATTTTACTTGAATAATAACGTTCTGGGGATAAAAACGTTGGTAAATGAGGGATTAATATTACTTATTTTAAAACGATTAGTTCTTAAAAAGTTTTATCTGTGAGCCACTGGTGTACATAATCCTTATATAATAATGTGAAGGTTCGAAACCCTACTTATCCTTTAAAAGGAAATGGTTTTTTGACAGTGTAATTTTATAAATAACATTTTACCTCAGAATTTATAATTAGAAACAATGTAAATTATAGTTATAATAATTGTAAATATTCTTTTTATTAAAATGTGAAATATTTATGTTGATATCTTTCTGCAAGTTGTACAGTTTGAATATTTTTTTTTTAATAAACTAACATGTATTTTTCATAAGTTTCTTTAGAGTGATTTGAACATAAGATTAGATTATGTAAATTTAAGTATACAGAAAAATATTCTTTTTTTATTACAAAACCTAATAATAAATAAACGATTTACTCGTTAGTAGTGGTTACTTTAAATTCAATTTTTTTCAATTCTTCAAAAATTTATTTTTTTAATAAATTACCGATGTTATTATTTCAGTGTGAAAGTATTTGGAAGCCGTAAAATGAACTTGTTTATTTTATATCATAATTGAAAATTAGTTGCATCTTTATGGTATAAAATTTGACATAAAACATCATTAATAAATATTCATTTATAAATAATAAGGAATAAAGAATAGTTTAAGATTTGTTTCATAACAGAGCTTAAAAGACAACAATGATTTAAATCAAAACCCAAAGTACTGATGTTTAACTGCGGTTTTAAATTACAAATTAAACATATTTATCCGGAATTTGCCAGAAAAAAAAATCTAGTATGCATTCTATAACTAATCGTAATATTTCCAAATTAATATAAGTATACTATAAAATGAAACTTACATTCTCACCAAAAACTCCAAATATATTATATTATAATTTATTGACTTATGTAACTTTTGTTAAAACATAGTTTAAATTTTTAACTTTGTGAAAGGATTTTCTATAAACAATGCAAAGATAAATAATCTAATGATCAGTTTTGATCTTAACAATAAATATTAAGTTGCACTTATTATATTAAAACTCAACCTTTGGCTAAATAATAAAAAAAATACTCCAACAAAGCTAGTATTTTAAAAAAATATTAATATTACCAGTTCCTTTTTACATAATGTTTTCTATTAATATACACAATCATTCACAATTCCTTGACCAAGGTTTAAATATATGATACATTTTCTCTAAACACTCACTTTTCCATCATTAATTATTAACGCGAACAATGGCCGTTCTTGTTGCTAACATCATACAATCCATATTTTTTAATATCGTCAAAATTATCTACTACAATCAATTGACAATCTATGACATCAATTCACTGACTTCATTAGGTTATGCTAAATTGACCTACGTGTAATACCATTGACTATATAATACTAGAGACGAGAAATGTCCTAATTTCGGCGTCTATGAAAAAATTATCTTTGATGAAACCCGATCACGTCCACGTTTTTGGCACAAACTTGTGACGACTGGTATAAAACATATTTTTACATATTTGAGGCACAAACGTCACATCTGCTGGATCGACCTCCACAGATAGTGCTGCCATTTCAAAACTACTTATAACATTTACATAATTGAATAATGTTACGTTATTTGTTTTAATTTATTGATCTTATTTTTGAAGGTCAGATCAACTGAATAGAAAATTAATGGTGTGACAATATTTTATCAACTTCATGGGAATATTTAACATTCGAATATCTAAGTAGTGTTTTCAACATTTATATTTTCACTTTAATTCAATCGATCAATAGCGTTAATCGATTTTAAAATATTGAAACATATAATTAAATTTAAACATCTTCTTCTGTTTCCGCTATTGAACAATAAACAATACACATTAAAAACAGATAGAAAGATACACTAATATCGACATTAGTATAATTTTTTCAAATATATACACATACAAAATCTTAATATGAATATATATTAAACACTTGAAATGTTTATTTGCCTCTCAACTAAAAAAGGTGTCATTATTCTAAGAGACAAAACAAACGAAATATATTAAAGTCGTTTTAACTTTTGCATAAGTTGTTAACTCAGTTTCACAAATATAAAAAGATATTTTATGAACTAACTGCAGTTAATACAATTTTTGCATTTTAACTGCAAACCAATTGTGCAGTTCTTGCAGTCATCTTGGAGAAATATAAACTGAAATCAAATTTAATTTGCAGTGAATTTATTCTGAGAAGTATGTAGCATTTAAATCCAAAAAAAGCACTTCCGCAATAACTTAACTCATTTCGTAAATATACATTCCACTTTCCGTCGCTTGACAGATGCTGGCATCTAGCGGCCCGCTCCTAAACCAAGCATCACCTGATACTTGAAACCAAAGTACATTTTCGCCGGTCAAGCTAGCTTCTCGATTACCGGTCCACAGTCTACATGCGATAACAACATGGTCTACACTCTTCATAACTCCGTTAGCTAAAAGTTTTTCTTCTTCTCTCAAAATCACCGTCCTTCAAATACATCATGTTAAATTACAGCTTGTGCGCCTTAGTCTAATAATCTGTTTCAAAAATGTTAAAATTAACCATCATTTTCTCGGTGCTACCTCACGTGATCTGCGACAGGATTTACCAGGTACTACAACCTTACAGATTTTGTCATATTATAAATTTTGTTAATTTTTAAAATAATTTGTTAATTATCATGTATTCTTTAAAATATGTATTTCATGTTTTATTCAATATTCTATTTTCTTTTGAAACTAAATGATTATAAAAAAATTCTTTTCTTAAAACATCATTTACAAAATTTTGCAAAGGCACATTTTACGTTTTGAACAATTTTGTGAAATAAGTGCAAACTAGTGTTGAACATTAAATGATCAGAATATGAACATGTCAAATATAAAACAATTGAGGAAATTTCTTCTAAATCAGAAAATTTCGTTTTACAAGCTTTTGCAAAATCTTACAAGTCTTATACAAGCTTTCTTTTAAACAAAATTAAAATATATATAAATAGATTTATAATAATCTAAGAAGCTTTTAAGTACCATCTTAACGAATTTCTGTTATATAACCAATTTTCTTTAATTTTGGCAAATGATCAGATATTTCTTTAATGATGAACATTAATGCTAAAACATGTCTGATTTTGTACAGACACTAAAAGAACATGTTTTTTTGCTCACAGCTAATATGCTGGTAGGACAAATAGGAGAAATTGGAGAAATAAAGAAATTCTTGTCTCACATTGCACAAACCAACGAAACATCCTAACAAGTTTCGTCCTGTTGGCAAAACACGTTTTTTTTTTTTGTATAACGTAACTTCACATTTTCAAGTGCATAAAAGTGATGTCTTTTTCTACAGCTGACTTTACAGAACTTTAACTAACTCATTTTGTATATGTGCCTAAATTTACTTTCGCAAATATGTGTTCCTTAAGACTATTTTCTAAATGTAGACCTGTGTAGTTAATTATAAAATATATATAAAAAACAATTATTGGGTGGAGCCTGCATGCAATTTTCGGTCCTAACAACCTCCAAGAGGTTAATTTCCAAATTAAAATAATTG
This sequence comes from Aphrophora alni, assembly GCA_963513935.1. Classification (NCBI taxonomy): domain Eukaryota; kingdom Metazoa; phylum Arthropoda; class Insecta; order Hemiptera; family Aphrophoridae; genus Aphrophora; species Aphrophora alni. The sequence continues at coordinate 9,176,211 of OY740773.1, forward strand.
ACGTCAATTAACAAAATTTCAAAATTCCTTTTTTGTTTGTTTAAAATATATAAATTTATTTGGCCAATATAGTTTTTAAGAAATTTTTCAAACCAGTTATATTATGTATCTTTAGTTTAGTGATAAACATGTTAACTATAGATATGATTTTTTGAACTTAAAATATCAAACTCTTTTATATTTTGTTAAATTCTGTAATTGTTTAAAAGCAAACTATCATCTTATGAACTAAAAAGGGGGGGGATAAGTTTTTTTTTCTTTTTTTGAATCTTTTGATTAATTTTTTTTATTATTATTATACTTTTACATTAAGGGCGTATAATCTTTTTTTTTATTATTAACTATAATTCTGTGAATTATTAAGCTGTGCTCATTGTCTTTTTTTTTATTGTTAAATTTTTGTAACTATAAATATCTATATTAAAAGGGGGGATAAATTTTTAGAATCTGTTGATTAATTTTTTTTTTTTTTTTTTTAAATTATTATATGTTACAATTAAGGGCTTATAACTTTTACAATTTATGATACTGTTAATCATAAGTTTTTTTTTATTGATCATTTGTGTCAGAATGTCTTTTCTTGTAAATGACAAAGTCTGAATCGCCGAAATTTCTTTCTGCTTTCAATAAACTTGAGCCTTGTTAGTTATTAAACTTGTCTTTGTCTTTTTTTTATTTTTCATTTCTAAACATTGTTACCATTTTGGTTCCGCCTTTATTAAATTTAAGTCCCCTGGTAACATGTTTTTGGTAGCAGAGCGTGGTTGATTCTAGATTCTAGTGTGGTTAGTTCTAAATCATAGAGTTGTTAATTTAAATTCTGGAACCGTAGTTAATTTTCAAAATTTTGCATTGGAACTATCTAAATTTAAATTCAAAATTATCTTTGTAAACAAGGCTCTTTTTTATGTTTTGCAGCTTTTTCAAATACTGCACAACTGTTGCTGATGAAATTTTTTTTTTATTTAGTTTAAATATTTAAATCTCTATAAATCTATAGTCTCTTTTTTTTATTATTTAGTTATTTTTATAAACACTTACACAAAAACTTCTAAACCAATTTCGATAAAATTTTTTTTTTATTATTTTGTCTGCTTAAATATTTTTTTTATATATATATATATTTACATACACTGCACCCTAGTCATTCACTGAATTTGATCCAGACAGCGGGCTCATTCGGGAATCCAAAAAAAAATTTAAATAAATAATAAAATCCAAAAATAGTTAAAAACAAAAAAAAAAACAAAAAAAATTTTCAAAATCTCCTTCAAAAAAATTTTCTCGAGTTTTCTTTCGCTTGTCTGTATCAATTCATACTTACACACACACATATATACACAACAACTACACTACATATAATTCTTGAGTCTTTCTCTGGCTCTTTCACCTTTTTTACATCATCTTAAAAGAAATTTTTTTTATTTAAAAACACTTGATTAAATTTTTTTTTATTTATCAGCAACGGTTAAGATGGCAGTGGATTTGCTGCGATTAGTGGACCCGTTAAAGAACACGGAGCTTGTCTTTGAATTTTTTTGTTTTCGTCATCTTGAAAGGAAAATTATTTTTATTTATTTTTTTTTAATTTTATCATCATGGCGGTGGACTGGTTGATGCAGATGGTGGCATCTGTTTGATAGTAAATTGAAATGTTGAACACCTTTTCTTAATACATCTTTCTTTGTACATCTTTTTTTTTTTTTTGAACACTTATCTTATTTTGATGAAATTTTTTTTTTACATAATTTTTTTTTGATTAATTTAAATTCCTTTTTTTTTTGGGGCACATGATACACATACATAAGACCTTAAGTCAAACACCACATGCCCTGCCTTGGGCACTAAAACAATTTTGACTCCCCAACGTTTCATACTGTTTTTTTGTTTATTTTTCAAATGGATTATTTGTTTAGACCCTTCAAAATTCTTTTTTCTCACGGAAATTGTTAAGAGCCGTGAATAGTTTAAATTTCTCTTCGTATGGGAGAAGAGGAGTTTAAAAATAACGACGCTGAGCATGATCTGACCTAAAAGGCTTCAGGAGTTTTTCTTTTATTTTTATTTATTTTTGTAATTAAATGTTAAGGTCGGCTCAGAGGATACTCCCCCCGTCTGAGTCCGACCTTTCCTGCAAGTCCTTAGTGCCATGCACTTTTCCCTCCCCTGGTCCCCGGAGTGGTCACCTCCACTTGGTTTCCCGAGGTGCCACTCCACCCCTTTCCCCACGTACCTTAGTGTACAAAGTCAGTTCATGCACAGCAATGTCGACCTTTGCGTCACCCTTCAGCTCTTTCTGTCGGGGGCTTGTCCTAATGATAGATGGGAAGAGCTGAGACGCTATAGAAATTTCAAAATTTAATAAGTAATTGCCGAAGGAGGCTTCACCCTAGAGTGGTGACTATAAAAGCATTATGAAGCGTTGTTTCTATCAAGTGCCCCTGACGTCAAAATTTTTGTAGGAGGCCCTTCTGGCCCCTTTTCTTCAGAAGCTTGTAGGAGGCCCTTCTGGCCCCTTTGCTTCATTTTTTTTTCTTAGAGGCCCTTCTGGCCCCTTGTCTCTCCTTTTTCAAAATTTTGCGGGAGGCCCTTCTGGCCTCTTTTCTGACTCCACCCTAACTCCGTCTTTCGGGGGGGGAGAGCTGTAGCATTTAAATCCAAAAAAAGCACTTCCGCAATAACTTAACTCATTTCGTAAATATACATTCCACTTTCCGTCGCTTGACAGATGCTGGCATCTAGCGGCCCGCTCCTAAACCAAGCATCACCTGATACTTGAAACCAAAGTACATTTTCGCCGGTCAAGCTAGCTTCTCGATTACCGGTCCACAGTCTACATGCGATAACAACATGGTCTACACTCTTCATAACTCCGTTAGCTAAAAGTTTTTCTTCTTCTCTCAAAATCACCGTCCTTCAAATACATCATGTTAAATTACAGCTTGTGCGCCTTAGTCTAATAATCTGTTTCAAAAATGTTAAAATTAACCATCATTTTCTCGGTGCTACCTCACGTGATCTGCGACAGGATTTACCAGGTACTACAACCTTACAGATTTTGTCATATTATAAATTTTGTTAATTTTTAAAATAATTTGTTAATTATCATGTATTCTTTAAAATATGTATTTCATGTTTTATTCAATATTCTATTTTCTTTTGAAACTAAATGATTATAAAAAAATTCTTTTCTTAAAACATCATTTACAAAATTTTGCAAAGGCACATTTTACGTTTTGAACAATTTTGTGAAATAAGTGCAAACTAGTGTTGAACATTAAATGATCAGAATATGAACATGTCAAATATAAAACAATTGAGGAAATTTCTTCTAAATCAGAAAATTTCGTTTTACAAGCTTTTGCAAAATCTTACAAGTCTTATACAAGCTTTCTTTTAAACAAAATTAAAATATATATAAATAGATTTATAATAATCTAAGAAGCTTTTAAGTACCATCTTAACGAATTTCTGTTATATAACCAATTTTCTTTAATTTTGGCAAATGATCAGATATTTCTTTAATGATGAACATTAATGCTAAAACATGTCTGATTTTGTACAGACACTAAAAGAACATGTTTTTTTGCTCACAGCTAATATGCTGGTAGGACAAATAGGAGAAATTGGAGAAATAAAGAAATTCTTGTCTCACATTGCACAAACCAACGAAACATCCTAACAAGTTTCGTCCTGTTGGCAAAACACGTTTTTTTTTTTTGTATAACGTAACTTCACATTTTCAAGTGCATAAAAGTGATGTCTTTTTCTACAGCTGACTTTACAGAACTTTAACTAACTCATTTTGTATATGTGCCTAAATTTACTTTCGCAAATATGTGTTCCTTAAGACTATTTTCTAAATGTAGACCTGTGTAGTTAATTATAAAATATATATAAAAAACAATTATTGGGTGGAGCCTGCATGCAATTTTCGGTCCTAACAACCTCCAAGAGGTTAATTTCCAAATTAAAATAATTGACGTCAATTAACAAAATTTCAAAATTCCTTTTTTGTTTGTTTAAAATATATAAATTTATTTGGCCAATATAGTTTTTAAGAAATTTTTCAAACCAGTTATATTATGTATCTTTAGTTTAGTGATAAACATGTTAACTATAGATATGATTTTTTGAACTTAAAATATCAAACTCTTTTATATTTTGTTAAATTCTGTAATTGTTTAAAAGCAAACTATCATCTTATGAACTAAAAAGGGGGGGGATAAGTTTTTTTTTCTTTTTTTGAATCTTTTGATTAATTTTTTTTATTATTATTATACTTTTACATTAAGGGCGTATAATCTTTTTTTTTATTATTAACTATAATTCTGTGAATTATTAAGCTGTGCTCATTGTCTTTTTTTTTATTGTTAAATTTTTGTAACTATAAATATCTATATTAAAAGGGGGGATAAATTTTTAGAATCTGTTGATTAATTTTTTTTTTTTTTTTTTTAAATTATTATATGTTACAATTAAGGGCTTATAACTTTTACAATTTATGATACTGTTAATCATAAGTTTTTTTTTATTGATCATTTGTGTCAGAATGTCTTTTCTTGTAAATGACAAAGTCTGAATCGCCGAAATTTCTTTCTGCTTTCAATAAACTTGAGCCTTGTTAGTTATTAAACTTGTCTTTGTCTTTTTTTTATTTTTCATTTCTAAACATTGTTACCATTTTGGTTCCGCCTTTATTAAATTTAAGTCCCCTGGTAACAAGTATAGGGAGACAATTTTTTCCTATTCATTTCAACGCGAGACTCCTTTCTGAAGGAAACAAACCCTACAAATATTCAATCATATTGGAAGATATCTCATAAACCTAAATATGGATATGTATGGGAGTGATGAGAATAGACGAAGCAAGGTAACATTCCTTTAGACAAGCTTTTGATTGTTATGTGAATTTGAAACAGCAACAGTATGGATGCAATAAATAAAATAATAAAACACTTTTCACCCTCATAAAACGAACATTCTTAAATGCAATAATTAAATTTACGCCAAGAGAGTTGTTTTATTTTAAATCTAAACTATTCGAGTACAAGTTCATTAGTCCATGGTTGTTAATCATTAATACAATATTATCTGGGAACTGCCAGAACCACTTTGCCCGACATAACAAATGATGTATCTCCATAGGCTAGATTTAATATCATAAATTAACTGATACAATAATGCCATTGTTGCCAACATGAAATCGATTCAGTCAAAACTTTGCACATCAGCTGGAGTTATCAACAGCAGTAGCAATACCTTTGTGTTTAAATTAGTTTACAACATTGATAATAGGACAATATCTTGCGTTGTGTTGGCAAGGTAAAATATTTATGTATAAACAGACAAATTAAATACCATTCCTTATCTATTATATAATGAACTGGATTCATTTTAACACCCCATTTATCTTCGAGTAAAGACGTTCTTATTTACGTTATTATATCTTTGTAATTTTCCCTACTTTTAATTGGTTCTGTGTATATTTCTAATATTTATCTAGTATTAATTAGGTTTTTTAATTAACCTGGCGTAACATAACGTTACTTATCTTCATCAGACAGTAACTGTTGTCTGTGTAAACTATCTTATGTAAGACAAACTATAAAGTGTAGTTTTGTTACTAGGTTGGTTTTTCAGTTAAAAGGTTGCTGTGTTACAACGAAATATTATTTAAAATTTCTAAATTAAAATTAGATACGGATTTGCCTGTATTATTGAAGAACTACTGGAGGCCATTGTTGCCAACATAATATCAATTCTATCAAAACTTTCTACATCAGATGAAGTGTAAACTGAAGTAGCAAAACCTTCGTTTTTAAACAGGACAATAACTTGCATTGTGTTCACACACACACAACACCCCCCACATATATATATATATATATATACATAGACAAATTAATCTATTTTACACTAAAGTTTATGTGTTATATAATGAACAGGTTTAAGTTTAACACTCGATTTATCTTCAAGTGTAGACTTTCTTATTTAAGTTACCACATCTTTGAAATTTATCTATATTTAAGTTTAATTTGTTCTGTGTATAATATTCATCTCGTAACATACCTGTAATAATTATTCGTCTTTATATGTCACTAGTAAACTAACATTACTAATCCGATTCTAACTTATTTCTATGCAAACTGTTTTATGTAAGGTTTATAGTAAAAATTAGTTAAGTAGTTGGTTTGCCAGTTCAAAGGTTGCTGTAATACTGCAAGATATAGTCTAAAACGTATAAATTACAAGAAACTACCTTCAACGTGAAATGTAATGTAGAGTTTATGACAAGATTTACTCTGAAGGTTCCGTGTTCATTAGAAATAGCTATGTTCACACGATCGAATCAAACATTTTCACGAGTTTATAGAAAATACCAACAATAAAGTAAGAAACTTGACTTTTAATGAACATTTTTCAGCCGACATACAACTAATTTGTTCCCAGATTCCTTTGAAGTATTTAGTTATAGGTAAGTGGGATTATAGCACACACAAATCTGGTCATCTAACATCTAGTATCTTGCCAATCAAAGGTTTTTAATGTATGTAATTTTGTTTATTAAGAGTTTTCAAATATATGAAGATAATCTAAGCTGTAATTATAAAATTCAATTCAAATATACAAACCATATTCATACTAGAAATCTTTCATTGTTTTACGTCATTTTTATAAGTCGGAAATTTTATAACAGAAGTAAATAATAAATATAATAAAACACAATTATTTATTTTGTAATATCCACTTTTAATTAGTCTAGCCGACCAATGGTTTCGCCTGCTAAGGCATTGACGAGGCTGTATTAGGCGAATGCTGTTTGCCTTAAGCTGTATGCCTTAGCAGGCGAAACCATTGGTCGGCTAGACTAATTAAAAGTGGATATTACAAAATAAATAATTGTGTTTTATTATCTTTAAACATGGAATTCCACCAAGAACCATCGGTCTCAACAGTAATGAAAATTAAATAATAAAAAACGCGTTGGATAGTATAAATGCTTTTCTGATGTTATTTGTACTTCGTTTAGTACAAAAACTGTAAACTATTGTAATTACTTAAATTAATTTATTAAAAATATATGTTTTGATTTACCTTCTCTTAATTATCTTATCTATTCGACAATACGAACTAGCACGAATTCAAATTTCGTTATGTAAAGTAATTCGGTCAGAACCGCCTTATGAAAAAAATAAATCATGATTGTAATATATGGTTAAGATGATAATAAAGAACGATAGTAACATCACGTATTCTTTAAATAATATACAAACAATATAAAACACAAAAAAATAATTTAATTTACATCAAAAACTTTCAATAAATAATAATTTAAAATAGTGGGGGACCACGAGAACAAAATATATAAATAGACGTCCAAACTCAGGGTTTATAATCTCAAAATACTTTGAGTTTAATTTATATATTCCAATTAATACACAGTTTAATCAATTATTTAGCGTCCTGCCCCTCCCACTATAATATTTGATTTCGGTGAAATTTAACTATTCAACAGTTTTGGTGGTGCACTAAGTTTCAAACTGAGTTTCACAGTTTAGGAAAGAATACATGAGTTCTGACTTTCTAAAGAACTCCAGGGAAATTGTAACAGAAGGACGTTACACATGTCAGGCGATACAGAGAGAAGTAAAAAACTTTGACATTGTTTCTATCGCGAATTGTAGACTCAAGGAACATCTCGGAAGATTCGAGTAAAGAAACTTGCAGATTTTTTCAATAGGAGGTGGAAACACTGCACCACCTATAATTGTGAAATGTAACAAAGTGTTACACAAAAACGAAAGAATTAAGGAGTTTAAAAGATTGATGTAGATGGAATACTTATTCACGACCCATTTAATGAGATGCAACTCGTAAACATTTGGGATTACTATAGATAAATCTCCAGTTGACTAGAGGGCACCATATAAGCGTCGAGGTCACAGTGTAATTAGTTTCCGATTTCCAAAATTAAACATTTTGGTTTTCCTAAAAAAATATATATACAAAAAAAAATTAACAAACATATTACAATGTTACATAAATAAAATTTTGTTTATTTCCAATCCTATAATCTATAATGGGATATTAAAAACTTAAAAGTAAAATACTTATTTTTATATTTACTGTTATTTTTTACTTACATATTTCATATGAAAGATAAGTTACAGTATAAGCTAAATTACTTTCCCCATTTCTATATTATTACCTGTTGTCAACAGAAGTTATTGTCCTGTTATCAAAGTTCTAAACCAATTTAAACACAAAGGTTTAGTGTACACTTAAAGTATTGTGTAATGTTTTAACAGAATTGAGTTCATTTTGGGAACAATGGCGTTATTGTGTTAGTTAATTAATGATATAAAATCGGTTACTCTGTGGAGAAACAGTATTTGTCAAAGTTTATTGCATGACGTAGCTATGGCAGTATTCTTAAAATTTTTTATTAGTTATCGACAATCGGTGAACAATTGACTTTAAATAAAATGTTGAAAGTAAAATCATTTAAAGCAATTAGTGCAGTGAAGAATGTTTGTTTTACGACGGCTTAGTGGAAGGTGTTTCATTTACATTTAATATATATTTATGTTGTTCCCAATTTGAGTTCTTTTTTTGGTACTCACGACATGTTGCTATGCATCGATCCTGTTCATTATTCAATTGTATTTGTTTTGTTAGTAGATATAAGTGTTAGCTGGCGATATGATTGAGTACTGACTAATGTGTTTTCTTTACGATAAAAAGGAATTCAATAGAACAATACTTCACAGGACAAATGAGAGTCAAATTAAATTTGTTTTCTGTTTAAATTTTGCCAATATGTTTCATAGATTTTAAGCACAGAAGTGTTGTAAGCATTTATGTTTTTATTATTGTGATACTAATTTATATAATACTATTGATTGGAAAATTTTATCTTTCATTCAAACTCCCTATTTATCAAAGCTTATTCTTAGGTTGTTTTGTGGATGAGTGTTTAAATACGCAGATAAATTATACAACACGGAATTGATAAAATAGCTTGTTAGTAAAGTAAAGAAGAATATCTCTCATAGTTTTAAAGATAGATAGACTTGTTTTTAAGCTTAGATAATTTTTAAAATCGAAGTAAGTTACAAAACAATAATGATGTAAATTGGCTATCGAGTTAGTTTAGATTTAATTTCACCTTTTGAAAAAATACAAAGTATTTTGATGAATTGCTCTACTATGTTTTATTTACAAAATGTTTACAGTACTTAATTTTATAAGTTTATGTAATGGGAAACTAAAATATTTCTCTTACCAAATGTTTTGAGTTCACTTGATTATATTATTGTTTCCCTTTTTTTTAAGTCCCCTTAAGAACTGATTTCAGACAACCCAACACAATAAAATACTAAACTAAGGAAACACTAATTCGTTCCAAGAAAGGGTTGATAAAGGATTCACTTGTCAATAACAGACGTACTTTTACAGGAGATAAAGAAGATAATTGATGAGGTTGTTGTTCCATTTAGTAGCTGAGGATACTATACAGGAATGCAAACAAAACTAAGTAAAAATTGTATACTTGATTGAAACTCTTAGCTGGTCTATTACGAAACAATTAGTATCATAACTTTAAATAATTATAGTATAGTCATTAAAATAATAATAATACAAAATATTATTTTTTAAATATTTTATTAAATTTTGCTTAAACGTTATTATTAAAAATCTAAACAAAATTTCTTTTTCAATATCTTCTTTTAACCAATATTTAAACTTCATTTACCAAAATATCAATCTGCATTTTTGGCAGCGTAGATTTTATTATAATTTGAGAAATATGTTCTACCCATCTTCGAAAGTTATGAAATACACATATATATATATATATATATATATATATATATATATATATATATATATATATATTATATATGAGAATATACATTTACTAAATAAAAAGAAGCTACTTTTGAACCAACTTTGTTAGCAACTCTGCCAAAATTAAATAATTATATTGGACATTCTCTAGATCTTAATTCCCTTTTTCTTGTGATTTAGTTCATTATATATGGATTGATGTCAAACTTAATTTTTTATGAGTTCATAAAATAACATTTAAGTTGAAAAAATAAATGTTTAAGAAGGATTAAGTCGTTACAACCTGATTTCATTGATAAAGTCTTGTATGTAGTAATGTAATTATTATATTTACTAAATTTTCAATTTACAATTAGAGTATAGGAATACATTAAGGTAATTTTATTATTTCTAATAAGAAATCGAACATTAAAACAATAACACCCCTAAGAAAAAAAACCCTGTTTGGTGCAACAACATAAATTAATAAAGACAAGAAAGGGACAAAAAAGAGAACTTTACGTAAGCACTTAAAAACATAGAATGAGTAGTTAATGTGAGAAAAAATGCATCTGACCTAGTTCACATTAAATAACAATAAACCTACATAGAAACACTAACAAAAGAAAATGTTAACTGCTTCTACAGATGGGGATAAATGATTACTTTACATAAATAAATCAAAATTCTAAATTTCTAAATTGTGTACATTTTACACAAAACTTGAAAAAATAATCTCTTATTTAAACAAACTCTGCATGTTAATATTTTGCTGAACATAACTTGCACATAAATGTAGATGAAACCAAACTACTGCATTTTAACATAAAAAAATGATAGCAGTGGTCCAATTGATACATTGGGCGAGAAAGTCATTGAAGAAGTACAATCAGCAAATTTCCTTGGCCTGTTAATTGCAATCAATTAAAACTGGTCGGAACATATTGACATCATATGCAGAAAACTATCATCAAATATATATATAATGTTAGAGTTACATATAATTACATATATGTTTGTTGATGACAGTGAAAACATTTGACACTCTTAGTACCCTGGGTATAGCCTAATACGGGATGATTACTCTTTACTTAAATTGTGGAATTTCTGTGTGGGGTAACTCAATAATCCAAAATGTAAGACGAGTATTTACACTACAAAAAAGAGCAGTGAGAGTGATAACTGGTCTGGGCCAAATAGAATCCTGCAAATTGGCTTTTAAAGACCTTTCTGTATTGACTTTACCAAGTTATTACATTTTGGAATGTATTATAAGTAAGTGTAAATATATGCCAATGTCAAATGACAGTGCATAATTAAAACAATTGGAAAAAAAGACCTCCAAAGGAGGTCACACAGACTTGAGAAGCATAATAAATTAACAAGTCAGGCTGGTCTAATCTTTATAAACACACTCCTCAAAAAGATAAAACAAGTTCAGGACAAAAATCCTTTAAAAATGGTCTGAGGGAATTACTACTTTCTGAATCCTCGTATTCTGTGAGGGAGTTGCTCAGCCATAATTGGCAGGTAGACTGAGAGAATTCTCGATAGGGACAGACATGTTGTAGCTTTTGTTGACGCTTGTAATGCAATATATTTTGTCAACGACAGAAGATGGAAATGTATAAAGTTGAGCGTAAATACAATCAATAAATTAATGTAAATACAAATCATAATATATATTTTAAGGAATGTCTGTGTTGTGTCAGTAGATGTGTGTTCTTGAACACGTTAAAATATATCTCAAAGACAAATTGATCTAAAAAACATTGATACAAGACAATTGATATGACAAACATGATCATATTTCAGTTTTACGCTAAGAACTTAAAATATAACTTCTAAATTCAAACTTTCTAAAAATGTCAATACAAATAAACTCCCATATTTCCCACGAACATCAAACAATACATAAATTCTTATTATTTATTAATAACTTTGTACTTCGATTGTAAACTAAATTAAACAAACTTATTAGATTAACAATATTTTTGAAAATTTCTTTGATTTAATAATATCACAACACTATCAAATTAATAATAATTATGATGAGTATGATAAATACAGAAATATTTGCATATTTATGTCCAGAAAAAAAGATATTACCAAAATATTCATACTTAATTCAATAACATTGAGCAAACTATCTACCATCAAAGTCGATGAACAGAAAGTTATAATTCAAAAAATAACATAATTTTTCTCAATGAGAAAAGTTTTATATTTTAAAAAAGAGTATTATGCTATGTGTAAGTTTCCAAAATAAATACAGTGTAAAGCTAAATCGTTTCTAAGGATATCATTTTACACTGAGATAGGAATTTATACAAATGAAGTTAAAAACTCCAACTAACATCCTTGAAAGCAGTAAATATGTCGAGTCCAAGCTAGGAATTGCACCCTGAGGAGTCGTTCCCGAGACTCCAAGCTTCCTGCGGGGTTAGTCAAGCTAATTATTGTTCCTTTTAAAATTTACAATACCGTTGAAACTTAAAAAATGATCTTCCCAGTCGATACATCGTTTGTGAACTTCTTAAATCCATACCATTGCTACTGATTTAAAATTTGCGTTAGTATAATATTGTTGTTATATCATTCAATATTAATTTTAAATATAAAAAAAAAACATTTATATAATATTCACATAAAACGTAACATTTTATTTACTTCAAATAAATAAATATCAATGTTTGAAGCTTCAATTTCCAATAAGAGAAATTACATTTAAATAAATACTTAAAAACGTTCTATGCGATGTTTCAATTAATAAGTTATTACTCAGTTGTTAGTTGTACCCAACCATTTTATACTACATTATATATATATATATATATATATATATATATATATATATATATATATATATATATATATACAGTTGTTTGTATATTAGACAACTGTGGTTTATTACTTAATCATTGAAACTCCGTCTGGAAATAATAAGAAATTTATCGTAAACATTTCAATTTATTTTGTTTGTTAACACATTTTATATGAAATTAATTATAATACACATATTAAATCGATTTAAAATAAGTGATTTTTTGCGTTAAATATTCTAAAATGTCTTCATATTTCCAAATCTACATGAAAGATATTAATTTTTACACAATTTTTAGGAGAGAATTGGAGAGCTTTGTGTCCGTGAAGACTTGCATTATTTTTTATAAATATTTGAAGTATACTATAATTTTTCCTAATAATAAACGTCTGTATTTATATAGTTGTTCTTAAAAAAAACTTAACAATTTTTCTCACACATTTTATATTTTAAATACAATTTCATTAGGACATTTGACTTAAAATCTATTCGATTTCTTACCTCTTTAATCGTAAACTTTTTAAAACAATTTGTGAAAAAACATTTTGATTATAACACAAAACTTTAATACTTAACATCGTTTAAATAATTAATGGAAGTAAAAAGTAAAAATCAATTGTGTGTTATATATTTATAATTCAGTGTAACTATATCTTTAAAAAGAGTTAAAATACATTTCAATAACCAACATATTGGTTGTTGGTACGTCAATGGTAAGGAAAGAGAACCAGACAAATCCTACGGAATTAAATGGAAAATATAATGTTATGTCTGCTTTAAAGATGAATCTTAAAGAATGAAGTATCCACCAGGTGATATAGTTTTTTGTGTGTTAAAATAACGCGTTTCGAACCTTCTATCCCATCATCAGATAAACTCAGAATAACACATCTTATGTCCTCTATCAACACGGCTATGGAACTGGAACTTTTCTTTCGGTAGCCACAAGGTTAATCACCAACAAACTTCCTGCGTTGTGTTGTCTTTTCAAATTTTAATGTATATAGAAACATCAGATAAGTTATACTGAGTTTATCTGATGATGAGAACCCACGAACCACCTCATTAGAAGAAAAAAAAGAGATTACGTGACGGATATAAGATAAGGTATTTATTCTAATAAAGTAGTGGATACTAAAAATTGATTTCATTCTTAAAAAGAGTTTCTAAAATATTAACAATAAAAGAATTAAATACACTAAATAGCTTAAAAATTAAATCAACACATCAACATTTTCTAACGGCTGTATTTAATGGTATTTATAAATAACAGATGAATTAAATTATCAGTAGATGGGGGTAAAGCGGGATGAGGAGAAGAAGTGGGTAGTTTGGTTCACTGAGCGTTGAAATTACTAAACGTGGTAGAAATTACATTTTCTAAATTGTATCAATTTATATTTATAAGGTTGAGTGTTTTCCTACGTCCGATGGGGAAAATACTTTCGAGAAAAATTTAATTATTCACAATTGTCCTGTATTGATTCTTTTTCTTATTGAAAATAAATTAATGTCATAATCTGAGTACACATAACCTCAGATTTTGCAAAGAAACACTATATGTACAAATCACACTAGATGTCTGTCCGTAGTCCATCCGTGTCTCTCCCACTGTAATTTATTTTGCATTAAAAACCATTCAACATACTTTATTGAAACACAGAACTATAATTATTGTAAAACTAATAGATGCATCTCCAATAGTATCTGCAACTTGATTGGACATCATAATCTATTTGTAAATTTAATGAAATTTAAAATATTCCAATGAAGCTTTTAATGGAATCCAACTAAATCAAGTATTTACAATTATTACTAAATTAATTTTAAACATTCATTTCTTTATGAAAAAATTCTTTTTTCTGAAAACTTCAGCTTAACTCTCATGTGAAATAAAATTTGATTTTAAATTATATAACAAAAATTAAGTAGTTACCATTTAATAATAATTTAATTTTAAGGATGTATTATTTAAGTATAAAATCTTCTTTTTTCCTAAAAATTTAGTTTTAACCTCTTGTGAAACCATTTTTCGTTTACCCATTACTGAATTTATTTCATTTTAAGTTATACAATAATAGAAACTGTAGTTTTCCCTTCGCTCCGATGAACAGACGATCCGAATCATGTCATTTTAAAAAAGAAAAGAGGTATAAGGTTCCATAACCCGGATTTTAAAATAAGACATTAAAAAATATTAACAAAGAAAATAATAATAATAATGCAAGGTACTACTGTATATAGTTTAAACGTTAAGGTAAATTAATACATCAGGATTTCTCCAACGATCGTACGTCTTGGCATGAATAATAACGGATGATTTTGAACGATAGACTTCCACGGTCACACACATCATTATGATCTTGTTCTTCGGGGTTCGACCGCGTCAATATTGTCTGCACGTTGAGTACAGCCGACGTTTCTGGCACTTTACAGATGTCCATTCTCAAGGCTTAACAAATGTCACTTGACATTATCAAATCAAGTGACAAATCAAGCTTAACAAATCAAGTGATATTTGCAAGATTCGGTCAAACCCCGAAGAACAAGATCATAATAACTGAGTTAAAATGTCGGTACATGGTGTTAAAGGGAAACGGGGAACGATGTACTTTTGTTCACTCAAAGTTGAAATGACTACACAGAACGAGCATTGATCAATAAACGTATTAGAAGCATTCCAAACTATCAAGGATATCTGACAATGAAATGGTAATCAGAAAATGTTTGCAGGTTAGGTGTATACAGAGAGCGCTTGCGCACACTGCCAAAAAACTGGTTGCTGCAATCGGTCGGCCAGTGCCACTCCAGACACAAACTTAATATTAGCACCTGTTTTAAATTTAGCTGTAGCTGTTTGTACTTCTCAGTATAGCGTGCAGTCTACTGGTCAGGCTGAATTGTAAAGCACTGTGGAACTGTTTCTCCAGTTCTCCAACGTTCAACATAGTCTGTGTCAGTTGTATTACTATTTTGTACTTTTTCAGTGAGTCTTGTCGAGGGAATATCAATGATTACGTCGTGGAGTGTGTTATGTTCACTAATTTTACTATGACTTCTGCCAGAGTTCTCTCACTTAAACTAAATAAATGAGTGGTTCAGTCAAACAATCAATGGTTCTTTGTAATCTGATTATACCTCACAGCTTCGTCTTATTACAAATACAAACATATTAATCTTATAACCACCAAGAATTCAAAATGACTCTTAATATTGTGACTGATTGACCTGATTCTACTTTAATAAATTAGTAAACTGACTTGAATAATTACAAGTACTTTTACACATACATCCCCTTCTTGCAGATTTTTGTAGGGACGTTCGATCCCCTCCGAAGCTCTTTCTCACCAAGTTAAAAATCCCCAGCAGTTGTCCACTTGATCAATTGACCACCTTCTCTCTCAGCTTAGCGTTTATATACAACTGTCATCGTAATGACGTCCATCGAACTGCAAGGTAAGCAATTCCATCAGTTTTTCAGGTCTGCCACAATAATTTTGATATTACTCTGGCTTCTTAAAAATAACTTAAACTATATGCCTAACTAAATTTATCCCTAATTCCTAACAAGTGGTAAATTAAAGATATGAATATGTACAAACATTGTAATACAAAAATAGAGCAATTGAAATATTGGGCTGTGTGTACAACGTGATGAGTTACAGTTCTAAATAAATTGAACACGATTCTTTTGACATAATGTCGTGAAATTTGCATGTCAAACCTGCTAGCTTTAAAATTTGATTATCTGTTGACTAGAAGTGGAGTTTCAATTTGCATGTATACTTCCCTAGAGTTAAGGAAGCACTACTTTGCTACAAAAATATGTTTGAATTAAATTGTAATCAACATTTTTCTCCATGTCATGAGGTAAGAGATGTACGGTTATGAGTTACTATGCATATATAAAAACTTATCAATAGGATTTACATGCTCTTTTTATATGTTTTAGAAAAATATCAAAATAAGAGTACGTACAATGTTTAGACGTTAAAAAATTTTTATTTAAAAAAATAGTTTTAAAACATGAGTTTAACATAAATGTTCAAATTTGGTATTTCCCATAGGTTAAACAATGGAATGTTGGTTTATTTCAGAGGGAAATTTAGATTTTTAATGAATTGATTATAGGAGTAGATATTTCTTTAACTTAAATTTAATGAATTGTTTGTTTTCAATTTTATGCATGTTTAGAAAACATTGCATAATTGCAAACATTGCATGTTTAGAAAACATAATTGTAAATTATGTATGCAATTTTTATCTATAATAAAATTTCAGGAATGTGTCTGTGTTTGACAACCCAACGATACTGAGGAATGACAACCTAATCTGTTAGGACATAATGGTATTTTCCGTATCATTCAAAGAGAGGTGTTTACACTAAATTTAGTGTGTTTCATTATATGAGTTATAATAAAATTGTTCCTCAATTACATAAATTTATCGAGAGTATTTATTTAAAAAATCGAAGTGGGAATAATTGTTGTAATATTAAGAGAGGTAACATTTAGAGTTAGATTTATAACATCTGTTTTGCAATTAATAGTTGGGTAGTGAAAGGATAGGTTATAAATAAATAGATTTATGAAAGTTATAGAAGGGA
Organism: Aphrophora alni; assembly: GCA_963513935.1. NCBI lineage: Eukaryota > Metazoa > Arthropoda > Insecta > Hemiptera > Aphrophoridae > Aphrophora > Aphrophora alni. The sequence continues at coordinate 9,193,475 of OY740773.1, forward strand.
ACTTGGAAAATATTCTTATGATGTGTTTACTATAATTTATTGCTAATAAATGTATCTAATATTCACGTGAATGTGCAAACTATTATTGGCATTTCTTTTACAATTGATCATTCGTGAAAAACAAGAATATAATAATTATTATAAAAATGTTAAGGAAAAGTTACGTTATTAAGATAATCATTTAAATTTAATTAAGTGTTCATTTCTTTTTTTTTAACACTTTTCCGTATTATATTATCCCCTTTAGAATTAATCAGCTGTTCATCTGTCTATGAGATTTGACAAGCTAGTTAAAAGAACAATAAATCACTTTAGATGTCATAATATATATTCTGCCGCTCTAATAACCTATATACAGTATAGATCAACTTATCAAGGCACATATTATACATCTATACACAAAATTGTATGTTTCATAAAAAAGTAATTTAAACAACTTGAACATTTGAGATAACATTTCCTGTTGTACATTTTAAGATAATGTTTAATCATGGTACATATCATGTATCATGTAAAAATAAAAAATCTGACGACATGTCATGATTAGATATTTAAAAACCTGTTGCTTCATTGAAACGGATTTTTGACACGATAAAAAAAAATGTTTTCACAATTTCCTGAGATTGATTATTTGTTAATCTTTGTAAAATAGTATTATATCTGATCATACATAAGTATAAGGTTGTAATAAAGTCGTACAATAAAAGTGGTCATTTATGATTTAATGAAAATATTATTTAAATCACAAAAATATAAATCGGTATGCGTAATATACCGGATGTTTCAGACCACATGGACACTATCTGTAGCACCTAAACGAAAACAGGTAAAAATATCCTTCCAATTAGAACCCCCCCCCATTTTCGACCCCAAAGAATTCAGGAACATTATTTTCGACGCTCCTCAATGACCCAAAAGGGCACTTTTGTGGGGCAGGGAGGTGTTTTTGGAAAATTTTCAAATAGAACATAGATCGTGTGAAACCTCATTTTAAAGGTACAGGGTGTGATGAAATATATATTTTTTAGTTTTTAGCGAGAAATGTGACTGCCAGCTCCCTAACAAAGATAGGGCAACCATTTTCCCCCCTAGTTTTACAAGAACACACCCTTTCAGGAGATATGAGGTAGTATGGACTTCTATGTAGTTTTGAAATTTTTATTACATTTCAAACTTTAATAACTTTTATAGAACAAAAAGTAAAACAAATCTAACAGCAACCTAGAAAATTATACCATTTGAGAGACCTTTTAAAAACAAAAAAATTTTGTATTGAAAGTTTGGTTTTATCTTGCACCATAGAATAATTGTAAAAAAAAATTTGCAAGATAGAAAAAATATATTTGGTCACACCCTGTACAGTAATGAAAACATAACAATTTTTTTTGCTCAAAATTGTTCAGAAAAGAGAGACCTTTAAAATGAGTTATCACAAGACCAATGTTTCTATTTGAAATTTTCCAAAAACACCACCCTGCCCTCCAAAAGTGCCCTTTTGGGTCATTGAGGAGCGTCGAAAATTATTTTCCTGAATTCTTTGGGCTCGAAAAAGGGGGTTTCTAATTGGAAGGAAATTTTTATCTGATTTCGTTTAGGTGCTACAGATAGTGTCCATGTGGTCTGAAACACCCGGTATAAGTTTGCAATGTATAAATTCTGTAGTAATTGTCCTCAATAAACTTTAAAATAGAAAAAAAGTCAAATTAGAACTTGGTTTCCAATTTATTTTTAAGAGTGTCAAAATAATTATAAAATCGGGAATTATAAATTGTCGTTAAGTATAAAACTTTACGGTTCATTCCCAAGTTTCTTAGGTTTACTTTTCTGAAGTTAATAGGCTGTAAATAAAAGCAGGAAATAAATTGTATAGCCAACGAAGGCGAGGGTTGTGGGTGACATATTAAAATTATAATTTGTTCTTTGTCTTGGTTTGACGTTAGCAATATTTCATTTCCTCAGTAGAGTTCATAGTACATTGAATGACTTGAACTGACTTGCCGTAATGGAATATTAACAAAGAATAATCCGTATACAAACTGTAAGGGTTATGAACACAGATTTACACATTTGTTTCCCAAATCTCAACTGTCAAAATCTCGTCACTCTTAACTTTATCCTAGTATTTTCGTCGATAAATTGACTAAACTGTGGCTATGTACATGTAAAACTAAAGGATTATATATTGCCAGTAGTTACATTGAGTATCCCTTCAAATTTTTGAACAAGTGTCGTAACAAAGTGTTTCTACGTTTCTGATTAATGTTCGTAATTATGAACAGGCTATTGTTTTTCCTTTATTGATTACGCCAAAATTTGACCAAGTAAGGAACATAATGAAAACAAGTTGATGACACCATTTTTATATTTACTCATCTCCAACACACAATGTAATACAAACAGATCATGTGAATATAATGATCAAAAATTGGTTTCTTGGGCCTTGTAGGAAATGTTAAATTGTATTTGTAGATCAAGGGGTCTTATCCAGTTCTAGTGGGTATAGGATAAGTGTGTGTAAAACAATAAATAATTAATTAATAAATAATGTATTAATTTTATTGCTACTTTATTGACGTCGGCTAAAAAAAAAGAAAGAAAAGAATTGGCTTCATATCTTTGAATCCACACAAGTTAGAAAAATGTACGACACATCATTTTAATGCGCTTCTCCTTAGGTATCTGCATGGTATACATACGTTTATTACCACATACAGGATGTTCCAAGATAACAAAAAACCTTTTCCTACGTACTTTTAAACTCTCCAAACGGTTTTTAAAGTATTGGTGTGAGATGTTTATGTTGCCGAGTTATAGAGAGTTACTTTTCTAAACGTAAAGATTTAATATTTCATCTTGTAATAAAGGTAACCATGTAATAGACCACTCTATGGAAACTGTTTAGTATTGTCACTGATAGAAGAGTACGAATTATTGAATAAATTGCAGAATTTTGTGTTAGGTTAGGGTACAAATGATTGTGTGTCAAACAATCCGCCTAATCGAAAACAGTTTTTTTCAAGAGTAATCTTTTTCAAGCTTATTTGTAATAGAAACTGACCTAACAAATACAATTAGTTAATAAAATTGGTAAGTTTAGAGAAATAATGCCTTATAGTTCGGTAACATAAAGATAACGGGAGGAAACTTTTATCAAAATTTTGCAAATCTGTTGAAAATCGGCAATAATTAAGGCATAGTTATTTTAATAAAAGCTAAATTTGATGATAAATATAAATTATTGTTAAAAAAATTTAAGTGATATTCTGATTATTTTCATGTTTAAAACCATAATAATTTACATATTTTAACATTTGGCTATCCCAGTACATTAAATTTCTAAAAAGTGATAAAAAGTCTCTAAATAATATCATTTGGTCTGTGATGATAAAAAGGATGTTTGTGCGCTTTGCCTATATTGAACAATACAATATTTTCTGCTATCAATGCTGGCTTCCAAAGTAAAGTGAACAGAATGGATCATGTAGGATAAAACTAGGGGAAAATCTTGTAAGAGCTGTGTCACTGTTCTACTACTACTCTAGAAAGCGAACTGTAAAAAAAAGTTTGAATCAAGAGGTCACCGAAGAGAAAAGTTCAGATGACTTGATTGAAAAAAAGACCCAGAGACTTCATTACAGCTCAGAATACTACTAAAAAGGATTTGTCACTAAAAATTATAAAACGTATTTTTCAGCTTACACGAATCATGGCATTAAATTTAATAAAATGAGGATTTTCAAAAAAAATATATACAAATTAAGGGTGAACAAAAATATTTTGTTAAAATATTACTCTAAAAAAAAGTAGAAAATCTAAATTTTAGTTTAAGATATAAATCCTCATTTACGATTCGATTATAAAACTAATAATATTCCAAAATTATAATATTATAAATGTCTATAACATCTGAGTATTTAGAACACTTACAAAACCATAACACTGGGATGAAGAGGGAGTGGGATATAAAATATATCAAAATAGAAGGTATAGTTTTACAAAAGTTTATAACTACATAATTTAAAAATTTGAAGGGAAGTCAGTGTTCAATATTTTTTAATTTTTTTTTTACAATAACTTCACTCTTTGTCATCGCAGAGATGTCCGATTGTTACCATTACATTAATGTGTTTTAAGATGAATGACGGGATATGAATAAAAATTTAGTTATGACAGTTATGTTTGCATTAATTTATTTTGAATTTCAATAACAGCACTATATAGCCCTCTTTACCAAATTTCATGTTCCTATCTTAATTTTTCTGGCCGATATCGTGCTTACGAACAGATGAGAACGTCGACGGACGGACGATATTTTGAAAATAAATTATTCTGTTTCCCGAGTCATAAAACGGGATGATCAGCCAAAAAACGGTGGTCGAAATATTTGACAATTAGGAAACCTACACTTTACTTTTTATAGATCGTTTTTATTTTATGTCTCTGAAATTCTACAATATTTACAAGTTCTAATAAAAGCTTATCAAAAGATCTGTGAGAGACAAATTATCGAAATATGATTAGTAATTATCAAGATTTAAAGTAATTATATTTACCTAACCTCCCCTTCCTGGAAGGTAATTAGTTTTACAGTCTTCCTAGCAGAAATCTGTGCGTATGTAGAGTAATCTATCTACATAGATGAAATAACGTTAAAGGTAGTTGGATTATGAACGATATCAATTCACCGTGAAATTTCGTGTCAACATAGCGCTTCATATCTCGTCACACCAATTCTAACCTTTCCACTCCTCCCACCTTTAGAGGTTAATTAATTGTTATTACTAGAACTATATCGCAGTTAATAAGGGATGCAAAATTATGTTTTTTATTCGAGAATTTCAAACAAAATATCATATAACGACAATTATTTCGTCAGATCAAATGTAATGTTTTAAAAAAATATTAGGATACACCGAGTTAATTTAAACATAGTTTCACTATAGAGTTAGTCACATTGGGATTTTAGAGGATATTTAACAAATTATTACCTAATGAGACAGTTTGTTCTATATTTTTGAAAGTTTTATTTATAATGGGTATAAAATCCCCTACTTTTATCCTACATGATCTATATTTTGTTCACTTTATTTTGGAAGCTACCATTGATAACAAGAAATATTGTATTTTTCAAGGTAGGCAAAGCGCACAAACATCCTTTTTATCATCACAGACCAAATGACATTATTTAGAAACTCTTTCTCATTTTTAGATATTTTTCTAGTAGCTGGGTTAGCGAAATGTTAAAATATGTAAGTTATTATGGTTTTAAACATGAAAATAATCAGAATATCACTTAAATTATTTTCATTAATAATTTTTATTTATCATAAAATTTAGCTTTTATTAAAATAAGCATGCCTTAATTATTGTCGATTTTCAACAGATTTACAAAACTTTGATGAAAGTTTCCTCCCTTTATCTTTTATGTTACCGAACTATAAGGCATTACTTCTCTAAACTTACCAATTTTATTTACTAATTGTTTTTGTTAGGCCAGCTTCTATTAAAAATAAGCTTGCAAAAGATTACCCTTGAAAAAAACTGATTGCTGTTAGGAGGATAGTTTGACACACAATCAATTGTACCCTAACCTAACACAAAATTCTGCAATGGATTCAATAATTCATACTTCTTCTATCAGTGACAATACTAAACGGAAATATTTGTAAAGCTATGAAATATGTTTTGGCAAACATATTACATACAAATCCTTCATGCAGGTAATTATTTAATTTTCAAAGTAAGTGTATTAACAACTTGAAATTTTATCAGAAAAAAATCATTGTATTTAGTTAGGCGATTTAGTGTGGGTGATTTTCAAGAGTGGTATTCAAATGTGTTTGATCCTTGATCCAATGGATATATTTATAGTTGTTAAACGTATTCCCATTTTTATATTAAAGCTAGATTTAAGAAAATTAAATTTACTTTTTTTGCAGTTTTCTTACTCTCAGAAATAGTAGCACACTGAAATTTGAACAAACTTATTATCAATAGGTCATGCGATTAAAATTAGACATTATGAGGAGGTGTGTTGTAGGTAATTTGTGGAAATACATTCTGGGCATACAATGGGATATTACTCATAATCCTTTACAGCACTGATATCCACATTGCGTGGATTGCTGCCATTTAGGTTCAATGAAAAACATTCTGGACTAGTTAAAATCACGTTATATGTTACTGTTGATGTGATTAACAGAAATCGGGTTTATATAAGAGTGACTGAGTGCAGACCTTATTGGATTTTCTAGTTATACATTAAAATATGATAGTAAATGTAAACAAAAAAGTTACATTTGTACCATATTTAATTTAAAGTGATTTAAATTGGATCTAAAATCTTTTATTAAAAAAAAAATTGAAAGAGATTTATTACCTATCATTTGGATTTTGGTATATTAACATATTCAAATTTAATCGAAGAAATCAAAAATATTATAACATCAAGTAAATCACTAGATTTCGCTCAATATGTTGATATAACTGTTTCATTTTTATGTATCTGAGAAACTGCTTTAGAAAAATGAAAGATAAATTAAATGATTTAATGTTAAACAATCTATATTTTGGAATTAATTGTAGATTATATGTAAATAAATATTGAAATTTGACTTATGAGGTAAGATTAGATATAATAAAACTCGAACACAAGATCTCACAAATATCTTTTACCTAATCAAACGCGTTTCAATGACAAAGTCGCCATCCTCAGCGATACAAGAGCTACAATACCTAAACTAAAACTCAGTTTAGACTGATACCTAAACTTCATTATTATTATGAGTTCAATTTGTTACAATATATGTTTCGGCGTTGTATTATTTAAAAGTTGTTAAAATTTGAAGTTCAAAATTGTTAAAAAAAAAAAATGTTAATCAACAGAAAAATTCTATATAAAATTGCTCACAGAGAAAAATAATTATTAATTATTATATTATATAAAATCCATGAATACAAACATTTTAATTAAAGCTATTCAAATGTCCTTTTACTATTTAATACTAATACAATCTGTGTATAAAGAGATCTTTTTTACAGAAGAAATATATTAATCATATCAACCAAGTTTCTAATTTCACGCTATAGGTTTACGTAAATCCTTGACTTCGAATAGCTTCCTTTGATTAGCCTTTCATTGAAAAGATGTTATTTTAATATTCACATTTATCCCAATATTAATTAAAGATAAAGCTGCTAATAAAATGAATTTCATTTCACAGAATATCCATAACAAAATTAGTTTATATCATCACTGACAATAATGTATTAGATTTCATATACTGCGCATGGTATGTTACCTAAATACCTAAAAAAATATATTTAAAATCTTCATATTATGATAATATTTTCCCCTTAAGACTGTTAACAAGTACATCAAACAGTACGATATACCATTTTAAGTAGATTTAAATCATCCTACATATTTGTACTACTACTGAAATCAATAAGAAATAAATAGATTAAAATATTTAAATAATTTTAAAAAAAAAATTATAACTAAACTCCACTCAGTATTTATAAAAGTGACTAATTTTACACTCCTACATATTGTAATACTGTTATAGATTCATTACATTTTAATAGTAATAACAATGGTTTTGTAACGACAGATTTATTGTTGTCAATATTTTACGTCAGTCGTGCAATTATTGTCATGTGATTGCAAAACATATTATAGGTAACTTACTTTAAGAAACAAGAAAAGTTAGTTTTGTGTATTTTAAAGAATACTTTGTGCTGTAATGTCTGATGTCATCAAGCTTGAGTAAGTTATAATCTTATTTAAATAATGAAAATATTGCTTTGATTTGAAGTACAGTTGTTTTAAAGTTCTAATTTTCAATATTATAGTGGTGATTCAGAAGGTTAGGGTAGAGATAGAGTTAAGTTTAAACTCTATATACTAAAGACATAATTTTGCTTCAGAATTCTATTGTGAATAATTTTATAAAGCCAATTTTATCTGTAAATATTTTGAAATATTGAACTGTTTATTAAATAGCTGCTAGAAAGATTGAAAAATGTATTGCATCCAAGTATGACTGAAACCGTGCTCATTAAAAAGAATCCTAGAAAATATTTAAGGAAAAGCCAGGATACTAATATGCATAAAGTTAGATTAAAAATTGTAATAATATGGTTTAGAGGAAACAATTAATTGTAAAACCACATTTTACAGATGTTTAAAAATATTTGATTTTGGAATCAGAATTAACAATACATTTTTTTATATAAACATTTTATTGATATTCGTACATTAAATAAACAGACAATGAATTGTCAAAAAAATAAAATAGTCATGAAATTACGTTTAAATAATTTGACGTCTATAATCTGATCGTGAAAAGATTCTGGAACATAAGTTAATCTCTACACTATTAAGTAGAAAGATTCTGATGTATATTCAGTTCCACAGAACAATTATTGAAAGGAAATGCTTTAATATTTATACCAGTTTCACACAGGTGAATACAGAATTACCTTCATTGCTTTATGGAATTTAAGTAAAAAATATTAGGCTACATATGTCTGTTTTGCTAGAATTATCATGCACATGGGAGCTTTATATGGTTGAAACCATGTGGAATAATGAAACAAACACAATTTTCATTCATGTATATTTATTATCAAATTCTCTGCCGTTTATTTGTATAACTAAAAATCCGTTTACTTTTCTAAAAGTAAGATTTTTTATTTTGATAAACAAAATCAAAGAAATGACGATGTTTAGAATTTTATTTGTTGTTAATAAATGCTATAGATTTGATAATGCATTATTGTTACATTTAAAGTTCATTAACCGTTAAAAATTCTGTATATACTGTATTCCATTTTAATGATCTTATTTTGTTCTAGAATTAAATATTAATAAATGGTGGAATCTTTGCACAAACGTTCTTACTAAAAAAAATTTACTAAAACTAATAATCACTGAAATTTCAATTCACTTGTTGTCAATGAAAAAGTAAAATGGAACCATGTGTTTAAATAAGGGCCTAAACACGTCCTAATCGAAAATTGTATTTGAGTTTAAAACGAGCATTTATTGACAGCTGTCAATTTTTTGTTGTTAGTTATTTTCAAATTATACGTGTACCGTAGAAGTATTTACTTGAGAATTTAAAAGTATTTCAATCGTAATAACATATTTATTTAAAATTTATACAACTTTGGTATAGTTGGTTTTGACAAATTAATCATTAAGCCATAACCATATTTTCGGTTGTTCCTTTTTTTTTTTTTTTTACCCAACCGACATTTTGCGGGGACTAATATATTTTGTTAGTTTTTTTCTATTTATTAGAACCGACTTAAATAAAATGTTGTTTTTTGTGATGACATCTACCCCCCAATTATGAGTTTTTAAAAACCTGATATGAGCAACTTATGCTCACAATCCACACTTTTGGGCTATATAGACGCCAGACTTTGGACAAGCACACATACAATATTTCAAAAACCATTTACACAAAATAAATACGCAAAAACTCAACATTGAGATTTCGATTAACCACATAACGCTCTCTATGAAAGAAATTAAAAAGACAATTTGGTAAATAAAAAACAAATCTGAATAAGTAATGCATAAAGTAGATAGTAAAGGTTATAGAGTATTTAGTTAAAGCATAACTTCTATTTTATTAAAATAGAAAACCACAGCTTATTTAACAAACAATATATAATACATTTAAAATTATTGATTTTAACGATAATATATGTTTTTACCAAGATAATATTATAAATTAAATAATTATTTCAAGTCGACAATATACGACCTAAACTAGGAATTGAAATAGTTATTTAATTAATAATACTAGCTTTGTAAAAAATGTATAAACGTTAAAATCAATAAATTAATATAATTAAATGCTGTACAGGCTGTAAAACAAGTGTACACGTTAGTTTCATTATTGTTTATAACGAGGTAATTGATTTGTTATAACTCAAAAACATGCAGCAAAATAAAGTCAATTGAAAGGAGTATACTGGGAAGCCATCAAGAATAGCTCAGTTGGTAAAGCATTGGCGCTTAAAGCCTAAGTTCCTGAATTCAATTCGCAGTCTATGTCTTATATTTTTCACTTGAAATAATTATTGAAATAAATAAATGCGATTTTTTGGTTCTAATTTCAAAACACACAATGCACAACTAGATCAAAAAAAGGAGATATTTATGTAAATATAATAGAAATTGGTACATTTGTTTGAGCTGTAATACAATCGGAAGATTTGTAATATATTTATCATTTGACACTCATCAACTTATTAAAACATTTGATCTTAGTATAAACAAAAATATTATCACACATTTTGGTTTTCAACATGTTCATGACAAAATAATGTATATCAATATTCCTTTGCTGATGTCGTTATGAATCCCAACACATGTACTTGAAATTAATAATTGATGATTCCTTAGTTATTCACAAACACATCACACTCACCCCACGCGACGTAGAGTTTAATTAATAATATACTGATTCAGGAAATCAGCTGTTAATTAATTCAGTAATGTAAGTATCGTTATCAGTAGTAGCAGATACATAATTTATCAATACTTAACTTCACGTGTTAAACAAGAAATGCATTAATCATCTTTTAATCCAATCACTTCATCTCTCATATGAGATCCTTATTCGTGTAAAGAATATCTGTTGTGTATTTTGTTGAATTTCTAAATCTCATTTTTTATATTTACCCTGAGGAAAACAATAATCATACATAAAGAAAACTTAAATTGAATTCAAAATTTACTTAAACTTTTAGTAGCCCTAAAAATAACAATAAATACTTTAAGTTTTATAAGAATATTCCATATTATTATATTCGACATTTATAAAATTTTAATGTGAGATAATTTCAAAAGTGTATCATGCTTCAGGTTTTATAGTGATTTTTATTATTAATACAATTAATTAATAAGACTGAGTGTGTTGGGACTATTTTTTAAATCTCAGTGCAGCTGTAGGACACCTCAAGCAAGCATTAATAGAGGTCAATGCAATGTGAATGAAACGTCAGCAATTTAAACACAAAGACGCTTACACTCTTAAATATGTTCGTTTTATCGCCTGAACAATTCTCAATTTTTGGTTAGACATAACTGCACGGAATCACAATTTTGTTTGAGTAATTTTTTGATTTGCAACCATAATAAATTCTCAAACTCTAATTAGGTTATATCATGTATTTTCAATTGTCTGACAGAAAACATTGAATTTCTAATTAAATTTATCAAAGTAATCGTAATAAATAGAAATATGCTGTAAGGAGCTGAAGAGTTTCATTGCGTCCTGTACTTCCTTGCAGCTGATTGTTTCTCATGTTTATGTAAATATAAATTACGTATTGGTTTATGAATATTCTGCATCAATAATAAAACAAGTTAATTATTTTTTTTAAATAACTTGATTATCTTTGTCGAATGTAGTTCTGTCTTTTTTGTTACTGCAGCTGTTTCACCCCAGCAAGAGACATCATCAGGGATAGTTTGAACACTTTATACACACACTACACTTCACACAATACAATTATAATATTTATTGTTGTACTAAAATAGTACATGTCAAAGATTATTATATTGTTTTCTTTGTGTTTTAAAACCATATTATCTTACTTATAATAATATTAGACACATTTGACATGTACCATTTTAGTACAACAATAAATATTATAATTGTAACATGTAACGTGTAGTGTTCGTATGTAAAGTGTTAAAACTATGCCTGAAGATGCCTGAAGATGCCTCATGCTGAGGTGAAACAGTTGTAGTGACAAAAAACGACAGACTACTTTCGTCGAAAAAAAACAAGGTAAAGTTTGGAAATTATAAGTTTAACGTAGTAAGCTTGTAAAGCTATAATGGAAAAGAATAACACAAGTTCTTTAAATATGTATTCAATAAAAATAATAATAATTTACCCTGAGAAAAAAACCTACTTATCATTTCAAGAAATGATATACTCGTAACGTTAAAATTAAAGACAATTAAAATTTATAATTGTCATGAACAATTTGTTAACTACAACATTTATATGATGTTTTTGTTTGAAAATATGTCAAATCCGTCAACTCTGATATTATTCCTGAACGATGTTTTGATAACTTGGGTATCACTGATATACATTTACTCTCTATACATTGTCACTTCTATGTCTGTTCCTGACTTTTGACGACTAATTAATGCAACAATGATTCCACTTCAGATGTCATATTAATTCTGTTGTTTAGATATCTTCACAAATCAAGGCAATAATTACTGTGCACACAACAGAGTTTTATCTTTTGTTAGAAAAATATCAACAAGTTGATAGAGGCAGACATGGTACTTGCCCAGTTCAATCACACCATGTAGTACAAGCTTTCCTCTAAATAAAAAGGCCAGAAGTTGATTTTTTGGGCATTGTATGAAATGTTAAATTATATTGGTAAGGAATCTTATCAAATAGGATCAGTTTATTAAAAACCATTATTAGTCAGATTTTATAAACCAAGTAATTTTATATACAACTAATGTCTTGAAGTTTCGTCATTAGGAAACCAAAAATATTTTTAAAATAAATTTACCAATGTTAAACAGTATTTTTTTCCAGTTTATTTTGTCTACAGAAATAAAGTTGTATGTGTACATTAAATAATATAAGCTTTAAAAGAAAATATATTGAGAGAAATATTAAGCTGTTTTAATATCCATCACCTTAAACATAATTAATCACATAACTTTTGTTTCCTTCTGAAATTCGTAGGTGTTCATCCATTCTCGCATCGTCAGCTATGCATCTGTCTCTGACATCTAACAACCAGGATAATACGACAATAGATCACTTCCAAAGACAATATATACGGGAATATTCTGCTATTCTATTACTTTTTTAAAATACGTCAAAACACGTAATATTGCATTGAAAATATGCTGTATTATTTATGAGTTATGAACGTAAAAACTATTAAAATGTATGTTTTGGAAAATTTGTTTATTTTGTATTGTCAAATTTATAATATGAAGTGATGTCACAGATAAATTGAAATGCATCCACGATTTTAATATATATTTTTAAAATATATATTTTATAAATACAAACATTGGAAACAAACATGGTTTAGTCAAAGGAAAAAGAGTGTAAGCTATATTACTTTTGCAAAATCCATAAAAGAAATTTCTCATCAACATTATCTAAGTTATAATCAAACTCTAAATTTTCTTACAGCTAACTGCATCTTAATAAACGAATAGAAACTATGTCTAAATAAAAATCCGGATCTGACTAATATTTACTGATATACCCTAAGTCTGTTTGAAATTTAAATGTGACAATAAGGGGGGGAACAATACGTCACAAACCAATCATAAATCGTTTGTATTTCTAAAAAGATAAATATAAACGAATAATTAAATTATTAACAGATAGAGATTATAGCGATCTCCACTTCTAAGTGGAAAGGGGTGGGGGGGACAGCTGTAAAACTCAGGTGCGATATTGGGTTTTTTTAAATTTATTGTTTTTACCGCTTATACAATATTTATACCACCTAGTATTACTAATTAAATAATATTTCAAGGGAAAAATATATAATATAGACTGAGAATAGAACCCAGAACTTTAGGCTTTACGCGCCAATGTTCCACCAACTTAGCTAACATTAGTCGCATCCCAGCATAGGACGTAAACTTCTCACTTGATTTTGCTTTTGCTGCAATTTTCGAGTTATCGCATTAATTCCTTCGTTACTTAAATATTATTTTATACCTCGTTAAATATAAAACAAAGTCAATTGAGAAGGATAGCTCAGTTGGTATAGCATTGACGCTTGAAGCCAGAGTTCGTGCGTTCAATTCCTTGTCTAGGTTGTACATTTTTGAATAGCTAGTATGAATAATGTATAAACGTTAAATACATACTAAGGTCTGCAAGATTAGTATATATTATTTCCAATGTCGTTTGTAACGATGTAATTAATTTTTAACTTGAAAATTGCAGCAAAAGCAAAACTCAAGTGAGAAGTATACGCCCTTTGCTGGAAAACGATAAAGAATAGCTCAGTTGGTAGAGCAAAAGCCAAAGGTCCTGGGTTCAATTCCCAGTCTAGGTCGTACATTGTTCACTTGAAATATTATTTATTAAATCTGTCAAGTGAAAAATTAACGCTTGTAAATATAATCTCTGTATCTAGTATAATTTTTGTGTGAAGGAAAATGCACTTATTTCCATTCAAGATGATATAAAATTATAATGTTTTTAGTCACTCATGTATGAGTAGGTTACAATGGATGAATGCGATTGTCGACTATTTATCTAAAATAAGACTATGTAATATATGAATATCGAAAAAAAATCAAACTTATCTTAATTGATGAAGTGATAAATAATAAACAATGCTGCCCGATCCTCCAAACTAATAACAAAAAATTTACCTCATACTGACTATGAGCCAAACTAAATAGTAATTTAAAATATTGTTGTTTCCTTTTAACTGTTTATTAAGTTGTAATGATTATTTTATATTATTGAATGTTATTTTAAAGTTAAATGTTATTTAGTCGGGTGATATTTGCGTTGCTGACATTTTGTTTACACATATTTCTATTAACTACAATATGTCCATATTTATTTATAATTTAACATAAATATGATCTCCTTATATTGTTTTATTATAGAAAAGTTATTCGAAAATAGAGGTTTTAGTGAAATAAATGTACCTATAGATTAAGATTTTTAAAGTGTGGAAAACCTAAATTTATATATTTTTTTGTTTCAGTAAATTAAAAACCCAAAATTAATTTCTAGTCAATGTTAAACCTTTAAATAATTTTCAGATGATTTTGTCATCTAAAAATTCTGCCTTACCGTTTATAATATGAACTGGAGAAAACATGGGTAGGGAAATGAGTATTAGTTATAATATTCACTAACTTAAATATTAGTTATTTAATTTTTGTTTTCTTTAGAATTTTGATTACTATTATTTATTTAATTCAATACTACAACTAAGTACAAACGTGTGTAGTAAGTTATTGCTTTAAAATATTTCAACTTGCGTGAAATGTTCATTCCACTTAATGGCTATGTATTTTCAGCTACATCCAATCACTGAACTAAGTCGAAGGGTTACTAAGTCTACGTAGGTTTCGTTCTAAATTTCTATATAGGCCTACATATCTGCTGAACACTAGCATTAGTATGGCTTTGGAGTCGTTTCTCACGCTTCACTGCTTTGATTTCAGCAACAATCGTATTCACTTTAAGGTCTCTGTGAATATTTTCATTGCGTACGTATCCGAAGTAATGCGTATACGTATTCTTTTGAAATATTTGAATACAGACCATAGCTTCACACCGGCTAAAGTTTACTTCATAAAGTAATTTATTACGTAGTACTTAATCTTATTAGGTATCTAACTAGCCAACATATATCCTTGAACATAATCTGAAGCTTTTTTTTTTGTTATTAAATATATATATAACTTCCATATCAGCTTTGAATCCATACTCGTTCCCAAATATTTATTTTCGTTTTTATATGGAATAATTTTACTTTTTGATTAGCACTGTCGAATATGGAACTAAAATTAGAATACAGTATTATGCAATTTCATTTGACTTAATTTATGTGATTGTTGATAATTAAACAAATTATATGAAAAGTTCCACACGCTCAACACCATACAAGCTTCAATATATAGGATTTGGTAGTCTATACTTCCAAGTTTATTACCCAATTGAAGAATATTAATTTTAATGTAACAGCAGATATTTCTTGTTGAAACTCCATATTCAAGGATTAAATAAAGCTAAAGTTTCAAAATATCTTAATAATATAAATGAGCGAAAAATTATTTATATTGTATTGTATAATTGCTTTATGTTATTAAAATATTTTGAAATTTTAGCTTTATTGCTTTATTTAATCCTTGAAGGATATTACCCTAACGTGAAGTTTAACTTTTAATTTTCTGTTTTAACTTGTAGAGAAAATCTCTATTTAACAACTGATACATATATTTATTAACAACTGATAATATATTGACAAGTTTTATTACTTAATTAATAAATAAGTAATCATTTATAAATAAATTAAATAATTCACGTTATCTAACGGTTTTTTCAATATTTGGTTTTGAAATTAATGTGATTAATTAAGTTTTATTTATTTATCAGGTTGAAAAGTAAATGTACATTTCAAAATTAAATTAAAAGCTATATATGGTATTTTAGTAGGGAAGGTATATAGTTTTTACGAAAAAAAACAACAACAAAATATTGATTACGATTATGTTTATTTACAAATCTATATAAAAAAAAATGTTTATATTCAGGATCAACAATTCTCTAAAGTAGGGACAAATTTTGGGAAATTCTACCAATTTGTGGAATGTTATATTTTAAACTCTGCATTAACATGAAACTAATTAATCCTTGTTTTTATATATTCTTTATATAGCATTTTTGTGGAAATTACATACCAAATTTCTATGAACCTCTCTCTTGTCTTAACGCTTCGCTCAATTAAACTCAATACTAAATCAACATGTCCCTGCTTTTCACCCTGTACTAATCTGTCTCATAGCGTTAGAAATACTGATATTTGGTAGAAAATATATTTTAGAAATACAAACATATACAATTTACTTTATTAACGGATTGGGCTAGAGATGACAATAGTTAGATTGAAGCAAAATGAAATTAGCATGAAACGATATCTGACGAACTCGATCATTTCATTAGTAAGAAAGAGTTTATTTAAAGGAAAACAATTATTTGAATATTTAATACAAAAATAGGTATTTAGTTAAAAGTTTAAAGGTATTGGATGCAATTTCAGTTAATAGAAAATCAGAGTTTGTTAATTTAAAAATAAAAATAAAAATATGTATGTACTTGTAATTTTATTGTATATTAATATGAGATACATCTATCTGGAAAAGTATGTGTAAATTGTCAATGGTTTTCCTTATGTTTAATACAAAATTATGTTCAAGTCTCTGAACCTACGTCAAATTAACCGTTTCAAAAAGTTGTTTAACCATGCAGTGCCGTAGATTTGAAGATTATAGTTTCATTACATACATGCTTATACGTACCCAAATAGAATGTCTGAAACTGATTATTAAGGAAACTCAATGCAGAGTGTAATTTCCTTTCCATAACCAGCTTGCAGATGTAACAATACAACTTCTACAATGGTTTATATTTTAGTTTTAAACTGATAAAAAAAACATTATTATAAATAGAATAATACAAAAAAATGATTTAAATTTACTCAATAGTAGAAAGGTATGGAGAGATGGCAAAAATAATTATTCTTCATACCTCACTAATGATTTGATCGAAATTGGTAGAGCCGATTTTTAGAAATTCCAAAATTTATAGTAGCCTCCAGACTGTGTTTTTTTTTATTTATTTTTACCGTTAACTTACGAACTTGGTTTTTTTGAGAGTGGTGGCCAATACTATTGTTTTTTCCTTATCATTTCAAATTATAACATAGCAAAGTTGGAAAAACGAGATACGACCAAAGCATATCATATATTATACAATTTCAATAAAATTTGTTTTAACTGTAAAACACTGAATATATAACAGACGTCAGGCTGAAATTTTCACAAAACCTTCTTTTTTGTTCTAAGGGAAGCTCAAAACAGGTATATCCAAAACAAAATTTTACATCAATTTTGAATAATCACATACATTTCACTCTACTACTTCTTCTTGTTCGTGTAGAAGTAATAATAAGGAAAAATATAAAGTTATTCTGCAGGAAATATGTAGTTACAGTACGACACTATTATCCTAGACGACGTTCAATTGTAATTTGTTGTAGTTCGTTTGAATACCAAAATTTGGAAACGGTTTATGATCCTTTATTCACAATTACGATGTGACAACTAGTTATACAGGTTGTCAAAATAAACCAAAGCGCACTATAGATTTTTGGATTCTATACAACAAAAGGAACAAAAAATATCAGTAAAATATGTTGTAGTTCCTCTTCGTTTAGGCGCTATTTGCCATGTTGTTTATTTAACAAAGAAGTATAACTGACAGTAGATAAGATATTAAATTCAAAAATGTACACGTGATTTAAATGTTACACAAGTTTAGAAAGAATTTATTTTGCATATCTTCAAATTGGCGGTATAAAATGTTGTAGTGGAATATCTCAAAAGGTGTTAATTTTACAAATATTTTACAAAACACAAAATATTTTTTTCCTTAAAGAAAAACAAAACATTTATAATTTTTTCTGTCAATGGATAACAGAGTTATTTATAAAAACTGAAAATATTTTCATAGTAATTGTCTACAACGCCCTTGGTTACCCATTAACTATTTTTCTTGAGTTGTGATAATTATTATTAATAATAATTTAAAGTACGTATTTTAAGGAAAAGGTAAAAAACAAACATTTCTATTTCCAAACTCCTGGAAAACATTCGCTATTAAAATTTTTAGAAATTAAAAATCGTTAAATTAGAAGCTAGTTATAAAATATGGACTTTATTTTAAAGTTTAAAATATATTCTCATAATATAATTAGAACTTGTTAAGGTAAATTACTTATTTCAGCATATAATTATACAAATTATCCAAGAAAGAAGCGATGTAATCGAGATTATAAAAAGTTAAAACCCTTCAAATACGAATGTTGCCAACATTTAGATTAAATTTTAACCTAAACGTCAATATTGTTCCTCCTAAAACTAGTCTTAAAACATAATTAAAAAATATATTTGGACCAATAATTGTAACTTGATTTTACTATTAGCCCTTCAGTGAATATTAATCTATAGACTTTGGAGCTAATTGTAAGAAGTGAGATTTTTGTTTACACTTAAACGTCATTAGTTTGTACAAACGTGTGTGTTAAAATGAAATCGAAATAGTAAATTCGTGTCTACACGTGCTGTTGTAACTTTAAGCCAATATGCAAGCAATATTGGAAATAGTTTTTTTCCCTCAATGGCTGCATTCAAACAAAACAATGTTTCAACTATGTGTAACGAGTTGTTTAGTTGTGTACAAAGTAAAACAAATTGACGGTAGTCATCGTAGTAATTGAATTATCCAACCCAAAATATTTGTAATACAAGCCTATCCTATAAATATAATGTCCAAAAGTAGTAATGATGGGCCTTGTAGGAAATGTTAAATTCTATTGATAGATCAAATCCAGCACGGTAATTTAGTTTAAATGTTTCTTACATAGGTTTTCTGAAACTCGTAATTGTGTACATTACTACTTTTTTATAGTTCACTTTCCACCGCATCTTCGTAGATAATAAAACATCTTCATTCGCTTCGTTCGTTTCGGTGATTCGCCCTTGGTGATCCCCGACGCTGTACACATGTGACTAAGCCTCTACTCACTAAAATTTTGTCTTTAAGCCCGATGAGCCGGGTTTTGTTACTATACAAAAATAACATTTTTGGGAAAGGCTAAAGTTGAAAAAATATTTATTACAGTAGTTTCGCTATATATCATTGTGGAGGGGTATGTTGGTACCTTTAAATGCAAAATTGATTTCTCCAAATACTCTTCTTTAATTGAGTGCGTTAAAATTTGTTTTCCACAATATATTTTGCAACAATTTTAACATAATGAATTCGATTTTTTTGAAATTTCATTCGCTTTCTATATTAGCACCCTGTAGTCCTCTGTAACAAATTTCATATTCCTATCTTAATTTATGTGCCACCCACATAGACAATAACAGATTGATTCCACTTCGATTTATTTTTTCTGGTTCCTAACCATGAAATTTAAAGTCAGATAAAAAACTGAATTTTCTTTGTAATAACAGCAAAACAATATTTCATAATGTAAATTATCGTCAGTTGTTCAAATGTGTTTAAACTGAAAATATATACTGTATATTAAATTGCCAACTTTCAAAGAACTAAGATGAACAACGTAAAAAGCAAACATTTCTATTTTGATAATCTCTTAATAACGCGGATGTAAAAATAATTTTGTTCGTAGATTGTGTTTTTATGACGTTTATACAAAATTATGTAGCGCATATTGAAATAATAAATTTGATGCTTTTTAGAATTTCATCAGGAATATGTTAAGATATGACCGTTTAAGTAATTATAAATATTTTAACGGTATTACCAACATATTAATATTTTTACAAATCTAAAATATTAAAACAAAAACAGAAAAAGAGACATTTATATCAACACACTAAACCTTAAAGAAACCGTAAAAGTGTACGTTTTACCAGAATTTATTGAAGTTCTATTAATTTTAATTAATGAAGATGCACAAAATAATGGTGCTAAAAATAGATAAATGATATGGATATGTGTTTAACATTGAGAATTAATACGCGAAGCATTGAGAATTAACGTGGTTTACAATTGCTACGTGTTTTGACTTATTTTAAAGGTAAAGTTTAAAATTGGAAACAGAAATCTCACGTTGTACAATATTCTCGACAGCTTCTCAGACAATATTCTCTGAAGGTGAAATAATGTAATCAAGTCTTTGTTGAAGAATATCAGTCCAAATATAAATTATGTTTTAAAACATGTTCAACGTAGAACAGTTTTGACATGATTGAGTTACAACGTTATAAAAATAAGGGGAGCATCGATAATTTTCGATTTTCTCACTTTGTTCAATTTTGTCGTTTTTATAATTAGTAATAGATATCTTTATTTTGTACTAGTATTTAAAAAATAATTTACCAGAATTACAAATTTCCTAATGTGAAGTTATTATCATACTATAGTGAAATTCAGAATATTATTTAGTACATTGGCTAGCCACAATTACAGGAACAGAAATTAAAATCTCAATAATTATTTTTTAGTTTAATAAAATAATCTGATGTCCAATATGAAATATGATTTTCATCATCAAAAACTTTTACTTCTAAAATATAACCAAAATGTAAATCTTAGAAAAAATGACGATCTAACACCACTCAATAACATTTGCTTGGGGGATGGGATGAGCTGTAACCTTACAAAATAAGTTGCAAATTTCGCCGATAACCCAAACCTAAAGTGTATATATATTTTGTGAGTATTAAAATACCTAAAATGTACATAACAATAAGTATAATACAATATGAAGAAACAAAGAAAACGTAAACAAATTACGAATAATTTTTTTAACTAATGTAAAAAGTTGATTAGTCTTAATCCATTATTGAATTTGCATTACACTTTCCCAAAATTTTAATTTGTTTTGTTTTTAATCTATGATAGTTTTAATTGAAGTAAAACATTTTATCAAATATTTGATGTGCATTAAATCTGTTTATAAAACCAACAAATCACGGAGAACAAAAAGTTATTAAATTACGTTGATATACATTCATTTTATAAATTAATCATTCTCTTATTTCTAATAAAACTTTAATAACATGATCTCAACACAACCTCTGACTTTAAGTTGAAAGCAAGTTGTGAAGGTAGATTAAGTACAAAACGTGTATAGACACCCCAAGGTATTGAAATGTCAACGAGGAGATATCACGTTTATGAAAAGTAATTTCATGGAGGTAGAGGTAACCTAGATATACGAGAGAGTAGCAAACTGTTTAAACGCTTAATTTATTATACGAACAGAATTTCATCAGTGTGAAATCAAGCTAAAAGACGAAGAGTTTTATAGTGTAAATGTTTCGTTAATTAGTTCTAATTATTTTGTAAATAATGCTTTTTTTAATATTTTCAAATATATAATATAATATAAGAAATGTTCTAATTTGCTCCAAAGTGTTATTATCGTGGTTTATAGACAAAACATTTAATGAGGAATCGAAACAAATCTTTGGTTGTAGCTGTCCGAAATTTGTACGTTTATGATTTTCTTGCCTACAATAAAAACATTATATTAGTTGTATATATATATATATATATATATATATATATATATATATATATATCTTAGGTACTTAAATAGTAAAAACCTTAATTATTTTAGGCTCAAATAGAAGTTTCAAATTAAGTTAAAATAATGAAAACCAGCTAATGCAGCGCTCGGACGCAACAGTCCTTAAATACATAAAGGCCTCAGAGTATATTAAATTTCATTGCCCTTCTATTGGATCACAATTACTTGACAGTTAATTCAATAAATCACAAATAATTTAAATAAAATTTGATAAAAACACAATTTTTTTATTTTGTAATATCCACTTTTTATTAGTCTAGCCGACCAATGGTTTCGCCTGCTAAGGCATTGACGAGGCTGTATTACAGACAAAAAAAAAAATAATAATAATAAAAAAAAAATTATACTTATTCTCTCTCACTTCGGTTTAGTTGGTTTTTCTTTCTTCATTGTTTCATTGACATTAATATTGAATTCAGTTATAAAATTATATAAATATCACAATATCCGGCAATCTCGGATACAAAGAATTAAAACATCAAACTTAAAGTGAAAAACCCGTGCTATATAATATGTTCCACGACCGCCTTCTCCTTAGAACTTTCAAGTTGACGCCGAAATCAAACCTTCTGTTATCTCGAAAACCTTTTTTAAATTCCCAATTCAACCACTGTTTTTTTAAAAAAAAGATTTTGTTACACTATACATTGTTTGATGAATTTCGCATTAAGATTTTTTAAGTTGTCTCCTACATGTTGGACCGTGAGGGCTACAATTTATAATGTTTTTTTTTTACATTTATAATGGGAGGTGTTGGTTATAAAATTAGGTTATATAAAATGTACAAAAAAAGGGGGGCGACTTTAAAACCACTGTCTATATATTAAACAGGGAACTGGGTCTAGTCTATACCATATGTTAATATACATATGTTGCAAGTGAATATATAAATTGACAAAACGCAAATTTAATTTTACAACAATAAAATTAGATTTTATTTAAACCGGCAGGATAATAATATCTTTAAACCGTTTCAAAACCAACCTGTATCGTCTAATTAGAGCCAAGATTTTTTAGTTTTATGTTTTATTTAATAAAGTTATATATAAACAAATTTCTTTAATTGCCAATTGAAGCATAAATTTATATAATTCTTTTAACAAAAATAAAATAATAATAATAATAGAGTTAACGTGTACTGACCACAATTTAGAAAATAATGGAGTTAATTTTTTTTTACCTTCCACTAAACATTTTAAGGGCAGTGAATAGTTTGTGGAAAATTCCCTAAAGAGTCATTCCCTGGCCTCCACAAGTTCAGTGAGTTCAGCTAAGGTGAAAGTTCTGTTTGAATTTACTATACAATTAAAATCTAAACCTATTACCTATTAAAACTATTACCTTTAAAATTTATAATTTATTTAAAAACTATTCAACAGTTGGCAACTTATTTATTTATAGTTGACAACCTCTATAATTATATTAGTTTTTAAGATTTTTGAATTAGTGCAGCAGTTGTTACAATAAGCTGATTCTAATCCACGTTTGGAACGTATTACAGCTCACTAATTTACAGTCCTACTGAAATTAACTATATACACAATTATACTCTAACAAAGTACATTAAAAATAACTCACATACATGCTTTACATACAATACTAACTTCTGATGCGGACATGACGAGTAAGCCAGATAATTGGTGTAAACCAATTTTATGAATAGGCCTACTTTTCTGTGATATAAAACCCATCCTCTTTACCTGTAAACAGAACTCGTACCTCTATTTCCCACACAACAGTAATTCAGTTACCTGGAACGTCGGTTTAGCAACATTAACTTTTGAATTACGGAATTACGTCTATATTTTTGAAAATAAAATGTTTTAATGGTTAAAATGTTGAATAATAACTTTTAATCTGTTTCAAGTATTTCAATTCAAATCAGGGAGCAATTTAAAATAATATAAATTGTTAAAAAATGTATGTTTTATTTTTTATAATTTATTTTTAAATTTAACTCTTCACTTCCCAAAATATAAAAGGGAAAGAATGATAATGTTATCTAAAAACAAACTTGACTTAGCTACTATGGGAAAAGTTTCATCTCATGATATTGTAAGGAAGATATTATTTATATTGTGTTCTAGATACACTATATCATACAATGCTGACAGTATCGGTAATGATAAATAGCTATGTTATTCTTTATAACATAATAATCCTTATTACAATCATAATAAGATATAATAATCTTTATAATACAAGAATTTTTTATTACATTGATACATATTGATTTATATTACAATTTTTGTGGTAGTGTTTTAATTAAAACTAAAAGAGCTCACTTGAATACCCTGATAAAATAATAAACTTATTTAAAAAGTGTAAAACATGTACCATAACGTTCTCTAGATCTACCATAAATTTAGTATAATTTTATACTAATTTATTGTATAAAATAAAATTTTAAAAATGTTTATTAAACATTCACATACAGCTAATGTAGGTACACCCTTATTTTTTTAACGAATGTATTGATCTATTTTACTAAAAATGTTACTATTTGTTTTTCAATTTTTATATGAGTATTCACCAGGAAAATTGAAATAAATAACAATTGAATGCATAAAATTTAAAATAGGTACCATGCAAAATCTGGCTAAATTTTAAATGAAAAAAAAAAAAAATCAATTAAAAATCTAAATATCTCATGTCATCGGAATTGTAATTTTAGTAAGGAGGTAAATTAAAGCGTACAATTCTTTAAAATGTAATAAACAAATAGCTATTTAGAAGTTGTTAGTTATTTCAACAATTTCATTCCCAAGGAAAAAAATTGCAATAGTTGTAAAATATATATATATATATATATATATATATATATATATATATATATATATATATATATATATATATATATATATATACTGGATATTTATTTTCAAATTAAAAATATTTCCCCAATATAGAGATGATAAATATTTTAAGAAGTATAAATAAATTTACTTAAAATTAGTTTTGTTCCCAAGTCTTTATAATCATTACAAAAACATTCCTTCTTTAAAATGAAGGCTTACATGTTGTGAACTGGAATGTTTGAAATTGATTGTCCAATCACTAAACAGTCTGTAATTCTCATTCCGTAGCCAACTTGATGATATACCGGTACAAGTTTAAAAACACTATATAACCTCGCTTAAAATATATATATATATATATATATATAAAGAGAGAAGAAGAACAAATTTGCTCTTCATATATTAAGGCATAAAGAGGTAAGACGTATAGGAATTCAATTAATAAAACTAAAAGCCGGATAATTCTCCATAAAAATAAAGAGTGAAAAATTATATATATATATATATATATATATATATATAACATATAAATCCAAATAAGTTAATCCATATATCTAAATATTTAAGTAAAGATATAATGAGTGGACTAAATGGAAAATGACTTTGAAAGACAGTGCATTGCAATAATTTATAAATATTTTTTGTTGTAAATTAAGTAAAAAAAGGTTTCTTGTGTAGACTAAATAATGATACAATATGTTTCTTTTCAGAAAAAAATAAAGTGACAAAGATTATATTTAAGAAAAAAAATAAATAACCAAATATTTGTTCTATAGATAAATAGATGAAGGTACAAAATTGCTCATGGCACAATTAATAAATTTATTAAGTTCCTCAATTCTAAATTTCTGAACGTAAATTGAAAAAAAATTCAGAGAAAACAAAAGAGAGTGTTGAAGGTGACATATTAAAATTATAATTTACACTTTATCTTGACTTGACGTTAGCAATATTTCATCCACATCTGCCGTAGTAGAGAAACTGAAAAGCTCCCAATATATTGAGTGCCTTGAACTGTCTTGTCATAATGTAATAATAAAGAAATTATAAATAATTATAACTCATATATTTAATAATAGGAATATATCTGTTTCTTAAGAAGTTACAAAGTATTGTAGTTTTTGCAATTACTTTAAATATGGAATACGTATTGCAGGGAAGGCGGGGAGTTTGTTAGTGGCAACGTTAAGACTGAATCTTAATGTAATGTCTTAGTTAACGTAACTTAACTTCGTTCGGGAGTTTTCAATTGAAACTAAGGTGGAAAACATTTTATTTTGTTTCTGAAATAAAACGAAAAATTATTGAATTAATCAGTTACATTATAAAGTAGGAGTTGAAAAGGAACCAAAACATTTATTCCCAATACAAATTTGGAGATGTTTAAATTTTAGTAATTCATAAACTCAAAAATTCACTCTTTTGAGATCACTTTTTCTACATTGTTTTATTTGGATTATTTATGAAATTACTACAAATAAAATTAACCCCCTCTTCAAATGAGTTTCTTATCTAGGAACTGATTGTATACATGATTAAGGATTTCCTAACAATAATTATAGTATATTAAAAAAATAATGAATACACAATATTACTTTTAACCATTTTCAAAGCTAAAGACATTTTCTTAACAATAGTTTAAGAACGCAATTGTATCTTACCCCATTAAAATCTTTATAAACAGTTGTCCCACCACTGACGTTGAGTGAGTTTTTCAACTGAAAGTTTACTCTTTCAAATTGAAAAATACAATATTCAAAATACAATAAAAACAAAATGGGTTTCTAAATTTCATATATTTCGTCGTTGTATAAATCAGGTATAAATGAATTGATATAATATTTTGAATTGTATTATGTTGTACAATACACGAAGTAGAGGTTTCTTATATGTTTAGACTCTAGACTAATGAAAAAAGAAACGCAAATCAGATTTCAATTCGTTATGATTTGAAAATAGTAAAGACTTCTGGGCTTAATAAAGAGAATTGTAAGTATAAAATGGAAAAATTTCATATTTTATCAAAAAAAAAAGCTACGTCTTTGCCGATTGAAATCAGTTTGTAGATAAACTTTGTTTGATATTAAGCAAATCTACTTTGAGCAGTAAATTTTCCAATTTGTTTAAATGGTTGTGAAATATAAATTTTAGGTAGGTCAGATTAGGTTTCTTAATACTTATAACTTTACTTACAATTTAGTTTTCTGTGGACAAAACACCTCTTGGCAAACGTGTCAAGTTATAAGTTTACTTGTTTCCTTCTTTTTTTCTTGGAACCTAAGTGTTTCGTATTCAATCACAACAATACATATGACAATAGTCCATGTTTTATTTTTATTTTGTTGATTTGTTTGTGTTTTTTTTTTCAAAGTTAACATTATGAATTTGAATTTGCTGTTAATAGTATTTAATTAAGGAGAAGTAAACTTTGCAGCAGTAAAACGTTGTCTACAGTAGAACGACAAATTATTGAGAATAGTGTATTTCTTTCGAAATGTGAAAAACATAAACTTAATCCTCCTTCGTTCAATGCGTCCGTCGGTTTGCGATACTTGTGAGGTACATCTTTCACATTTGTGTTCTAAAAAAGTTTAAAATACCGTTCCCGTTATGAACGAGGAAGCATGAACGAAATACGTTTGAGTTTTCATTTTTGTTTTATATATGTGAGGTAAAGTTACCACTGATAGGTAAAGCATTGATATTATTTAAAAAATTGTGTTGATGTATTGGGATTTTTCAATGTCCTTTAGTTCATGTTTTTTAGTACAAAACAATTGACATTTTATTCCTCTCTGTCTCTGCTACAGATTCTTGAATATGTTTAGAAAGTGAGTATCAGGACACAAGTTTTTACGTAACTTGGTACAGTAAGTATTACATTTTAGTTTTGTGATGACAAATTAGACAATATCATTTAAAAGTTCACCAAAGTAAGCATTAAATATAAATGTTTTATCCTTTCAATTAATTAGATGTAATTTATTAGATACGTGTATATTTTGGCAGAGTTTTTTTAACTGATAATTGTTACTCAGACAAAATAATTCAATTTTAGATTTTTGTAACACTTTGCACAATTATTTGACTGATGTTAAATAGTTTCCATGCTATAGTAAAAAAAAGCAGGTCGATAGGTGTAATCGAATATTAGCGATTTAATTAATGTAATAATTTATATTGTAATAGCGAATTATAATTCATATAATGACATTATTTTGATAGTTTAGAATTAAGATCGTTGATCTATTTGCCAAGATATTTTTTTATTACAACTTGATTAAGGTCGGAGAAGCTTAATGGAGCGTTAACTGAGTATTATGTTTGGCGCCGGAGTTGTTAAATCAGAGGATCGATATGCAAGTTTTTAATGATATAAAAGTTAATTATCGGGATAAATATATATAAAAATATTTTTAATATTTAATTTTCCAGTTATTGTTTAATTTAATTTGATAAAATAAATTTCGGATTATACAGTTAGTGTAACGCAATTTGTCATTTAAAATAATTGACAAAGAGAATTGTCATATTATATAACTCTAGAAGGACAATGTTTAAATCCAAAAGGGAATTTCTACACAATAAATCATATTATTTGAATCTTTTTTTACATATTAAAATCAAAAATCACGAAGTTGATTAATTTAATAAAATGAAATTCATTTAAAACCTCTAACAACGGTATCAGTATTTAGGTTTTATTTATTAGACTGATTATTTACATTCCACAGCCTCAATAAAATACGCAGCCTTCATGTAGTGTTTCACAAAACATGTTCAGCCTAACAAATATTAAGAAATATGTTCATGTATTTTAAAGCTTATAGTTCTGTCTCTTTAATAAAAAGTTGGGGAAACAATAGTACTACAAATTTTTTTTTGCAGTGTTAAAACTTGTAAAATTATAATAAGTTATGTGTTGGTCTTACATATTATATATGTTCAGAAATAGATTTCTTACACTGTTGAATTCTTATACTTAAACAAACAAAAAATAAACGGATGGCTGTAAATAAACAAACAGAGTTTTACATTCTCCTTCTGGAAAGCATATTTTTTACATGTGTAGTATATCTAAAATTTATTATTACTTTTTATCATATGTTTTAATATAAAATTGTGAAAATGTGTAATATATTTAGATTACATTTGCTTATTTAAAAATAATATATTAAAGAACTGGTACGTTCTGAGTTGGTGTTAAAAAAGAAACCAAATCATAAATTAAACAAAATATTAAAAAAAAAAAATTGCGTTTCACTTAAATATGGACGAAGGACTTTTGGACGATATTATAAATTAAATGTGAACTAGTAGTTATAGTGCAGACGTATTAGTCATTCGTTTAAATAAATAGCGAAAACACAACTAACTTCAAATTAAAAACATATGATAAACTAAATGGTACTGTATCAAAATCATTAGTTTCAAGGCGTTTTAATCGTAGGTTGGGTGTTCTGAGCTCACATGACAGTATAATGCTTATTCCGTAGAAAAATGGACAACAATGAAAATTCCGTCGAAGAAAGAACCAGACTGAATGGGAAAAAAAATCATCAAGTGAGACTGCTATACCTTTCCCATAAAGTTATACCTAAAGTAGATTCTATGTCGAAGAATAATTCAAGTTAGGTAATCAGGAGAAAGTTGGGATAAGTTTTAGAGGGTACTCCTTATGAACTGGTAGTCCCACATACCGAGTTGTACGTGTTTGCTGGTGATTAAAGCATTTCTACCTCTTCGAGGGGGGAAATATAATAGTTAGAATTGTAAGGAAATCTCGACTGGAAAGCCGAGTTAGGTTCCAATCAAAGTTTAAATTAGAAAATATAAAAGTTCTATGTCATCTATACATACAAAAATTCTTTCCAATGAGTAATCGTTTAATGTAGTCATTTTGATTCATTGTAGTACATTCATCACAATGGTTCTTTTTATGGCAAAAGAGTTTTGATTTAATAAAAATTGAAGAGTTGATGAATTAATAACCGAAGAAACCAAACCACAAAAACAAGATAGAAAAGTAATTTTATAATAAATCTAGTAAAACCGTTATTTAGATTTAAATGATTTTCATTACTGTTGAGACCGATGGTTCTTGGTGGAAGATAATAAAACACAATTTTTTTACTTTTTAATATCCACTTTTTATTAGTCTAGCCGACCAATGGTTTCACCTGATAAGGCATTGACGAGGCTGTATTACAGACTGAAGAAAAAGGAAGAAAAAAAAGAAAGAAAAAAAAGAAAGAAAAAACAGAAAACCTTAAAAAGAATGACCTGATATAGTCATTCTCCTCAGATGTATACAACTAAACTGTTAATTTGACTTTAAAAGAGATTACTTGTAAACTTCTGAGGATGATGACTATGTCATCGAAACGTACATATGGGTATTATAATAAACATACTGGACTTATTATAACCTTAGTTTTGTTTCGTATGTTTGTGGTTTGGGGAATCCCTCTTTTCTTTATTGTTAATATCTCCACAGAACTCCTGGGACATATTTACTTTTTTCAATAAAAAATATATAAAAAAGATAATTATTATCAGAAAAGTGTAAAATATATATTGACGCTTATAGTGTTATTTTTAATATTAAAAATTGCATTTCTCACAAAGAATATTTGAAGTATCATAAACAACACGAGGCATTGTGTGAAAACATTTTATGACTACAATGGTCTAACCTTTAAGGGTTTTGTCACCAAAATGTTATCAATTCAACTTTTAAATTATAGAAGACTAGCATCTCCCGTTTCGGCTTTGTCCGCGAATCATTCAAGTTGTAATCTATACATTTATTAAATCGCATGTTTTGATAAAAAAGTTTAATATTACTTTAATCCGGCTAATTTTAATGTAGTGTGTAATATTTAAGAACACAGAATTTGTGAATTGAATGATAGAGTAATTTCAGAAAAAGAATATTTTTTTCTAAATCTGTTATTTTCTTCATGTTTATTCATCAATAACTTAAAGTTACTAAAGTTGAAAAATATCAAAAGGCAAAGTAAACAACAACAAAAATTCGTAATTATTCTAGTTATAGATTAATTATTTTATTCTATTTAAGAATTAATATTATAAAATACTAATGAAAAATTTAATTATTTTACAATTAAAATAAAAAAATTGAACTAAAAATGTACTTATTTAGTATTTAGGACCTCTTTGTAAACTACATTTGTTGTCTTCCCTTTAGGTGCTAAAATCACTAAATTATTAGAAGAACTGACCCTAGAAGCACCAACGTACAATTGACCATGAGAAAAACAGTCTTCTCTTAAATCAACTCCTGCAAATTTTAATGTTTGTCCTTGAGATTTATTAATAGACATAGCAAAGCATATCTTCAGAGGAAATTGAAGTCTTTTAAACTGGAAAGGGTACTCGGACGGGATTAGTGGTATTCTAGGTATAAAAACAGATTCACCTCGAGCACAACCAGTAAATATTGTAGCTTCTATAAAAATTTTCTTTAAAGCAGTTACCTGAAGTCTAGTTCCATTGCATAGTTTTGGAGGGTTTAAATTTCGTAATAACATCACTGGCGTTCCTACTTTAAGACGAAGTTTATGTGCTGGAAATCCAGGTGGATTAAGCGAATTAAGAAATTCTACTGGATAATTAACTGCTTCATCTGTTTCTATCACTTTATCAACTGATTTGTATTCTACTATTTCCCCTTGGAATAAGTCAAGTAATTTATCATTAATTTCAGCAGCTCTGTCATTTTTTGGACATAAAATTGCACGCTCACTGAACCATTCCATCGTTTTTTCCTTAATTCTATAAATATCAGGATAAACGGCATTTATAAGCTGATTTAAGTTATTAACTACTTTTCCTAAAGTTTCTGGTATTACAACCTTTCCTGTTTCTTCTGGATATTGTCCATTTCCTATTTTAAGCAGGAGTTCAGAAAAAGCACCTGCTGAAGAGTCATTTTTTAAATGAACTCTCATATTTGTTTTTAGAGATAATTTCTTTATTCGAGGCCATAAACGCGATGACTTGATACATGCTTTCACTTCATCAGCGCGTGTTCCTCTTTGTACAACAGGCAACGTTTGCCTAAAATCTCCAGCTAGTAAAACAGTAACTCCGCCCATTAATAATTTGTTGTTTCTTAAGTCTTGGAGTGTTGCATCCAAAGCTTCAAAACCTCCCTTATCCATCATGGGGCTCTCATCCCAAACTATAAGGTGACAGTCTTTTAATACTTTGGCCCTATTACTTTGTTTAGAAATTCCGCATTTAGGAGTTCCCGCATAATTCAAATTTAAAGGCAATTTAAAAGCGCTATGAGCAGTTTTGCCTCCTTCTAGAAGAGTGGCAGCAATCCCAGAAGACGCTGTAGCTAAAGCAATTTTTTTATTACTTCTCACTTTTGCTAATAATAAATTTATTAAAAATGTCTTTCCAGTACCACCTGGTGCATCTAAAAAATATGTTTTCCCCTCGGAGGATTCTATGCTATTCACAATTTCCTGATATACATTTCGTTGTTCTGGAGTTAATAATTCCTCGTTATTCCTTACTACTTTTCCCAATTCTTCTGAATTGTAGTTCATTTCTGTTAAATAATCAAAATTGTTAAAGAATTCCTCACTTCTGGTAGGCTGTGGCAAACCATATTGTTTTAAACCACTTGCTCCTAACGCCATCACACCATCCTCGATTGATAATAAGCATTTATTATATACTTCTTTCATAAAACCTTGTACTCTATCTTGAACTGCTCTTTCTATTTCACGTTTGAAATCTTCGCTTAAACTATCTTTATGCTTTTCCCAAAGATTTAAAGGGTCAGATATGTGACAAAACACCAACATCACAACAAACACTTGTCGCATTTTATACGGTGAATCACACAAAGCTGCTTCTTGTAATGTGTCATTCCATTGTTCGTCACTTTCTAATAAACCTAAAGCTTTGCACGCAGACTGAAATGTTGGATGAATGATGCCGTCGACTGTTTTAAGGTATTCAAAAGATGTTGGACCTCTAACTACGTGCAGCAATAACCTTAGATGGTAGCATTCGACATTATTTGGATGCACCGTATATACTCTTCCTAGTGCTGTGTCCTTTTTTATCCCTGGCCAATTTTCAACGTTTACGCCCCTTTTTCTCCTTTCAAAAACTTTATTATTTTTCCAAACGTAATAAGATGGAACTTCTGAATAAAGCAGGGTCTTGGCAAATTCGTCTTTTTGGCACAACTCAAAAAAGGCTAAAAGTGTGGTTTGAGGTGGATTATTAAGTCTTTGAGCTAAATTATCTGAAGTGAAATAGACTCTTTGACCATTTTCTAAATGTACAGCAAGGTGAACAACGGTAGGATATCGCTCATGAATTGGGAAACCAAGTATTCGCCAAACTGCTTCAGAGCTGCTGATATAACGGCCACTTTCATATTGACTAACTTCATTTATTTCATTACTTTTATTTTGTAATTCAAAGACTGCTTGATCTGTTCCTTTATTAATATATTTACATATTTATTTAATAGATTTTACAGAATTACAAATTTCAATGTTAATATGGGCATTGAAAGTGCGAGATAAAACTGGGTTGTAAGGTACAACCCAACTGTTATCTATATCCATATCTTTTATTTTCACAGTAAATCCACCTTCCTCTGGAGATAACCTTCTATATTTTGGGTAACCATCTTCTCCAGTTTGTGTTTCTTTCAAAAAGGGTCGCGGATACTTTTTGCTGCATCGCCCATCTTTCATGCAAGGAGAATTCATTTTCAAAGTACCACATGGACCGTGAATCATATTAGTCTTAACAATTTCGTGCAAAAGAGGATCTTTATTGATATCAGGTATTTCTGCAGAGACCACTTTATCAGTTAAACTTGGAACCAGGCGATCTTTTAACCAGAGCAAAATATGTGCGTGAGGTAATCCACGTTTTTGCCACTCAACTGTGTACATGAAGCACTCAACCTCACCGAAAACACTGCCATTTACTAATAGATCTTTCATAGCTTTCAGTTTAAGGTGGAATACCCTGGCTATAATGTCATGCCGATCTTGAGATTTCTGACCACGAAATAATACACCTTTGAACTCTGTCCATTTCGGATTACATGTAAAAGTTATGAATAGATCAGGTCGACCTTTGCAACGAACATATGTCATTGCATCTTGAGCTCGTTCATGCATATAGCGAGGTCCTCCTGTGAAAGATGATGGAAGCACAACTAATATTCCTAGTTGATCCCCATTTACATCCCTTCTTCCAATTGCATCTTTTAAGTGAATGTATTCTTCAACTCTAAGCTTGCTTTGATTATGCCTAATATAATTTAATCTTTCAGTTTCAATTTTTGCAAACATATCAACTAAAAATTGACTGAAAAGTGCACCCATATGAAGAAGAAAATTGAAGTCATTATATCTCACCATAATACGATGTGCATAAAAATCGGAAGCTGTTATTTTTCCTCGAGGAAGTGGTAACTTTGTAGTAGGATCACGATATGGCATATTAATACTGTAGCCATCTTCACCCCTACAAAATAAAAGAGGATATTGTAAAGAATCATAAGAACGATGAATTTCACTTATGCGATGTAAATTCTCATCATGGCTTTGAAGAACAATATCTCGATTTTCAAATTGCTGTCCGCTAATTACCAAAGCTATTTCAGATGATGTTGCCTCATTATATCGGCCTGTATGAGAACCAGCAGGTTTCCTATCAGCATGAATAACTACTTCAAACTTATCACAATCATTCGGAAGTTTTTCTAAGGCAGTTTTGAAATCTTTAACATAAGTATTATGTTCATGGAGCATATGCTGCAATTGCTTTACTACTCCAGGTTTGACTCCTGGATAATGACTGCATCTTAATTTTGTTTCTTTTTCATCTTCACCTACGAAGTAGATTTGGAGAAACTGAGCTTCTTTATCTGGTATGGGCAGCACACTTCCTACTAAGTGATATACTTGTCCAAGAACTTTAAAAGTCGGCATATATCTATCTTCTATAATCTTATTCGCACCAAATGACGTCATTTGAAAGCAACCATTATATTTACGAATCGAGCTAATAAAATGAGAATGCTCGGGATGGCTATCATTTAAAAAACTATAAAGAGGCTCCGGTGGGGGTTGAATTGTTAATAATTGTACTTTTCCACCATTGCAGCACATTCCTGGTGTTTCATTTTTCCACTTAAGAGCCCCACAGTTTTGGCATTCAGAATTCATTAAACCTATACTTACATATGGATCTGTGTCATAATTTATTTCTACATTATACTCCATTGCTGAACGTATTTTTTCGTCCATGGACGTTTTCTTCTCTCTTCTCGAACTCCAGGTGTATTTGCTTCATAGCAACTTTGAGCTGCTCTATGAATCTGAGGGTGTTGTTCCTGGTATGCAGATGCTGCCACTCTATGGACCTCAGGATTTTACTGCTGATATGCGGCAGCTGCTACCCTATGTACCTCAGGATGTTGCTGCTGATATGCAGCTGCTGCTACCCTGTGGACTTCAGGATTTTGTTGCTGATATGCAGCTGCTGCTTTTCTGTGAACATCAGGATGTTGCTGTTGATATTTTGCTGCTGCTATTCTATGAGCCTCAGGATGATTTTGCTGGTATTTGGTATTAGCAAAGTGACATGCTTCAGGATTGTTTAATAGAAAAGTTTTCTTAGCCGATTTTAGTTGCTGTTTTCGTGTTGCGCCACTATATCTTGCTCGTCGCTTTTTAACTGACTTTTTGTCTATGGAAGGTAAAGTTGTTAAAATTCCATTGTCTACGGAAGGTAGGGTTGTTAGAATTTGATTGTCTTCGTAGGATAATGTTGTTAAAATTTCATTATTACTTACAGAAGGTGTAGCACTTAAAATATCATATACTTCGAAGTGACCTTTAGACAATGTGCCAGTAAAGCGCAATCGTCTAGTAGGATTGATACTATTTCCAAAAACTTCATAAAGTGCACTATTGCGGTATACTTCAAAGTGATAAGGAAATATTTCTCCAGCTGCTGTTAGTTCGATTATTCCAGCATAACTTGAATGCTGAGACATGTGAGTGCAATAACTCTCGATATCAGGATAATTATCACCATAATTATTTTCGGAAAACGCTGATAATCTATCCCAATTTTCTATTACATGCGATACAACTCTTTGGCGAATAAGGCAACATCCTTCTTGATTATTATTCACAATATACGACAGAGATCGAAATAAACACGCACCATCTCCAATAATTGGAATTACGGAGTGCATTACATTATTACCATTAATATTTAAACAGTCGACAGTCATATTTTATATAAAGTTTCAATATATAATTAAACGATAATCAGTATTGAATAATGTATTTGTCTAACAGAGATTTGTTGTTTAATAAAAGCTAGTTATTGTAGTAAATAAAAATTAAGTTTTGTTAAAAAATTAATTAAAAAAAATATTTTTTTTACTTTTGTCAATGTAGAAAATTCAATATATTCATGAATAAGTAATATGTAACAAATATTTTGGTTGAATACGATTCAAATTGTAAATACACTGAATAACTTTTTCACTGATTCACAAATATGTTAAAATATCACCTTATTATGTATATCGTGACCTCAGAGAAACAACCTTTTTTAAATAAACAAAATCAAGAGTTGTCTTGCAACAATGTTCCAATGATCAGCTGTTAAAATAAAACTTTAGTTTATTAGGCCTAGCTGCCCAGTAATATGTATAAAACACTTTTTTTAGACGTTTCTTTTAAAAATAACACCATATTTGACTTAATATAAGTTCATTTCAAGAGATGTAGCACTAAATAACACTTTTTATTGATGATTAAGTATTAGAGCCTTAATTTAAAATCTTCTGATGTTCTATTTAATAAATTTTAATACTATTATTTAGGAAAACTGAACAGTCCAAAAAGCATCCATATAGTCTTAATGGCTTCTAAATATACACTGACAAAATTATTCAATTGTTTTTCTTTTTCAACAAAGTCATACAGAGAGATTGTTTTTATAAGTTCATTGTTCTTATGCAATCTTGTTTATTTTTTGGGGGAAAGATGAAATGTAATTATGATCCTACTTATTAAAGAAACTGTTAATAGTTTATAATATTTAAATATGATTTTATATTATTCAATTAAAATTTAGAATGTTGAAAAGGGTTAAATAAATTCTCTCAAAGGATAAAGAAAATTATCTTATATTGATATATGTATAATTTCTATTTGTATCAGCAAAGAAAGTCCCGCGATATTCTTCTCCAATCACAAACTTCTGTGGGCGTGTATTTTATAACTAACGTCTTGCTTCTAATGGTCGCCATCTTAATTCCAGATTTACGTTCATATTTCGACAGATTATGTCTTTGTTATTAAATATTTATATGAACTCAGGTGATGTTTTATATTTAGAAATATCTACTTCGTATTTCTGTATATCTCATTTTGTCTCTAGGTCTTCTGTATTTTTATAATCGGCGAAAGATCGGAGTTATATTTTCAATTCGGTTATTTTCCAAGTTGACCTTTCACGTCTAGATAAAAACAAATTATTTAAGTTTTCTTGTCTTTAACTGTGTGTTGTTATTTTTTATGGATTAATCAAATTCTTAGGCGCAATTTTAATATAGGTTTTGATTTGTTTTAGATTGACAATTTTCTGGATTAGTTATAATTGGGTCGGAAAATATTAGATTTAGAATTTGTTTTGATTCGAGTCTTATCTTTTTGCCGCTAGGCGCGTGTATGTTGACGTTTAAAATTAAATGAATGAAATTGACTTTTTTATTTTTTGTATTTAATACCCTTTAAAATTAAAATTTCGCAAAATCCTTTCTTAGTGAGCGTCTATGACCTCATACAAATA
Organism: Aphrophora alni; assembly: GCA_963513935.1. Classification (NCBI taxonomy): domain Eukaryota; kingdom Metazoa; phylum Arthropoda; class Insecta; order Hemiptera; family Aphrophoridae; genus Aphrophora; species Aphrophora alni. Next base: position 9,231,073 of record OY740773.1, read on the forward strand.
TGCCTTTAAATTTTGGTATCAATATCTTTGTTGGTTTTTGCTCTACGTTGATTCTCTGTCAGTCATTCATTCAGTCAGTCAGGACAAAGCCGTTTATATATATAGTGATAACAATTCCATCTCATTTACATATACAAACATTGTCTTCAACAAGCAATTGCTATACTTGCTCATTCAAATTCATGGTTGTACATCATAATTTGTTTTTTTACCCAAAAAGTTTTAAATTGATAGAAATTGTAGAACTAATGACTTAACAAAATAAAATATCTTATTTATTGTCAGAAAAGTGATAAAAATACATTTACTTTTATGTATGAATACATGAATACATGAAATTGAATTTCACATACAGAGGATTTGACGCAATGTAACAAAACGAGTTGTGTTTAAAACATTTTATTATTATTTATTTTTATATATATATATATATATATATATATATATATATATATATATATATATTTTTACATTTCAAGTTAGAAATGCATTTTACGACTGCAAGGATGTAAACTCTCTAACCTTTAGGGATTTTATTACCAGAACGTTTTAAAGTAACACAATAATTCACTTTGCTTACACTATTATTTTCGTCTAAAACAGAGAGACGTCTGGTGATATGTACATTTATGTAACACAAGACTATATGGAGTCGTAAGACTAATAACAAAAAGAAAAATTATATTAGGGTAGATAAATTCTAAGAGATTTTACAATGTTATAAAAAACAAAAAAGGAAGAAATCTATAATCATTCTGTTTTTTTTTATTTTTTATATTTATATTGTAATGAAATTTATATATATATATATATATATATATATATATATATATATATATTGATGCGCATTTCTAGGAGATATTATATTTACTTTTACTCCTTTATTGTACAAAAACAGTTTATATTGTTTTTTTAGGGCTTTTCTTAAGTAAACGTTTGGAATTCGATCCATCAGTCTTCCTGCATCACAATATAACTTTTCGGTTCTTTGTAGTTCTGATTCAATTTCGTTCATCTAACTAATTGTAATATCGAGCAAAAAATTGCACAAACTTTCTCAGTTACTCTAGGGCCCATAAATAAATAAAACACAATTGTCTCGCAAAAACTACAATCTTGTAAATTTTCAACAAAAAAGGGAAAATAATAAATATCAGATTTAGAAAGATAATCTACTAAAAACGACTATTCTGTAAGTTTGTAACCAATCTCCACAAAACTTTAGATTGAGGGTACATTATTAATTTAATGATGAACAATATATTAACATTTTAGCAAATAAGAGTGCAAACATATTATTTCAGTTTTCCTGCATCAGACCCTAAGTTTTTATTATATTACCTTACTCGGAATACGACGCAGGTTTACAAGATAAGTATTATAATTATTGTAAAAAATCCCCACCTAATATTTTGCTTGATTATCACGTTTCACAGAGTCAACCGATGAAGTTATTTTCTACATGCCGTCTGTTCATTGATGCAGTCGTCTGTAAGTAAGTATACATAAGAACTAAGATATTAAAATGAAAGTTGTTATAGAGCTTATATTAAATGCTCACCGAGAATCTTATTGGAATTCATAAAATCGAATTATAAATGTCAAATGGCGGCCATTTTAAACAGATTTTTGTTTACACGTCGTTTTTCATTATTTTTTTAACACACTAAATTGTATACAAATGACTATATTTAAATTTTAAATGTAATATTATTAACCTCACCTCTTTACATTGACAAATAGCTAAGTTGTCAAAAATATTACCTCTGAAATTTTTCTAGAATTTAAATTTTTGTTGTTAATATTAGTTAATAATACATTAGATATTTGTGTTTGAATATAAAGTATTACACTGTGCGATTATATTGTATTTGATCTTCTTAATTTGAATAGCTGAAAACGTCATTTGTTTCACTTCTGGTAACTATCTCAAAGAAGAATTTGTGAGAAATTGTTTTCCTGAACATCCGAAATGTCAGTGTCAATGTTAGAGGTTTCTTTTTTCATTAGCAAATTTACAACTGATGACATACTTCATTTAGATTCTCTTCCGTTATGTGTTAGTTTAATATATATGATACATACTTGAATTTAGTAAATATCATATTTTTCCACTACGATATCATATCTGTCATAAAATCTAATATTTTTATGGAGTTTCAACTTATTATAATATTTACTTCACTCATTTATAAACAATTTTCTAAAGTTATTCAACAAGTTTATCACATCCAAATGAAATCTATTACCACTATTTTTTTTAACGTTTTATTACTGTTAATTTAATTAAAACAATCTACTGGATCATTCGGACGTCAAACCGTTTTCATATAATAAATTTGATATATTTTTCTTAAATAAATTTCTATGTATAAATTTAAAATTTGAAGTAGAAAGACACATGATGTAATAAAATATGTATAAGTAAGGTATGCATATTCATATTTTACCAAAATTGTTTTTTAAAATAAAATTGTAGTAGAGTGGATATATCAATCATTATAAATATACACCACTCTACAGGATTGACAGGTTCGAATTGAGTTTCAAAAGAGAACTAGTTGCTAGAACTAGAAGGGCGGCGTTCCAAATGCCTTTCGGCTTACCACCAACCCCCACTCAAAAGAAGAGTAACTGGGTGCAATCTCACCACCAGCACCCCACCGCCACCACGAAACCATTCCTCAACGCACGCTCCCAGAAGCCGAAGCTTCCGGACAGGCCGAGCATGCTCCCATGGTACTCATGTCGGCAAGATTACTCAAGCCACGTTTGATGAGTCACCGCCGGGTCGCTTACGCGATACCCTCCCCCACACACTCACCTACTAGAGGCGGCGCCCGTTACCCACATACGTAGGATTGGGTGGCCTTCCTCCAGTTTTCTTGGGTCGGCACCGTGAGGTAAAATACACGACCCGAGTGTAGGTGGCACCCATGTTCACCTATTCTCATGTTAGCAAGATTCCCCAAGCAACGTTGGATGAGTCACCGTCAGGTCGCTCACGCGTCCCTTACCTCACACTTACTCCGAAGGCGGCGCCCATTACCCACATTCATGGGATAGGGTAGCCAACCCCCGGTTCTAGGGGCCAGTGTCGTGAGGTACAACACTGACCCAGAAATACAGGATTGACAGATTTGAGAAGAGTTTCAAAAATAGAACTAGCTACTAGAACTAGAAGGGCGGCGTCACTAATGCCTTGCGGCTTACCACCAACCCCCACTCCAAAGAAATAGTAACTGGGTGCAATCTCACCACTAGCACCCCACTGCCACCACGAAACCATACCTCAACGCACGCTCCCAGAAACCATAGTTTCTGGACAGGCCAAGCATGATCCCATGGTACTCATGTCGGCAAGATTACTCAAGCCACGTTTGATGAGTCACCGCCGGGTCGCTTACGCGATACCCTCCCCCACACACTCACCTACTAGAGGCGGCGCCCGTTACCCACATACGTAGGATTGGGTGGCCTTCCCCTAGTTTTCTTGGGCCGGCACCGTGAGGTGAAATACACGACCCGAGTGTAGATGGCACCCATGTTCACCTATTCTCATGTTAGCAAGGTTCCCCAAGCAACGTTGGATGAGTCACCGTCAGGTCGCTTCCGCGTCCCTTACCTCACATTTATTCCGAAGGCGGCATCCATTACCCACATTCATGGGATAGGGCAGCCAACCCCCGGTTCTAGGGGCCAGTGACGTGAGGTACACCACTGACCCAACAATTCCGATGGAACCTAGCTGGGTTTACACTTTTTTAACATAGTTTTGCGTTAGTCTCTTTCTCCTTTCATAACAAGTTTCTCTACGCCAACTCTTATTTTTTCCAATATTGACGCTTAGTGTTCGTGGGCTTGGGGTTTTTATTTTATGTTCTTTTTTCCATTTCTTTACAAGACAAAAATGGCCGAAAGATGTATTTTTATTTTTTTTTAAATACCCGGGAGAACATTTTAATCCTTCTGTGGATTTAACATTTTGCAAAAAGCGTAACGGATATTGTTTTGTTTAACTCATGGTATTATTTATTGTTATAGTATTACTAAAATCAATTGGATTAACGATCAACGGTGTCACCAATATGTACCATAGATGATAGACAATGACGAAATAAAAATTAAAATATTTAATAATTCGGTACGATTGTAAGTTACAAACCTGTCTTTTTCTTCATCAAAGACTACCTTGAGAAAACAGTGTTCAACCTTGAATATTTTTGGAAATTGTTACCATATATTTAAATTGAGTATTACATTAGTGGATGAAGCCACAAGATCCTGACAGTAAAAGTAAATATAACAGCGCTTAATATCCCTTGACAATACTTTACCTAAGGGAGGAACATGTCTGGAGAAGTAATTCCCCCAAATATTTGAGTTGTCAACATTTTACCACAATCTGATTAAAAGTTTCCCCTCAATAGGAAGTGGAGGGGAATATTTCTGATGGAGTGAAGTCAAAAAAAAGTTTTGGGAAAAGCTTTGTATTTGCGTAAAATATTATTTGTCATGTTTAACACAATGAACTTTTTAATTAACCAGCAATACAAATTTAGATAAAAATCAATAAAATTCCCCCTAAAAATATGAATTAAAACATATTGTTATGCAAGTTTATAGTGGAAAAATTAATTTGAAATTTTATTATTATTATTTTTCCAAGTATTCTTTGCAAAAATTAATTTGTTTGTTGTCACTAAAATGCAGAGATCAGTATTATATGTTTAAAAAAATCAGAGATTCAAAAAAGTGTGTTTTTACACACACACACACACACACACACACACACACACACACACACACACACACACACACACACACACACACACACACACACACACACACACACACACACACACACACACAGACACACACACACACACACACACACACACACACACACACACACACACACACACACACACACATATATATATATATATATATATATATATATATATATATATATATATATATATATATATATATATATATATATATATCAGCAATTCGTAAATAGCGAATAAACTTTATAGCTTTACATAAGGTTATAAAGAATATAATGTGTTTCTACACCTAAATTTTTCAGTCAATACATTTGAAAAAAAAAAAAAAAAACATGTTGTCAATATTAATGGAAGTCTTATATTTTCATTGAAATAGTATTTAGCAAAATTTTAAGGGAGTTTTCATAAGAAAATGCAGGACAACCATTAATACTTCTTCCACGAATCTTCAAAAAAAGCGTAAATATTTGTAGAAAATTCATAATGTTTAATTTAGTAATAATCATATCTGCAATAAATGTTTGTACACAATTCGAAGTTTTTAACTGTTTTATTTACAAATAATAATTATGCTTTTAGACGAATTATTTTTATAATTGATCGACACAAACAATATTTTATATTAAGTAGTTTATTGTTGTAATAATATGTCGCAAGTCGTACACAGACAGAATTGACCAAGTAATTTACTATACCATTAAAAAAATTATATAGATTTAAAGGTTTTACAACAAAACAGGGAATAGTAATAAAGTTGAAATACGTCATTAGTATTCGACTTTTTATAAACATAATACTCTAGAACAAGAAAAATTCAATAAATTTAAGTAATTATTTGAATGAAGCATAACAGACATTTTTTATCCAGTTAGTGGTAGATTAGATTAGAATACATTATTAGCGTATCAAGGCTCAAGATGATTGTACGTCAAGCTAAGCTTATTGTACACCCTTAGGACCTATTAGCAAGACCAATGAAGCTTAGAAGTTTTCACTCGATGTATCAGAATCATCATCTGATTGTAAAGCACCGAATATGAAGCACCCTTTTAGTAGCCTCAAGTCTTTCATTCTAGGATATGTTTAGCAGTCTCTTCAGACTGTTTACATAACCTACAAAGAGGATCACTTTTGATGATCCGGAGTGTTAGGAGATGTTTCTTGAAGTAGCCGAGTCTAGTGAGTAATGCATTAATTTGTTTGCAAAGCCACCTTTGGACCAGTGGAATGTACCTTCCATTATTGTACCTTAAGATTAGGGTTATGCTATGCAACATCTCCCAGCCTTAATTGTACGCCCGTTTCAGAAGCTTGCAGTATATCGTGTTCAACAGAATGTTTGCCACCAATCCGGTGATCAACTTATTTTCATCACATAGTTGCTTAAAGGTAGCAATCATCATCTCTACCCAATGCTTTGTTGCATCATGGAGGCAGGAAATAACGAGAGCTCCTTTTTCCACCTAGCTTCCTGAGAATGAAGAAAAGTTCCATCCTATATGAGTTCGAACTTAATGTATTCAATTTGTCTATATCAAAGTTGGGTTGTTACTTAATAAATCTTCCTCTTGTACTTAAGTTTACATTATAAATTGAAATAGACTGTCACATTAAAAGCATTTCTTTTGCCTCTAGTTTGTATCTCTTATTGTTGGTAATTAATCAGTATATTAACACTTTCCTCTATTAAATTACTTTTAACTTTAAAGGAACAAACAATTAATATTTAAAATGAGAAAATCTCAACTTAAAGGCACAAACTACTTCTAGAAGTATAAAAAAAAAAGCAATGGAAATTTGTTTATTAACAATTATTGTATTAACTTCCATAAATATTTTCTACAGTAATTTAACATTTTCTGTACCGAGAACAGCGAAGCGAGAGAATTTTTTAATGTATGTGGGTCTTTAGGCGTAATGGATTTCAATAAAGTATTGATATACAAAATTACAAAATTCAAAAAATGTGAAACAACTGTCTAAATCAAAGTTATTTGATTAGGTAACATCTCTTGATCTACCAATACAATTTAACACAAGGCCCAGGAATCCAACCTTTGGATCTGGTTGTGTTACGTTTATGACGGTAAGTGCTATAATATCGCACCTCAAGTAGTAGGCTATATATTTACTCATTTATAGAAAATTTTGATTTATATATAAATTAATTCACTATAGTTTGTAACGAGTTTTAATTATAAACAAAGAAAATACAAGTATAGAAATGAAATAAAACACATGCAATACTAAAGGTATAGTTTATAAAAAATATATAATTATCAAAATGTTATTTGAAGGAATAATTTCACAAAAAATATTTTAAACTCTGTAAAGTCAGAGGAAATATATATATATATATATATATATATATATATATATATATATAATCATACAATGTATTTATAACCATAATTTACCTCATAAAAATATTGCTTCTTTTAAAAGACTTAAAAATAAAGCCAGCCAATCTACTAATGAATGAACTTCCAATGTTACAGTTTTAAACCCCTGCTGGAGATATACAATCAGGTAAGCTAAGTCAATAATCTTCCAGTGAAAATTATCTTGGCTCTGAACCAAATCTCCCGCCTAATGAAGGGAACTTGGTTTTCCTTGGCGTTAATTATTTACTGACTGAGAATATTTACGTGAATCGTAAACTGCTCACAGAGGTAAATCAATAGGTTTATGAACCTTCGTTTTGTATAGACGATTAAACGATGCACAACTTAATTTGAATAATTATATTTAATGTAACGAAATAAGTTTATATACTATTTTAGGAAATAATTTACAATTATAGAACGATGCATCCTGCACCCTTATCAATAGTAAAATATTCAGGACAACGAGATTTGTAAATTCCCCTGACATATGTAATATAGTTTATTATACCAAAATTGTATTCATTTTGACCATTAATATATTACCGACAATATAATATTACAATACAATTGAAATTTAATTTGTTTGCACAATTTTTAGCAATGAAACTATTCATGTCTTCTGTAGGCAATAAAATTAACTTAAAATCTTTCGTTATTTATAAAACTTAATAACTACTTTTACATTTTATTTTATTTATATTTTTATCTTTAGGATTTTTATCACAATCGCTTCTAATAACATCAGATTTGTATAATACCAGAGTGGTATTTGTATGAAATATATTCGATATGATCATACATAATTCAGTTCCTCAACAATTTAGAAAGTACTTAGAAGGTCAAGAGAAAGACTGAAAATTTAAATCTCTGAAAAAATAGTATAAGTTACACGGAAAGTTTGAGGTTTTACGAGTTTCAAAATTATTAGGCTAAATACCCATATTTGTTTTCACAGGATGTCGAAATACAATCTGTGGAAAACAGTGATTGTGGTTAGGGGCAAATTCGAATTATTAGGATGTCAAAGTTGAAAACAGAAGCCAGCTATGAATGTCATAGTCGATTCTCTTAATTTATTTGCCTAGTAAGTTGATATAGAGAAACGTGGCAACGTTTCTGATACATTCATAGTCTGATATTGTAAATGTATAAGTTCTAAGGCAGCTAATACATATACACAGTGCGCCAAATTGGTAGAAAACTTGCAACAGTCAAAAATCACTATTAATGCAAGAATTACTACAATAACTTTATATTTTATATAAGCTGTTGGCAATATTTCAAACAAGTTATCGAATAAGTAAATAACGCTAAATCAATATATACTTTAAAATATCAGGTGGCAGGAAATAGGTCGAAATATATAGTGATATATATAATTCAGAAATCACCTTTAAACATTAAAATAATATATTTCAATAGAAAATAAAAACTTGGACAAAAAGTATAAAAATTAAAATGATAAGAATAATTTTAATAAAGTCAGTAAACGTTGATAATTGTAAATGTCTTCTGCCTTGAATATGTACCAAATACAAAGTCTGTCCTATAAATTACAATACCTCTCTACAAGTCTTACATATTGCCGGTGTTTGAATTACTGAAACTCAGAAAACTTAAGCAGGTAATATTTAAAGGAGCCGGTCAGAAATAACAGTAAATATCTTTGATAACAGTGAGATATTTTCCCACTATTTAAATAATATTTTTTTAAAAACATAACTGGCGAAAATCTAACGTATGAGGCTTCAATAAAGCTGTCTGACGGAATGGCTGAACGTCCAGCCACAAGTACAATACAAGTAGGTTAATGGCTAACAGTAATTACGTTTCATTACAGTTAGAACATCTGTAAACAATTCCAATAGCAGACTTTATAAAACTATTAGTACCTTTTAATTTGATGACGACGCTTTATTCCGAAACTTGGAGAATACATAGAAGAAGAAAAATTATGGCATAAGAATGTTCCTTACGATTTTCGGTAATAATTAAAATTAAATAAAACAAATAATTTATTTATATGTACATTGAGTTTAATTGTATTACATTTTATGTTATTTTATTGAGTTTATTTTAAAGTTATTTTAAATATAAAATTTGAAATTAATTTAATGTTTCATAAATCATTCTTTTGCCAAAAACTCGTAATGTTTTGTACCAGTATGATTCAATTATAATTATAAGAATCTGTAAGGTGAACTGTATAAGAATATACTCTATACTGCCCTGCTTCTAGGCTACTGTTCATAAAAATATTAGTGAAGCAGGATTCAATATGTAATCTTTATGAAGTAACAATAATCTCTTAGTGCCAAAAGGATTATTTAATTGATTTATTACAGTTTATAAATACTGATTGTAGTTGGTTTGAGTATTTCCTAAACAAAAAGTGTTTTTATTTTATACATATGAAATATATTCTCAACATGTAAGCTCAGTAAGACTGACAGTGAGCTAAACAGTCTATGCACTCATCAATTCAAAATTTATTAACATTTTCACAACGTTGTTTCACAACGAAATAATTTTATTTATATTGTATGTGTCAAGTGCGTATATTTTGCGTGGTAGTAGACATTACTAATATATTAATGTGTATACCCTGAAGATGTAGACAAAACGACCGCACAATGCATCCAAAGAAAGGCTTCTCATTACAATAAATACTTATAAAATTTATATTTTAATACCAAAAGTTTCTATACCTTCAAAAAGTGAAAATAACTCTATGATCATTTTACGATTATTGTAATATCCATTTATCTTCATATTGCTATACACATTGATTAACTATCCGATGACAATGCACAGAATCACAAATCATGTTTTGTTTTGGTGATATCTATGGATCCAAAATTAGAACCAACGGAAGCGGAAACTTTGTTAGATAAAACAAATGAACGCGCTGTGTATTGTTCAAATTATCTTGTAGAAAGTATGCGTTTATTTACTTCATGCTTACCCGATATTGATTGATGACATTTTTGTATTACAATATGGAGGAGAAGTTTATTTACACCAAGAAAAATGTATCGTTTACAGTCGTAAATAGATTATTATTATTTATTACAGTAACGATGTTAAAATGATGCAATTTGTGTCAACAGCTGTTTTCATATTTTTATCTTGAATTTTAAAACCATCTGATCATAGTAGCCATGTTTAGAAATGTACATCAGAGTATTTAAAGGGATGAACTAAATTATTACAATTATTGTGTTTTATTTTTGTACTTGTAATTTAAATTAAATGTTGAGCTTGACTTATGAGAAAAATTATACAGTATAACAAACACACAGAACACAATTATTGTCACAAAAATTACGCCTAAGTATCAGACGCGTTTCCACCACAGGGTCGTCCTCTTCAGTGATACATGAGCTACACCAATCAAACTATATCTATTATATCTGTTATATAGTTTGATTGGTGTAGCTCGTGCATCACTGAAGAGGACGACATTGTCGTTGAAACGCATCTGATACTTAGGCGTATTTTTTTGTGAGAATTGTGTTCCGTGTGTTTGTTATCCAGTAATTTAAGTTTAGGGTATTAACAATTAATTTGGGAATTGCACCACTATGTTCATTATACATTGTATGATGTTATATCAATTAAAAACAATATCAAGACAGATAGAATAAAACTCCAACACAAGATCTCACGAAAATTATGTTCACTCAATCAAACGCGTTTCAACGACAAAGTAGCCATCCTTAGTGATACATGAGCTACACTTATTAAACTATAATTTCAAGTTATTGTAGCTCATGCATTATGGAGGATGGAGATGTTATATTTAAAGTATAAATTAACTCACGAAATTCTGTCTAAATCTAAAATATAAAAAGAGAAAAACTATATCACAGTCTAGTAGCCTAGGGTCATGTTGAAAATTAAAACTAGCCTAGAACTATATCTGAGGATTTAAAGATAAGACAAAATACAAAAGTAATCAGATTAAACCACAACACGCAAGACTACACTAAACAAAGGACGGCAAGCAACTGAATGTAATGGATTTAAAGCAAGAGAAATGTGTACTAACTATTTGTTGTGGTAAACAACTATTTGCCCCCTCTTAGGGTTGAGTTCTTTTCTTAGGTTTGATTTAGTTTAAGTTTCCATCATGGCCCTAGCATTCTAGGCTATGTTGGTGTTTATTTCTTATATTTTCTAGTTTATATACCCCCAAAACGTCGTGTATTAGTTTTTCTTTTCACAAATAATGGAAAATGTCCGATTAAACCACATTAAAATATGAACAATCGATCATTATCAAATAACTTTAAAACCAGAAAAGAAAAAGATATTTATGAAATTAAAAAAATTGCATAAATTTGAATAAAACAGGAATTCAGGACGCCTCTCTGTTAGTTTAGAAAGTAATATCAGATAGGTAAGACATATTACTCAGTCACTTTTAAACTTTACAGTAATAAAACCAGCTGACGTATGTCTAAAGTTTTTCCATTATTGAAATGTATTTTACGTGTGATATATGGACAATGTGTTTAAAATTTAAAATAAAACAGTTTATAGCGAAGGAAATAAACAGCACATGAAGCTCAGAATAAAGTTGAAGCTTTTAGTGGATTATCCACAGCTAGACAAATGAAGCTGTTGTTTATCAAATCACATAACTATGACGTTTGTTATTACCAAAATAAGATAACTTTAAAAAAAATTTAAAAAAGGTTAGGTTATATAAGGTATTTTTATATCAAAATAAAATAAAGTTATTGCATCAGTTCTGTATTTAATGCTTTGTCACTTACATTTTACTTGATGATTGAACAGTATGATTGCGTTCACATTACACGGGACAAAGCTATTATTTACTCATTTATTCGTAATATTTCGACATAATGTAGAACCAAAAAACAAGTTCCTGAGGATCCTTACATATATATTATTTAAAAATAACGTATATATGGAAAACAAATAAAAGTAACATAGTAATAAAAAAAAACACACTTTTAAAAACGATTTTACGTGTCCACATCTTTGGGTGAAAAGGATGTAGCTAAGTAAAATCCTACAAAAAATAATTTCTCCTTCTATATTATTTTACAGTCAAAACAAACACTCTTAATTAAAAAAGAGGGTTTTGTGAATTCTACTGAGCCACTTCAAATGTTTACTTCATCGGTTTGTGGAATAATAAAAATTAAACCAAAAATAAAGTGGGGTCACTTACAATAATTAAGAGTTTATAAATAATTGGCTCAATTTGAGTGAGTGTAGAAAATCATTTTCAGTAGCCTAAGTCCATTATCAAGAGGAGGATAATTATAGAGATTAATGCTGATATACTAATCTTGGTTGAATTTGAAGATGGTTTGAAATGCACAAACGTTTATAATAGTATTCAAAAAGTGAAATTTATATTGCCTTTGGTATGTCAATTTTCTTCTTAATAAACGTTAACTAATTTGAAGATTTATAATCATATAAATGCTTACAATATTTATTCATATTTCTGTATACAATAAATTAAAAACTAACAACTAAAGAAACAGATTGCACAAAGTATAATTAAATTAAATACTCACCTACCCTTCTTCCTTTTTTATACGAACATGAATTGCTCAAAATCTAGAATCATCCAAATTACAGTTAAGTCAGTTGATGATTTATTAAAGTCAGTTATTTGATTTAACATGTTTCACAGTTCGAAATTAAACCACGGGGAGCAGTTATTACCAGTCATAAATCACAACTTGTACAACTAATAACATCGCAAAACAAACCGCGGGGTGTGAAATAATCTTACCATGAAAGGAATATTTAAATTTATTCATCATTAAAGATGAAATTAAGTATACAACTAATATAAAGTTATCAGTGCCACATTTTAACTCAAAATAAACGTAGAAAAATAACGTTATTAGTGATTTGGTGTGATTGTATCTCTTCTTTTGTCTGTCAGTTCAAGCTCAAAAGGTTGAATATTTTAACAATCAAGCTATCATTTAAAAAAAATTTGTACCGAATATTAAAAAACACATTCATTTTGCTATTATTCTTATTATATAATATGTTCATCCTCATAACTATAATGCAGTAGCTATTATCTTTAATATATCAATAATATTATTCATTTATTAAACTGTACATTACGTTAACTTGTGTTTACAAATATTTTGTGGAATTAGAAATTGTTTATAACAAATTTTAATTGCCTGTTTAGTTCCTTCAGTTGGATAAAACAGCCCTAAAATATCCTCATTGGTTTACCAAATTAGGTGCTAGATATTCCTATCGAATTAGTAACAGTACATCTAAATGCCAATAATCTCTATTTGAAAAACGTGGACGTGATAGTTTTAACTAAATTAGTATTTTTTCGGCAAAAATAAATGTACCCGAATCATGATAGACTGATAATAACTTGTTAAACATTTTGATGGACTTAAGTTTATTTATTTTTTATAAGACTAATTTCGTTGGAATTAAGTACATACACAAGTCTACCCACAGCCGCCACTGCTGAGTTCTCATCTTACTTTTACGACACAATACAGTGATGATTTGATTTTCCATATTCTACATATTGGTTAAAATAAACTTTCATAACAAAACATAAAATCACACAACATACGACGATTCGGTGCAATTTTTATTTTATAATATTAAAATGAATCACAAGTTTGAAATTTCAACAGCGTTACATTACCATTATATAAATCCTAAATATAATGATACCAAACACATATATAAAGCAATTAAAATAATTCTACTATGATGTAATAAAGTTAAAGAAATAGGTACCGCTTGATATAATTACGACTTTGTTCAACTGTAATGCACTACACTCGTGGGAACTTTAATAAACAATTGAATGAAACAAAATCAACAAAAAATCACTTAATTTGAGCAACACAAATACAAGACGACGTGTTTGTGTTTTTTGTGTTATTGAAATGTCGTCTTGTGTTTGTGTTTGTGATTTTTTGTGGAAGATTGAGTTTCATTCATTTGTTTTCGACTTTGGTGGTGTATTTAATTTATAGTTTTAAAACGAAACACAAATTTAAAATCCCAACAGAATTACATTGAAGTTGGTTAAACTCTAAAAACGTTTTTATACCAAAAACATATTTGTTGAATTTGAAATAAATTCAGTGCAATGCATTTCATTAGATTTAAAGCAGATTCAAGCAGACATTTGACATAATTTGTATAAATGAAAACTAATACAACTAATACAAGAGGTTCTGATAGTATAAATCCATAGTCGTTATCAACCAGTGAGACTAAAGCCTAACTAGATAATGTATCTACATAGGAAAAAAACTGCATGAAAATCAAAACAGCAGTTTGGTATTGATTTTGAACTATAGAAAAACATCATTATTTTGTTAAAAAAACTTACAAACAATAGAATTAGAATATTAAAACAGAAAACATAAAACAATAGAATTATCGGTAGTCAAACGGCGGTCCGACAAAGGGCAACGGCACGACAAGGGTCCACTCCCAGGACTATATAAGCTCAGGCCTAGGATGGCTCGCTTCACTTGACATTTGTTAAGCCTTGAGAATGGACATCTGTAAAGTGCCCGAAACGTCGGCTGTACTCAACGTTCAGACAATATTGACGCGGTCGAACCCCGAAGAACAAGATCATAACAGTTTGGTAGTTCTAATATTACAGACAGTCAGCCGTTGTATATGTAGTGAAGATACTCCTAAATTCAAAATGTACAAAAACATTGACTGCCACAAAGCTAAACATAATTTGAATGTAACACGATTTGAGATGTATGGGCTATAAGTGTAATTTAAATAACATCGTTTTACAAGTCGGCCTTTTCAAAATGTTTCTGCTAAAAACTAATAATTTGACTGAAAGAAATCAATATTGCATGATAGTTAATGTTTATTCAAAATTAAAATAGAACTTGATCACAATATGTCACAATTAAGTTTGTTAAACGCGTTTCAAAGACAATGTCGCTATCTTCAGTGATGTACGAGATTCAATAATCAAACTGTTATAGTTAGTTATAGATTGATTATAGGATCACAAGATTATTGTATTACTCAAAATAACGGCGTTAGCCTATATTTGAAATGGAGAAACGTTTGTGAGAAATTGTGTTCTAGTTTTAAATTCAATTTAAAAAATCTTACAAGTCAAACTCAATACTTATTCATAATTAAAAACCTGTGTAAAGAGGAATTAAGTATGTTAAAAAGAAAATAACCAAAACACAACCCTAAGATGTTTACCTTAATGTTGTTCCTCTAATTGAAGAATCAAACTCAATTTTATGGTGTTATGTTTCACTCCGTTATGACGGAGTGAACCATTCTAAACTGCTTCTGTTCAGCTTCTCAATTAACACGTTGACTTGTCTGGTTTCTCTAAAGTAGATATGTGAAATTATAAATCTGTAGGATAGTGTTAGTTAAAAAAAATATAATTACACTCCTCACATTTACAAAGCAAAATAAAATTTCGTAGACACATTAAAAAGCGTTCAATCAAATAGTCATGTAAGTTATTTTAAAATGTATTTGGACGTTTTAATTATTTTTTTAAAAGAAGAAACACACACCTTTGTCACCTTATAGTATCGAATCATGTATAAGTAGGTAGTTCATTTAACCAAATAAAAATTAATTGTTGAAAAAAAGACGGAGAAAGTATTCGGGTTGTTCATAAAATTAGATGAGACATTAATAATAAGAGACTGACTACATCAGGATCATTTAAAAAATACAAATTAGACTTTCGAAAATAAAAAGTTTTTTACAATTCATTTTGAAATATTAAAATAAAAGTTCTTGCGTTTGATTCCATTTAGTAGTTTATAGGGAATAAAAACAAGAAACAAGTATAAAAAACAATTAAATATATTGTACATCCAGAAGCAATGAAATGAACATTTCCAATTAAACACATATTTCTAACAGGAGTCTATAGTAAAACTATTGGATTTCTAATGAAATTTCATTTAAAGTTAATTTTTTGACATATTGTCACTAATTAAAATATCAATGTCATTGTGGGTACTTGAAGTTAAACAATGATTAGTTTCGATTTCATTAAATGCTCCAGCAGCTGTTGCGGATATCAGTTGGTAATAAATCTCTCCGGAATTGAATTGGACAACATGTTTACATCGAGTTGAAATAGGCCTTCAATAGGCGAAGCTATAAAGGTACTTTTCTTTATCCTAATTAAACCGTTAATACATTACTATACCACAAAACTAAACTAAAATGTTTATATATACTTATAAACTAGTGGATAGAATGATTTTCGTTTGAATACAGCAATAATTTGAGTTCCTTCAGAATAATGTATTTAGAAATATAAAACGTGTTTGATACCTGTTGTGAAATTGGAACTTCGTTTGCATTAATATGAGTGTCAATCATTCACACACAAAAGTCGAATTATTAAACCCATTATTATAAATCAATAAAATAAAATTATAATTTTTTTAAAAATTTTGTTTAAAGTTGTATTTAAAACAAAACTCAATGTTAATTTCCAAATCTAAACTTATCTTTGCTAGTCACATTAAAAAATGGCATTCCAGTAGAGAACATCGAATACGTAGTACAAAAATACAAATCGTGTATCTCTAGACGGTTATTTGAAAATTAGTCTTATTGTATAAACCTCTTTATAAAAGCATTGTGTATGATAAGGAAGTATGAGGATCTGTTAATTTTACGGTAGAACAGATGATCAGAAATATTGTACCCAGCTCTTCAACAACGGGTGTATTGAAGGTAATAAAAGAAAATTATTTATTTATCATAATTAAAAAGTTTATATATTACACTCTTCGTTAATTTAAAATTCGTTTATATAATAGTGAAGTGAATTATTTCATTTTCTATGTCGTTTAGTTTGAGTCATTACAAAATAATGTTCTTAAAAAATCAAAATATTCTGTTATCTGCTGTGAAATTGAAACGACTTGCATCATCAATGTCACTTTATTTAATCATACGTTGGAATGGTAAGGTTTAAAGCATTTAATACATATCAAATAAAAAAAATGTTTGTGCAATAATTTAAAATTGATTTAGAATATTACTCGAAGTAACCTTTCAATTCTTGGACAATTTTTGTCAGATATGTTGTAAAATAACATGCTAGTGGAGAGCATTTATCTCATGAAACTTACCAGAATTTAAGCATTGCTTATCAAAGCATTAGGTATAGTAAGGATGGAAGAGGATTAACTAATTATCAAAGTTAACCACTTCTCTTTGACAATTAATGTATTGCCACGTTCAATATTGATGGCAGTGAACATTTGCTCGTAAATGTAAAGCCAGCTCAATTAAATATAAATTCTCTGCTTATTAATGCAGATGGTAATTGATGCCGAGTCTGGACACATAATTTTAAATTTTGTACCATGTGGCACTTTGACTTTTTTGGATATAAAATAACTGACCTCTCCTAAATAATATTTGACTTTAAAACTAATAAAATATAATTTAATAACATGCAATATAATAATCACTACGTGAAATCTTTAGGTAACTTTTTTAGAAATTTCTCCTCCTAATCTGCTTTAAGACAATTTCGATATAAAACCCAAATGTTTATTTAACGAGATAAATTTTAATTTGGTTTTATACAAAATATTTACTTTAGAACATATCTATCGATGTATTTTTATTACTTAAAACAGACATTGTTTACCATTTATTTTACATGAAATATAGTGTTATGATTTTATCAAACAGGTCAAGATAAAATCAAACAACAGATTAAAGTTGAAACATAGGTTCATTGTCATCTACTTCTTACTAAGATTTGTCTTTAGATACTTAATTTTCAAAATTGAATAATATAAAATAAAATATTGAGGAGAAATAAAATAAAATATCTTTTTCATAATTATTGTTCACTGAGGAATTACCATACATAATTTGAATTCTTATAAATATTTCGAATACATGATTTAATCTATATTGAGTGGTTAGTTCATATTCATTGCGCTATATTATTTGAATTAAAATTTCTTGTGATTTAATAAATTTTAATTAAAAATATAATCTCAAATCACTATATCATTTAATAGTTTCTGCTTCAATAGAAAACCAATATTTTCCCATACCCAATCACTACAATAAACAAATATTAATAAAGTTACAAATTTATATAAAATTGAATTTTTTTTTAGTTCAATCCCCAATAGTAAATATGGGGAAGTTCATTAGATGTATACAAGCTCCCTAAAGTAAAATATTTAAAAATACAATATACACAATACATATAATAGGAAAAATCAAAATATCACTATAAAAATAGAAGAAGTTTTACAACTTGTTCTTTCTAAACTGTGAAAAGTAAAAATAAATAATAACATTTATAAGTGATGTTTAAGTGTAACCAGAGTCGGTTCTTGATGAAACTATAGCTGTCTGATGATGCTTAACTGTGAAACAGCTGTTACAAATATATTTTTATTTTGTGAAATTTACTAGGGAGTAATATTTGTTACCTAATTTATAAGTGACATAGAGTAAATATAAATTTTGAGTTTAAGATCTCTAAATATAAATCAAGGTAAACAATTTACTCATGAATATAACCACAGATAAGGGAGTGTGATCCCTTTCTCTTGATATTCAGAGAAGTAAATTCTATTGAATGCTAAACTTGGAACTGATTCAAATTACCATTCTAATGGAGGGAGTTAAGTGTGTAAACAAAAATAAAGATCTCCTTTGAAATAATAGGCTGATTATCTATTTATGAAACATGTTTCAAATCTTATTTAGAGGTATAACATTGTTAAATGAATCTTTGTTTATTATTGGCAACAAATAAATAGTGCACTAGCAATCAATTATTTTGACTATTAAAAAAAAAAAATAATAAATAAAAAAAAAATAAAATAAAAAAAACAGGTAAATATTTAGTGCTATAAATTGCAACAAATTGTATTTTCTTGTTCTTAACCTGTAGACACGAATTGTACCTCTCAGGCGTTTGGTTTATGCTATTTGACATTATAAATCATAAAAATTAGTAAAAAGTTTTTTTAATTCTAAAATCCGATTTATTGGTAATCCAATTTATTTCTATCGCTAATTGGATACAAATATAAGTAGAGTAAACGTAATAAAAACAAGTTAATGATAAACGAAAACAACCATGTTATCAAAAAAGTTTAAAAATCAATTACAATATATTATTTTTAACAAAATATCTGTAAAATTGAAAATTGAATCAATTATATAAATTCGAAACAATATACCAAATTTACGTGGTTAGCTTGAACAACTTAAAAAAAAAAAAAAAAAAAACACTACCTACGCAATGTAATTAATTGAAAATATTTATCTTTTTTGTTCTTGTAAAAGGTCAGGTATGTTTATTTATTTTTATTTCTTGTTGAAACTCCATATTCAAGGATAAAATAAAGCAAAAGCTTAAAGTTTCAAATATTTAATAGTATAATTGAGCTACAATTGCCCGCCATGTTGCCCGATGATGCCGCAAATCGAAACAATTGTAGCTCATTTATATTATTAAAATATTTGAAACTTTAAGCTTTTGCTTTATTTTATCCTTCAATTACAATATATTATTTTTAACAAAATATCTGTAAAATTGAAAATTGAATCAATTATATAAATTCAAAACAATGTATCAAATTTCATGCAATACATGACAATTCATGTGGGTAGCTTGAACAACTTAAAAAAAACACTACCTACGCAATTTAATTAATGGGAAATATTTATAATTTTGTTCTTGTAAAATGTCATGTATGTTTATTTATTTTATATTAATTATATTATTCAGAGACTGATTAATTGCTTTCATATATGTAACGTAAATATTTGTTACAAAAGAATAAAAGTTAATAATTGATTGTTTATTTAAAGAGTTGATTTCTGTTGGATCTTCAAGCCTAAGTAAATGTAAACTGTAAACACAAGATAAGTACTTAATTTGCTTATGAATTAAAGTGGGATGACGACTGCTATAAATTGAATGTGGCAGAGACTAGTGGTCAGTCTGTACTTGGCTGCCACCCTAACAAGTTCTTCTCTTTCTTCAGGCTCTGTATCGTATTGTGCTAACTTTGAAGGGATTTTTCACCTTCTCGGGAACAATATCGTTTTGAACTCATTTTGAGAAATCCCCCACTCCCTTTAGGTACGGTAGCGTTTTGGAGATACGGCATTTTCTCTCCAGGCGTGTTAATTTTCCTCTCAAGTGAACTCTTTTCTGGAATAGACGTTGCCTAGAGCAATTTATGGTTCAACCTATAGGTATTATATATAAGAAAGCCCTTATAGTGTATGGCTAACTAAATAGGGAATAAACAATAATTGTAACGATAACTAATACACAGAACTTATTAGACGCCCTAGTAGTTACGTTCTTTCATTGACTACAAGTTTGCCAAAATAAACGTTTATTCATTTCTTAAACTTCTGGTTTATAATAGTCGTACAAATAATGACGAACTTGTGTTCAGCGTCTCATAAAATGTTGATATTGAGTTAATATAAATTGTCTCTATTGCAGTACATATATCCGAAGTAAGTTTTGTCGTTTACGATGTAACAGAGAATGCAATTGTTATTATTTTAAAAAAAGTCTAATAAAAATTGCAAGTTAACACAATCGATTAAATTAAATTGATCATGCATTTAAAAAATGTCGCTATATTACTGTAAACAAATAGTTTTGTTATAACTAAGTTTATTTAACGATATTAATTTTGAGTTCTAAGAATTTTCTATTTTTAGAAATAATATTTCATAGATTGTTCTTGTAACAGTTTATTTACATTATTATGTGTTTATGTAATTTAAAAAAATATAGAATTGAAATTACAAAACAAAAATAAAATGATTAGGAAAACTCCTCTTGAAAAACGAGAGGGAGGTTTTAGAGTGTGTGAAAATAACGAGATTACAATAGATTTTTTCTGAATCAAAGGAAATGAAAGATAATTATCATAGAACACGTAGCATTTACTTGACAAAAGAGAGTGAATCTTTATTTATTTATTCTATTGTACAAATCCACATTCAAAACTACGTCTGTCACAGTCCCTTCCTTACTTGGATATTTATAATTGTAATTATTAATCAGACAACTTATTACCAGAGAGAGAGAGAGAGAGAGAGAGAGAGAGAGAGAGAGAGAGAGAGAGAGAGAGAGAGAGAGAGAGAGAGAGAGAGAGAGAGAGAGAGAGAGAGAGAGAGAGAGAGAGAGAGGGAGGGAAATACATATATCAACATATATACTTTGTTGTTAATTTAGTAGAGTGTATTAACACGCTGTATTTTAATTTACATTCCAGTTTTTATTTGTTATTGTCAAATAACGTGCATTGATTACGATCCTATATTCCATCGCGCTGTGATGGCAATCAATGTTTGGCGTTTTGTTTTCAGTTTGTTTTTTATTAACAGACTATTTATATTTACGTTTAGTAAATACTGAATTTACTTGGAGTGTACGTTGCATGAAAAGATACAAATGTAATGTCAAACTCTTATTGTAGGAGCTGTTCAATTTGGGTGTCATTTATTTTGTTTTACTGTTTTGGGAAAATACATTTTGTTAAAATTTCGTAGATATATTGTGTACCTCAACCAATTTCGATAACATACAACCACCCCCTCACTTTACCCCTCTCTCCCTCTCCAATATATAATAAATATTAAATAAAAAAGATTATAAATTAAAAACTTTTACAAGATTTAGTAGTTATTTATCACAATCCGTTTCCGTGTATCTATATAGATTAACCAAATATTAAAACCCGTTTTAAAACCAGAGTTTTAAATATATGGGTTATTGTAAAAAAAAAAACTATTCATTTTTTGATTATTCTAAAGTTATAAATACCGTTGTACAACCTCATTTTAAACAATGACTCATCTGGAACACCTAATCTTAAAATAATTACTTCCAAAGTTTAAACTTTTCTTAAGACTCTAACCCTGCATTGAACTTCGAAACGTTGTGCTATTTTTTAAAAAAATGAACTTATTTGTGAGAAATCCTTCACATTTCTAAAACTATTTGTTCAAGATGAATTTTTTATTGCTATATTCATCCCCGAATATTACTCAAATAAAGGAAAACAAAAACCTTTAGATAATCACTTTCATATTCTAAATATATAAAATGAGAATATGTTAAAGAATCCAACTTGTTTTGATCCATAGAGCTTCAATAACCACTAGAGCGTTTACACTTTTGAAAAACCACCTCTTTTATTAATATGATGAAATATTCATTTACACTTTTAGGAAGCATCTTTTGGTTAGTGTGTTGATTTAATTTTCCGGGTACAAAATTAAGCATCTTTATTTATTTAATTAATTAGTTTGTGTGTAAATCATTTCGAAAATTTAAGCGACGTGTAAAATGAATGTCTTGAATCTACGACGCGAGTGCTTTTTGTTCGTGTTACATTAAATAATTTTGTTAATACAAAAAAATATATTGACTAAAACTATGTTACGTAAACAAATAAACAGATGTACATAAATACAAAATTTGTTTAATATATATATATATATATATATATATATATATATATGATATACATAAATAGCTTTTTTTTCAAGCTCGATATCATGGGAAAATAACTATTGAATCATGGATATTGTTGTGTTTATATGCATGTTTGACCCGCCTAAAACAGGTAATTGTAGAGGCCTCCTTAGAATTATTTAAAATATGCCTTTTACTGTTCGAATAAATGTTTCGTACATGAAAAGGTAATTACCGTATTGGAAACTCTGTTTCCAATTGATTTTTTTATTATTATTATTAAAAAACCAAATGAAAAGAATTTTGCGAATCATTTCGTGGAAGAAGAAAGGGAAAAAAAAATTAATAATCGATGTGTGATGTAAATAATCAATTTCACAGTCTTATCACCACAAATTAGCCATTTATAAGTTTTACTTCAAAAGTAAAACGTCTGAGACGATAAATTAAAATATTGGCACAAAGAGGAACAAAGATACTCATTATAAGTGCAGCAAAAATGACACTATGACTATTTAAATATTAACAAATGCTCTACTGCCAACTTTTGCATTTACTACTTGCTAGAGCAAAAGTATATACAGCAAAAAGAAAAGAAAAAATGTGAAATTGGGAACAATAACAAACTGGTGTAGTAATAAGATTCTTATTTTCTTAATATTTGTAATTTTAGTCTTGCAAACTGCATTAATTTAAAGAAAATATCGGCGTTATACTGCTTGCACATTACGTAATGGTACGTGAGATGTGGAATTCCTCAGACACTGTAATTCACTTCATACCAGTTAAAAGCAATAGATTTCTTTTACATAGTAAATTAAGCAGAGTTTATAAAATATGAGACTACATTAATTGAAAAATATATTATTTAAAGGGTAGAAAATATCGCGAATAAGTGAAAATATTACAAATATCTACAACCTATGTAAATTGTATTGTGGTAGGTCGTCTAGTGTCGATTAAACAAAGTAAAGAAATTGGTCTCTTTTGTAATAAACATTAATGTCTCAGCATTAAAATGAGATTGCGATTGGGTTATAAATTAGCAAAAAGTTTTTTTGCAGAACAACACGAGATGTTGGGGGGTGTTGCTATATTTATCGGGAGCTCTATAACTTTTGCTGACTTTCGCACATGTGATCACCTTGGATTCTGACTTTGAATTAGTGGGTCCTAAATTAAGATATCAATAACAGAGTCTAGTTATTATATTTGAAACTCATTTGCAATCCGTAGTTGTTTTAATTAATATTCTAGTTGTTGCATATTGGTTTGATTTAAAATATGATTTGTGTAGTCGAAGTTGTGATCAGCTTTTTCAATGAAATGTAAAGTAGTAGGTAGGAGTAAGCTACCAAATTTATTGACAACAGATCCAGACGATTTATGGAAATGTACAGAGTTGCAAAGTTTGTAAATCAACCTAAAATCAATCACTCAAAAAGCTAATCTTGCAGATATACCACATGGAGTTATTGCACCCAGAATAATAAATAGGGAAATGAAGTATTTATTGCTACTATTCAGCATGAAGAAAATATTATCTTTTATAAAATGTATTAAAAGTTGAAAAATATATTTCTTTATACTGTTAATTCACTCGATAAACAGTTTAATAAGAATGCAGATTTATTACGTTTGAAATATAGTAAAGTAGTAATGCTGTCTCTTGACTAGCCACCAACAGTTAAAACTATCTTTTAATACAAACATAATACAATACATAAATTTACAAACGTAAAAGAATAAATTTGCTTCAAAATACATTTATAAATTATGTAAATAATGAAAAATAATAAATATACAATAAATAAAATTTTATGTTATAAGAACAATATTCAAAACGAAAAACTGGCTTCACCAGGTCTGTTTTAAGCCCTTATTTCCTTTCTTATATAAAGAAAATATATTCAAAAATGAGTTGTAGAAAATTCAACATGAAATTCACATAAATCAAATCAAATTATTTATAAAAGAATTTAAAATTACAATAATAATTTAACAATTTAAAATTGTACGCATATAAACTTCAGGAACGTATTGTAATTTAAATTCTATTCGATTGTTAGCTAACCTTCAATCTTTTTTTTCCTTTAATATTTTACCTCATCTTAATTTCCCATGAGGTTACCGTATCATAATGTACACACATTAATATTAATATGTGTGTTTAGGTCCGCTATTGAAACATTTATTTTGAAGGAAAGAAACTAATACTGTTTTTCCTTTAGTTTTTATCAACTCATCTTACAATATCTCTGAAACAAAAACTAATTATATAAATTGATTTGTGTGGTTATGTGATCAATAGTCGTGTGTATGTGATCCTGTTCACATTTTAAGTTTTAACATTAAAACAAAAGTACTTTTGTAAAAAGATAATAAAACACAATTTTTTATTTTGTACTATCCACTTTTTATTAGTCTAGCCGACAAATGGTTTTGCCTGCTAAGGCATTGACGAGGCTGTATTACAGACTGAAGAAAAGAAAACCTTAAAACTACAGGGTGTAGTTATCTTTAAACATGGAATTCCACCAAGAACCATCGGTCACAACAGTAATGAAAATTACTTTTGTTCTTACAGGATTAAAATTAAAAATTCAAATTGTGTATTTGTACAGTAAAACGTTAGAACTTTCCTTTTTTCCTTTTCACAATTATATTTCTCGACAGAAAAACTTTCAAAAAATTATGAAACGGAAGCCTCTCTGTTAGTTTACTAACTAAAATCACAGATAAGGTACTTAATTTAAAAACTTAATTTTAAAATTTGCAGTAAGCTTTAAAACCAGTGTATATGAACCTTTTAAATTATTTAAATGTTATTTTTCTAAAATTTGGACATGCCATTAAAATTGCACAATACAATAAACAGGTTTTATGCATAGAATGGATGTTGAAGTTTATTAATAACTAGCTGATTAGCCGGCGTTTCTTATACAATTATTTAACTTAATTTTCTATTAGACAGGGAGAAAATGAATTCTATTTATAGTGTAAAATTGAAGTAACTAATCTTTGGCGTAAATAGCAGTGGGACAGTCAACAATCAGCTTAGCGACCGCCATAACTAATGATTCTTAACTAATCTCTATTAGACATTTAATTTATCAAACCTTCTCACCTCCAATCCCGGTTTAAAACTTGGTTTTATCTGCATCAGAAGAGTCACTATTCACTTCAACAACCACGAAAGACACTAATATTGGTAAGTTTTTATTGTTTATATGTTACCCCTTCACACATCACTTCTATGGGTGTTAGCTGTGACTTATTCTTCACAGAGCATTTTAATCCAGGTTGTAAGTAGATGTGTTGCAATTTTTGATGAAATTTATTCAAACTTTCTAGGGTTATACTTGAAAACACATACTTACATACACTCACGCATACATTTTTATATATAGATTATTCTCATTTGAATCACTAGAGCACTGTGGTGAATATACAATGAAGGAAAATTCCGTAAGACTACAATAAAACACTAACAACACAAAGATTGTATAATTAAGTTAATTTTACCTTATGTACATTTCAATAGCACTGCTATCATTTTCAGCTTGTATTGTACCTGTAGTATATTTTTTCCATAATAGATATTTCTAGTTTATAAAATTAAAATAGAGTTGGGTTATTTCTACGACACTAATTAAAACAACAATAAAATAACTTATTGGAATAGACTATTAGAGAAAAATTAATCCGTATATTTGTTGTCATTTTAAAATAAAATATTTGTATCAGTTTACTTTATAAACTTATGTCATTAATGTTCTACTTTTAAGACTTACCGAACACAAGGTTTCACTTTATACTACTAGAAACTATCGTAATCTCACTAATAAGTTACATCAAAACACTAATATATTCGTTGTAATTCACTGTAAAACGAATTCCTTGTAACAATAAAAAAACATTTGAAAAATGGTCTACTTTTTCTTTAGTACTTAAAAATGAAGACAAATATAAAACAAATATTGAAATCCATAACTTTAAAATAAAAAAATTATTGCAATTATTCTGCAGGGCATAGCAGGACATTCCTTTCGTACTACTCCAGTCTGCTATATCTAATGTTTTCAAAGATATTATTATATTATTAATTTTGTTTAGAACAAAAATAAATAAATATTACCATAAAGTACTCTGTTTGATCAAGGAAATACTTAACTAGAATAAGGAAATAAGCTTGATTAATTTACAAATAAATTTATGTTTATAATTGTTTAAATTTATAATGCCAGAAAATGTTTTCCAAAGAGATTTTAATGCCATCTAAAAGACATACTTATTATGATAATAAATTACTTATTATCATATTAATAAATAATAATATGTTGTATATACAATATTGCTATTATTATTTGGTTTAAAATTTGCAGAAAAATGTTAATATGCACATTCTTTAATTCACTAGATGTATAATTTTATTGGTAACTAGCATGGAAATCAGGCTTGGTACATATCCATAGTAAGCATATATTACTGCATTATTAGTAATTATAAATTGTATAACCATAGTAAATCATATTGTAGAATCGATTTTTAATTTAAAGTGTTTAGCCAGTTTGGTGAAATATAGAACACTTTAGTATAAAATTGTATACAATCACGTTTTTAATTTTTGAAATGTTTTTTACTATTTATAAATTAAAAGTAAAGACAAATTGAGAAGACCTAACAGCCTCTTTATTTGATGGTCTCTAGATAAACAACACCTTTAGTTCTTTTATTAGATCGTTTAACCTTTTGATTTATTAACACTTCTCGCAATATAAAAGCTCAAACGAAATATTTGAGTGATTTAAATTGAAGGTAAAACAGAGAGGTAGGTACTGTAGGGATTTTTACGTTTACATGGACTAACAATATGCAATACTAATAATACACAATTACTGTGATTACGTACCTAAAAACTGTACCATCCAGTAAAGTACGTTTTAGATATGAGTTTTTCCCTGAAATAAACTTGGAAATCAATGTATTCTTTTTGAATACTATTTAAAAACAATCTTGTGCATGGTTGGTTAATTCACATAGAAGAGAGAAATGTATGAATTCCAGGATAAACATTAATTCATTATAGAAAAGTTCTTAGTTATAACATGTAAATTAAAAATACCAGTCTTGCCCCTGTTACTTTCCTTTAGAACCTCCAGTTCTCTTATACACATGTGTACACATCTGTACATTGTATTTCAATTTACACAGTAACACAAATCTAACTTGTTGAAAATATTTAAGTTATTCTTAAAGAACTCCCAACCGTCATTCTTACTTTAACATTATCGTTTTTGTTTGGTGACAAATTCAAAACAAAGTTTGAATGTGTGAAGTTTCTCTGTCTGTTAGACTTGGTTGTCGTGTAACCACTTCAGTTACAAAGAGGTTAGGTTTAAATTGTTAAACCTGCAATCAATAAGTAAGAAGAGTTGTAAATGTTTAAAACTTTCCTGGGTGATAACTTGTTGAAGTACTACCTTAACATGTATTGTTCAGAAACGATATAACATGTGTTTTAATTTTTCATTTACATATTAAATAATTATTATAATAAATCAAAACGGTTTTTAATTTTGAAAATGTAATTACAAAATCAAGGACATTTGAATCACCATAAATCACATGACAAAATTAAAAAAGATTGTTTTTTTCAATCTTATGCCTTCCTTTCTTTACTTTTGTCTGAATATATTCCTGTAAACCCATCATGCAGATCCAAAACACTATGAATATAAATCACTTAAAAATATCGTCAATTAACATTGTGAAATATTTGTAGCTTCAAAACGTAATATAAACAGGTAATATTAGTAATTAGGATAGTTTTAGTTAAAAATAGAGTCTACGTTTTTGTTTTAGAATTCTTGAAGATATCCAGACGGACTAGGCGAGTAAATGTTTCCTAGGAAAATTGAGACTTCGGACGGGCGTCTACAAGAATTGTAAACAGGGTGAGCAAACTTCGTGTATTAAGAAACTTGTAATATTTTCAGAATCAATTAATTAAACTATAACGTAAAATCAGATCTGTGAGTCACAACAATTAGAGTAATTCTGGATTAATGATAATAAGTAGATCATACCATTCTAATAAGATAGCAGATGGTTATTCTTGTTAAAAAGTGTTAATAAAGGTTAATTGAAAACTGAACCATGTGATTATATTAAAAATAAAGAACTCAGACATGTTAAAAGGAACCAATCCTAACAATAGTCATATAACAAATCAATCAGATCGACCATTTTATTGTAAAAAGGATAACGGAAATGTATCTAAATTTTTATGATGGTTTTGATAGATTATTTTCATTTTTGAAGCACACACATGACTTATGGTTTATAACAAGTTGTCTATTCTATTATTTTTCTTTTTGTTTAAAACCGAAAAGCGTATTACCATCGCTTTGAAAAAAGAAGAAGAAACAGTATGAAATAAAAAGAGCCGTTGATGAAATACAGATATCTACTCCTATACTAGATGATGAAAGCTAGACTGTAGTTCCAGCTAGAATGGCTCGGGATTGTTATATCCGTACTATGTAATCCAAATGAAATTACCACTATTAAAATAGTACTAGTTCCTACTTTTTAATTCATTCGCCAAATCAATGTAAGTGATTCCCAATAGATTATATGTTTTTGTTTATAAAAAAGTTTTGTGTAAAAGGCATCTTTGTAAATGTTTAGAATAAATTTGTAGCAAACGTAAAATATAATTAAACATAAGACGAATTAAAAATAAGAACTACGTACTTCTCTCTCACACACATAATCCAGTTTTTTTTTCTGAATTTACTACTACAATATTACATCAAATATATAAATAAAATTAAAACAACAATTTTTTTAGTATCAACCACAATGTTACATTGTGGTTGATACTAAAAAAATTGTTGTTTTAATTTTATTTAAAATGGAATACCACCAAGTACCTACGGTCTCTAGCATAAATAGTTTCAAATATATAAGGAATTTCTAATAACAGAAATATACCCAGCTACTTTGGTATAAAACTAAATAGCCACTAAAGAAAACGACTGTTTAATCTCTTCAATCGAATGATAAAACCTGTCTATTTACAACGGTATTTTAATATTCCATACCTGCTTTTATCTGTTTGTTATATTCAAATGATCTACATTGATTACACTTTTAGACTTCCCAGCAACGTAAAAGCAATCACCATGGATTGGCGTTTTGTTTTCAGTTTAATAACAAATAAACAAATTATGACTCCAATAAAAGAGCCCATCCAACAGTGTTACTTGTTTGTTTTATTACAACATAAATGTAAATTTTTTATAGAATTTTTGACTGTTTTAACAAAAAATTTGTCTAGATCATACAATAAAAATAAACAGAACACAAAATATTTTGAAAGTTATATCTTAATAATGGTTCAAATTAATTATATGTACATTGCATGGTTCAAATTAATTATATGTACATTGCATACGTTTATTCGTACATCTTCACTCCGTCAAATTTAGGTAAAATAAACAATTTTCCAAATGTATTGATCAACTTGTTATCAATGGGATTATAATTATTCAATAGATACTGAAAATCTATGTTTTTATAAGATCTATAAATTGTAAATACTATTTCCTGTTTTTTTTTTTCATTTGATCTCCAGTTCTTTATCACAAATTGGTGTTATATAATAATGTTAACAAAATTGGCAGCAATAAAATAGTATCTAAATATACAATATGTATCTACAAAATTTATTGCTTCGTATTGAATTATGTTTGCGGGTTTACGTGCATATTTACGTCATACAAAATGTTTGTAACAATTAATATTGTTTAAATTTAGTCACATAAATATCCTTATTCTCGAGATTTTGTTTATCTATGTTGGCAATTTTCTGAATAAACAATAAAATAAACTGTGAAAATACTGTAGGAACTGTTTCATATAAGAACACACGCTATAGAAAAGGAATTAATTATCTGTTCCCGATCTAACCTTCAAAACATTTTTCTCTTATAAGTGAATCGTATATACAGTAATTTGTTTAGACCTTCTTGTTTAGTAGATTGTTTTGGATCTGCAAACATTATTTATACACCCAGTGTATTTGTTTAAAACTAACCTTTAGCATAATTCATTTTAAAATTTCAAAACGACACATTATTATTCCTAAATACATATGTAGTCCTTTAAGACAAATTAATATTGTGAACGTTTGATATTGTTTGTGAACGATTTATTTATTATTGGGCTGACTTTTCATCTCTTCTGGGGCTGTACGTATATAGAGTAAGAGTGTGAATAGCAAACTTTAAACTTTTTCGTTTGATCTCTTTCTAACCTCTTCCCTATCGGAATTCTATTGACCAACTCGTGTTCTCTTTCGACCCTGAAGTTGTTAGAGTATTCGACAGCAAGGGATATCTATTTTATGCTCTAAGTTCTTCCTTTCTATAATCAGAATATGAGATTGAATTACTGCATTAATAATAATTGTTTAACGATAAAAATAAACGTGATTCTTGTACCAAATTTCTTTATTAATTATTTTTGTTCTGAATAGTCCACAATAAATTATTACAGTAAGTCTTATTGCCGTCTCAAGGTCAAATGGTCATATTAAAATTTTTACCTTATTGCATAGTAGGGCTGTCAAACTCCTTACTTCATATAACGTTATTTTACGGACAATAAAATTAATAAAACGAGATTTTTGTGTTCTTCGGAAATTAAAATCATTAAAATGTTGACAGTTGAGTTATTTGAGTTTATCGTGATTCAATACCTGTAGTATTTATTACTACTGCGTTATTGAGAATTAATTGCGAACGTTGAACGGCGTTTTTAATTAAGTTTCCAACTGGTACTATGCATATTACACTGTAGAGTATTAGTCTAGTCTTTATTTCGATAATGTGATACTGAATTGAGACTTCACTGTTTTTATTGACGTATCAAATAATAATAATAGAATTTAGGGAATTGCACCAGGTAAGCCTTGACTGTAGTTTGTATTTTATGTAATTTTACTCTTGTAACATGAATGTATTTTTAATTGTATAAATTATTTGTAGTAAAATAAGATTCAAAGTTGTGTACAAACATAATATGATAGATGATTTCCAAAATGTTTAGAAGAATGTGTATTTTATAATAATTATTTTGTAAGGATATAAAGTTATTACTAACAGTAGGTAAGTAAATTAATTTTGATGGTGTTTATACGTGCAATGTTTTTCGAATTGTTTTATTTAAAAAAGCTCTTTAAAATTGAAGTATGTGAAAGTAAACCGAAATTTTCATTTGGAATATTTTTTAAATTTTTTCAATAACTGGTATAAACGTATAACCGTTTATTTCAATAAACACTTACGTGAGGGGTGAAAGTGGAGTACAGGTTCGAGTTGAGTTTCAAAGAGAACTAGTTACTAGAACTAGAAGGGCGGCGTTACTAATGCCTTTTCGGCTTACCACCAACCCCCACTCAAAAGAAAGAGTAACTGGGTGCAATCTCACCACTAGCACCCCACTGCCACCACGAAACCATTCCTCAACGCACGCTCCCAAAAGCCGAAGCTTCTGGACAGGCCAAGCATGCTCCCATGGTACTCATGTCGGCAAGATTACTCAAGCCACGTTTGATGAGTCACCGTCGGGTCGCTTACGCGATACCCTCCCTCACGCACTCACCTACTAGAGGCGGCGCCCGTTACCTACATACGTAGGATTGGGTGGCCTTCCCCTAGTTTTCTTGGGCCGGCACCGTGAGGTGAAATACACGACCCGAGTGTAGGTGGCACCCATGTTCACCTATTCTCATGTTAGCAAGGTTCCCCAAGCAACGTTGGATGAGTCACCGTCAGGTCGCTCACGCGTCCCTTACCTCACATTTATTCCGAAGGCGGCATCCATTACCCACATTCATGGGATAGGGCAGCCAACCCCCGGTTCTAGGGGCCAGTGACGTGAGGTACACCACTGACCCAGGCAAGTGGAGTACATACTAATTTCAATGTTGTTTGAAACGTGGTAATTATTTAATAACTTGAAATTTGCATCGAAAGCAAAGTTAAGTGAGAAGTATACGCCGTATAATAGGAAGCGATCAAGGATAGCTCAATTGTTAAAGCCCAATGGTCTTGGTTTCAATTCCCAGTCTAGGTCGTAAATTATTCACTTGTAATATTATTTAATTAATAATATTAGCTGGTAAAAAACGTATAGGCGTTAAAATCAGTAAATGCATATGTAATGGGTCCAAGTTGAGTAAATATTAATTTGAATGACGTTTGTAACGAAGTAATAATTTATTACTACAAATTTGAAGAAATAGCAACGTCAAATGAAGTGTTCGTCCTATGCTGGGAAGCGACTAAGGATAGATCAGTTGGTAAAGCATTGTCGCGTAAAGTGAATGGTCCCCTTAGTTCAATTCCTTGTTTAGCTCGTATGTTTTTCCCTTTGAAATATTATTTAATTAGTAATACCAATGACCACATAAATACTATAAGACACGACATGGCCGTGTTAAATATTCTACGCTTATTCTTGAGTTGACCAATACCCGCTAGGTCGCTCTGCTAGAGAATCTGAAGTTGATGTGACTGGCGCTAGGTGGCTCTACGGTCAAACAATGTTTCAGGCGGGTAAGAGAAAACGCACTGATGCCACATATGGGACCAGAGATGCGAGGGAAGGTCGAGAATCGCTTATCTCAGCGCACGAACTGACAACACTGACTATGCTGACGGAAGTAAGTGAGAAGGTTTGTGAGAGAGAGGTCAACAGTTGTACAGTCTCAACCAAGTGGGATGCGTACAGTCAAGCACCTGCTGCTAGCGCTTTCTGATAGCTGTGTGTCAAACTTGTGACGAACAGCAGCCGTAAAGCGTAGACTATTTCCCTATCCTATGTCGTGTCTTATAATATTTGTGTAGTCATTGGTAATACTCCCTGGTATAAATAAACGCATAAGCGCTGAAATCAACAATACATTCTGGTTCCATTTGAGACTTTTTTATGATGGTTTTAATTGTATAAATTATATTGATCAAACAATTTTGAGACAAACATACTATGGTAGATAATTTCACAAATATTTAGATCAATGTTTTTATATAGGTTGTTTAGAAATTAACTTCCAATCAGAAGGTAATTTCAAGCTTGTTGCCATAGCGTTAAACATGGTTTGTTGTTGAATCCCAAGAATAAAACTTTAATACACAAATGTTTTCAATCCGTTTGGTTTTTGTCCTTCTATTAATGATTAAAATACTGAAATCATGTCTTCTATAGCAAACTACCGTGATTTCATTTCTGCAGCAGAAGGACAGAATGCTGCTGATATTAATTGCCAGGTGGCAATGCTGCTATGTATATTTCCTGTTTATCGTCCGTTAGAATTCTTTGCTAGAACAGGTAAAGCGGGATATTATTACCATCCGCTATACAACTCTGACAAACACCTCCTTACAAAGAAGAAAGCTTGGGTTGCTAATGAACATTTGAAACAAACGAAGTTAATTTGGTGAATAGACTTAATTTCTGTCTGACTTTTTTAACGCGGGAATATAAAAGTTGTTGTCGCTATAAAACAAGTTTCTGAAGTTAGGAAGTTTTAACCCAAAAAAATAATACTGATATTTTTTTAAATTATATTATATAATAATAAGCTGTTATTTATACTTAGTTTCATTTACTGGCCACCCATTTCTTTTTTTCCTAGGATGAAAAATAGAAAATAAACATTAAAATACTGAATATCAGAAAACACACAGTTATGCATTAGGAACGATTAAGGTAAATTACCTGGTCCTAACATATCTATCAATTTTCCAGAAATATTTATATTGTATACACTTGTTTAATGTTGAGCCTCATGAAAACCTAATTACGCCTTTGCAAAGAAACAGATGTTACTAGGTAAAGTGTGTCACGTTTTTTTAGTAAAAGCTGCTTTCTCAATAAATTACAGATATCGCAGCCATTCTATAATAACCTAATCAACAATATTTCTCCTGATTAAAACGAATTTTCTGTCAATTTAGAACTCACAACAGATGTTTATAATTGCATCTAAAATAGTATTAACTAACTTAATTTCTAAAGTAAGTCATGACTAACTAGTTCAAACTATTGTTTACCTTTGAAGGACCTATACATTACCGTATAATGTACATAACCGTACATAACCGCTCACATACATGTGGACACATTTAATAAGCCTCCAATACAGGATGCATTGTACGTTACTGAACTACTTGGCTCGCCGTCTGTAACTCAAACTAGTTATAGTTAAACAAAACAAAAACATACATAATCTAACATTCCACTCTAAACTTTATAAATAGTAGATGATACATTTTGTTTTTCACTTTACATTCAACTAACGTAGCAAGAAAGGTGTTTTGAAAATGTTGAAATGTTTACAATTAATAGTCGTAGACATTTTCAGCCTCTGATGGATTCATTTAAGAATAATCAGAGTAATTATGTCTGTATATCCGTCTAAATGATACGTAATTATTAAGGGAATATCAAGAACCGATGGTCCGATTGAAACAATATCAATTAAACAATTTTTAAGTTTATTGAACGATGACTAGATTTCAGAGTTGAAACTAATCGGGGTTGGAGGTAAAACGAAGAAATATTTAGGAAAAAATATACTAAGTTATACTTATTTTAAACAATATAATATATTGTTAACAATATATTAAGGCATATTATGTGCCTTAATAAAAATTCAAAATTTAAACAATTTGTCAACTATTTGGAATTTTGATTCGATAGTTTCACGTAGTACTTGAAAAATTTCATTTTATGTTTTTAGTCCATTTTTTGTCATTATTATTATTATTTACCAATTATACCTTGATGTATAATTTTTTAAGTAAAATGGATTATTGAATATTTTCGAAGTAGTTAAACTGTTTCTACAGTAAAAATAACATTTATACAACATGTTGAAAAATCTAATTTTAAATAGTCTCTTAATTAAATAATAATTTATTAAGAGTTTCTGAATCACAAAATTAAATATCATTTCAAGCGTCTAAACTACAGCACTAAACACACCGTGAACATTCAGGGATTACATTTATTTTGTATCAATATTTTTTAAATTTTCTTCTTCTATTTTGTTTAATGGTTTTTTGATTTTTTTTATTATGACTTCAATTTTGTTATCTCATATTGGAAGAAGCAAAGAATACATAAAGATGAAGGTTTGTACTTAACGAGACGTAACTACGAATAATCTGCTAGAAATAAACATTACATACAATCTGTGTAGAAAGTAATAAGTTTATACTTTTATGAAATCATACTCGTCCTTTAATGTGTTAAACAAACAATTGTTAATAAAAACAAAATAATAAATTTTTGTAACTAAACAATATCGCAATTACACTGGTGAACCGAGATTGGA
The DNA here is from genome assembly GCA_963513935.1 of Aphrophora alni. Lineage (NCBI taxonomy): Eukaryota > Metazoa > Arthropoda > Insecta > Hemiptera > Aphrophoridae > Aphrophora > Aphrophora alni. Next base: position 9,267,184 of record OY740773.1, read on the forward strand.
AGTAATTGTGAAGTAATTGAATACAGTATTAAATTAATGTAATTGGACTTGAAATGTAGCCTATTTTAATTAAAGGATATCATATTACCTATTTGAATTCCTCTTAATGAAGAATTCCGTCCATGTAATGAATTTATTTTTAATTATCTTTTTTACAAAATCATTACAAGGGTGAAATTTTCAAGTGTTACATGTTATTTAAATTGTAAACTGAAATAGCAGACATTGCAGATCATTTTGCACCAATTTACATTGTGTTTATTTCTGTAAAATAATTGTGATATGATAATATATTTTTATTAATAGGTTTTTTTTAACTGCTTTCATTTTAATTAATTAATTTGTTATGCTGTGATACTACAACTTTTGAAAAAAACATATAACCCTTATTATTATCAATTCCAACACAACTTGATGTCGATTTAAATTCTAAGATGCTCATATTTCTCATATTATTTAACATTTAAACATATGACTTTTTGAAATTATGGGTAATTTTTTATTAATATTTTACATCATCTTTTAAAACTATGCAACGTAATGAAAACACGTTGGTATAGTTTACAATTTCATTGTAGAGCTTTTATAATATTTTAAACATGTGAATCGAGTAAGCAAAACCTTGTTGATTCTACTGGGTGTGGGGAAATTGAGGAGAGCTACATATAACGAAATATTACAAAACTATTCGACAAATATCATGGATTGCCATCGAATAGATGATTAAATTCGTGTATTTGTGAATTTGGGTGTCATCAAATGTTTTATGTATAGGTTGTTTTACACGCAGGATATCTCTGCACTCCCTGTTTTTTAAATTTTATTTATTTAATTTTTTTATTTTTTTATTATTATATATATATATTGTTTTATGACGAAGATATTTTATGTAAAATCTAAATACATATAAACTATTACTCAGTTAAAACAGTTGTATATTGTAGAGTAAACAACATAAAATCAATAGGAATATTGCAAAATTAATCTGTATCCCAGTAAACAATTAGTACTTCCTGAAGATTTTTGAAATATTAAATTGAAAACAACTTTAATAATACTAACCATTACAACAACAATTTAAAAAAAACCATGCATTGTTTAAATAATGCATGACAAGCTCACGCATGACAAACTCACTTTTAAACTCATATAAGTTCAACTCATGTATTGGATTTTTAATGAAATATTAATTCGTAGGAAATTATGCACAATTATTAAATAAAATGATGCGACAAGAGAACCACCATTATTAATGTACTTCATGAAAAAAATGTTCCAAATACAAATAGGTAATTATACATGTTTTGGAAAGTTGTTTAAATGTGTTTAGATAAACAATACAATTTCAGAAACTTTTTCCTCACAATTTCCTTACAATGTAAATGGAGTATGTAAAACTTAATAAGTTTATTTAATGTGTTTACTCCACACAGAACTCATCTGCAAGCAATAATTAAAGACATGTATTTATGGATAACGGACTAAAATAAATTGTCAGAAAGACAAAAGCTGGACGTTCTGTTATTGGAATGTCGGTGAAAAATAGAGGTAACTATGTAAAAGCTTCATGTTGTACAATACGACAAACTAAAGGCAAGTCAATCAACAGATTGAACTGGGGACCACCTGTTCATGTAATTAGTGATATCTATGCACGGGTAGGCTTTAATGTTCTCGTGTAAATTCAGAGACTGCAAACTGGAAAATAAATAAACGCCGTAAGTAAATATAGATTAAATTTGTCCGAAAGCTTTTAACGAAATTGGAAAAAAATTGTCAATTTTAGTTAATAAAATGAAGATTTAATCACACCTACGTTAAGCTTTATTTGTTTAATATATATATAAATGTATTTTTATTACGGCAGTTGGATGATATAATTTTATACAAATACTTAATTAGCAATAATATTGTGTATTCAAATAATATAAAGAGAATATAAGTGTTTTATCGTTAACATTTACTGATATTACATCTAAACTCTAAAAACAATCATTCAGTATTATGGATAGGTCGCATCGTCACGTTTATATAGACTATTGATCCTCAGACCCTAAGCATTCCAATGAGACCAACCTCATCTCTGTAGGTTGATTGGGCGCGAAAGAGTTGTCTAGCAAACATATTGAGACTCTACTGAATTGTATATAAGATTAAATGTATATTCAATTATATTATAGCAATGACATACTATAGAATTTCTGCGAAAAGTGTGTAATTTATGTAGACACAAATTCTAAAAAATGAACATGAAGATTTAGAAAGTATAGAACACACCCTTCCGTACCTGTCTAACTCAAATTGCCATCAATAACAGTTATTTAGAGCCGGGACATTCAAAAGGCAACTGACATCTCGTTTTAAACTCATTGTTAACGCCTTAGCCTAATCACTGTTTTGCATTACTTCAATTTCATTAAAGAATCTTGTTTTAAAATTTTATAAATACGTGTTTTATATGTAAAAATTATTCGTGTCGATAAAAATAAAATACATGTGTCTGTTGTTTTATAAGTGAAACGTAACAAGTTCTTCTAATTAATTCTTTACAAACATTGCTAAGCAGATTTTTTTGTTTAAACCGATGTTCACTCACATTGACTCGAAAAGTAAAGATTCGAACTGGTCCTGGATAATAATTACACATGACACCATTAAAAATGAAAAATATGAAAGGGAAAAAAATGAAAAAATTGAAAATTGAATAAATTAAAATTTTGAAAAATGAAAAAACAATTTAAAGAAAAAGTCATGAAAAATAATAAGAAGAAGACGACGCCGAAGTCTACAAAGACGAAGACGAGAATAGATTTGTTTAATAAAGAAGAATGAAAACATTAATAAAAATTTAATTTTGATAAATGAAAAATAAAAAAAGTGGATTAATCATGATAAGAGAGTTTTTCATTTATTTATAAGACGACAACGAAGACGAAGAAGATTGAAAAAAATGTAAAATAAATGAAAACCATTGAAAAAATATAAAAAATTATTTAAAAAAAAGAATATATAAAATTTTAAAATGAACATTCGAGAAAAACTTTGTAATTGAAAAAATGGGAAAAATCAGGAAGAGAATAGAGAAAGATTTATTTTGGGAAAAAAACGAAGAGGTCCAAGAAGACGAAGATAGAGAGAATTTTGTAACCTCAAGAACATTTTAATAAAGTACAATACCTAGTTTAATGATATATCAAGCCAAATAACACATAATGGGGGTAAAGATAATGTCAGCAACGATCGTTCTTGTCCCATATCAACAATGAAGAACTGCTCTAACTATAAAATTTAATAAACTCTGAGCTGTTTTCATTATAAATAACAAAGTGCAAATGTATACAAAAAGGAGTAAAAATGATGGGTTAGAAATAAGATTACCTCCGTTAATCTTATTGATATATTATGTCCTATAGTATGTTCCATCTTAGTTTGTGGAGTTTCTCTACTAAAGACAATATTTGTTTCTTATAAAACAGTAAATAATAAATTTTAGAAAAAGAGAATACACCTATTTACAGACATGTGAATGAAAACTTATTATCATATTAACGAAACAAGTTGTTGGCGCTACCATGGTACTTACCCAATACATGTAGATCCTATTAATGTAAAGCCTAAACTTTAATGTTAAACTGCTTTCTATTGAGTGGGGGATGGCGGTAAAGCCGCAAGGTATCAGAAACACCTCCCTCCTAGTTCTAGCAACTAGTTCTCTACTTGAAACTCAAATCGAACCTGCTAGCTTGATATCATGTCTTTTAAGCATCCAATCAATTTGATAATGGATTCAATTCCCACTACAATCCAATACTGATTTGTCTAACAGCAATAACTAAATATTTCGTATGTTGTACCACATTATAAGAAGTATATATCAGCTTGTTTTCTATAAGTAGAATGGGAAGGAGACAAGTTTTCGAACTAAAAAACGTTTAATATTCCATTTTACTTAATGAATGCATGCTTAACTATTCTAACCTAACTTCTTTACCACAATAACTTCTAATAGAGGCACTTTGTACAACGAAACTTTGTTCTGAATTCGTCACTCTGTAAATAAGGCACAAGTGTTAAAGTAAGAGAGAAGTTTCATAATTGTTCAAGCGTACTGTAAATGTTTTAAATACATATAGACTCTCCTTACACTTGTATACATTTTATGTATCGTTGTGGGTTGTATATGATAGATGTTATCAAGCAAATCGTGCATATATATACTTTAAGTTCCATGTAGTGTATACACTCCACTTGGAACTATATTTTATAGATACACCATATATCCTTGGAACTGAGACAACCCTATATTATAACGATATTCATTAATTCTCTACCCAGTGGTGAAGAAAACACTAATCCATATTCAGTTATATTAAATACCTGTCTGTAAATACTACACCATGTTTATTCCATTTATACCAGTTCTACTCTGGGGATATAGATTACCTCCGGGGATTTCTGGATTTAAAGTAAGAAATATTTCAAACGTGTTTTGCTAGGATTATCATGAACCATGAACAAGGTCGGTTGTCGTTAGGTCAATGTGGAATTGTAACGGAAGATAAGTTTTTGTTGGCGATAATAATGATGGGGTAGTTTAGTGAAAACATTTTATTATTTTGAATATGAATTTACGTTTTGAGTTATATTTATCCTTTGAAAATATGCGCCATTTTTCTTCCATATTCTTTTCTAAATAAATCAGTCACACTTTTTATTGTAACCAACCTGCCGAGATACTGTATGGTTCACCTGTTTTATAATTGGTCCATTGATATTAACATTTGGTTTCTTTTGCTTTATCGTCATTTCTTTGGTTTAACTTAGTTTATTTTTCGTTCTAATTTCTTCCAAATTTGAACTTCAATCTATATAATACTCTTGTTCTCACCTGTCTGTTTTATGTATGTTTGTTGAGGAGATTTCCTTTTTACTTATCATAATAAAGCACACTATATTCCCTTACACTAAATTACATGTTCGTATCTCAATTGTTGTGGCCAGTATCGTACTTACGTACAGACGACAACGATGATGGAGAGACGCATGTTGAAAATCATATCGGTTTTTTAAGACCATGAAATGTGGGTAATTATTTTCTTTATGTGATCTTTTATATTAAAATGCAATCATTTGATTAATTCTTACGTTTTACCGTAGTCCAAAATATTTATAAAAAATTATTAAAAGTTATATATATATATATATATATATATATATATATATATATATATATATATAGATATATATATATATATAATAATCAAACAGTTATTATATAATAGATTAATTCTTTTTTCAATATAACAACAATCTACTATATATATATATATATATATATATATATATATATATATATATATATATATATATATCAAATAATCAAACAGTTATTATACAATAGATTAATTCTTTTTCAATATAACAACAATTCATTTTCGAAAAATATTGAAATTATGTATACATTTTTTTTTCTTTTGAGATTTCTCCATCACCTGTTATTCTACAAAGCACATTCAATTTATATTCCATAAGACTAATTATCATTCCCGTTCTATTGTTAGTAGTTTCTTAGAGAAGAACATTGCTAATTAACAAATTAGATTTGTTTACTTATCATACTTATAGGGCAATAAATTTTAAAAAAATATTCTGTATTCCTTGTGTGTCTGGATTTATTTATTTAATAAACCTTTGCTGAATAAAGATAAATCTATTTTCGAATATTACAACTATAGTTTGATTTACTTATTCCGAAAGACGCTAGATATAGAGCAATTAAAATAAATATGCAAAAAAAAAAAAAAATTCTGTATGAATCAAAAATCAATACAGTTAGAGGATAGAAATTATTTATAACTCCGTTTGAACCCAGTAGTTGTACACCTCTTTGAATATTTTAATTTCTATATGTTTAATTTGTTTAAATTTATTTCAAACCTAACCTATCCTAACGTAACCTTTATCTATTATAAACTCTACTAATATTACGATGCCGCATTGATATCGAGTGTTTGATATAGAAGATTAAAATTTTTAAAATATGATATATTGATGTTTGTTTCAATTTTAGAATATTTTTTTATTCATCGACATTATTGTGCATGATAGTTATAAGTTTTGTTGTTGCAATGCATGTAGCTAATGGGTCCTATTGGTTGTATATTGTAGTTATATTCTTAACACCTGAATATGCAATGAAACGCAAGCATTGTTGTAGTCCACCCCTTACCCAACCCACAAGCACGCCCTATAGTGTGGCAATCATGAAACTTATACGATGAACTTCCTCCAAGATAAAGAGAAATCATATTCTATGAAGAATATAAACAAATAATATGAAATAATGAGAATAAAATATCTTAAGTAATAAGAATAGTTCTTATGAATAAATTAAAGTTAAGTTATTTTTATATGCTTTTATGTTTGAGTAATAACAGATATCATTTAACCTTGTTGCTTAAATAAACAATTAATGCTTATTTGGTACTGATTTCATAAAATAGACAATACATTGTTATCTGTAATTTTTTTCTCTCTACATTGTGAAAAAAAAATCATCAATCAATGTTTGGTACAGATGAGGTTAACAAAACTCCCCTCTTCCTCTTCTGTAATATGAACAAGCCAATACACGGTGCATGGTTATAAGTTTTATCTCGGAATTTTTATTTCCATTAGGTTTGATTTTGATACAGATATCACCTAAACAAAACTTGATTTCTGATACTGTAAGTTATCTTTCGATAATGTTTAAGGGCTATATAATGTATCAGTGATATGTATAACGTAAAATGTCAGACATTGTTTTGTTTGATAACAAAATTAATTATACAGGGCAACAATAAAGTAACAAAAAATATTTTACACAATTAAATTAAACCTTAAAAGTTGCCATCCGTTTTTTCCAGATTTATTATATTAATATTTTAATTTTTATTACATGTTTAGAAACAAGCTATATTGTTGTAAAGTAATTCAATTATTATTTTCATTTATTATCATCTTCTATTAAAATATATAATATATATGGCACAAACACTTGTATGTATTTACAATTGTTCTAAATTAATATTTATATTTGTTGGTGAATTAATCAATTAACACCCAACGTTTGTTTACAAAATCTTATGGAAGCATAATATAATTTGATCAAACCAATATTTTTATAAGTATTTATAAACATTTACAACTAATCACCAAAGTTTTGACTATAGACTTTTGGAATATAACAATTAAACCACGCTTTAGTTACTACCAAAAACTGTGACCGGTAAATTAAATCATTTATTTGACATATTTATAGATTTTATTGATTGATAATTTTACAGATCTGACAATATGCAAATTGATAATTATTATATATTGCAAAAACTAGGCATATTAAATAAAAACAGTCAATTAAATGTTACCTTTTATATTGTTCAGTTATATTAGGTCTGTTACTATATAATAATTGTCAATGTTAAATCTGTATAACTAAAGTTACCATTTGTAGATATGATGTTCTTTTATTTGTGTGTCAATTTTTTTTTTTTAACAGAAAGATTGTTATCTGAAACAGAAAACTTTAAAAAAAATACAAAGCAACTCTTTTTTTTAATATCTGTAAGTTTTTATAACTGTAGTTGGACATTTTATTTTGTTCCTTATATAAGATAAATTTAACGAAATATTTAGAAGAACAATAAAATTAATCTTTAGATATAAACTATAAATTTCATTTCGTTTGTTTTCAAAACTTTAAGGTTAAAAAGTTTCCAACAATAATATATTTAAAACAAAACCAATAGAGTTTTTCATATTTTAATTCTAATTGTGTCCACTTTGCACCATGGTAATGCATTTCCAAAGTATAGTCACCCAACAAGAAAATAAATAATTTATTTTAAACTTTTTGATATAAAATAACGTTGGAAAAAACTGTATATAATTAAAAAAATTTGAACAGATTCATTAAGAATCTTTGTATTCAAATATTTAAAACTCATTAGAAATATCATATTACACAATATTCCTTGTAAACAATTGTCAGTCATAAACACATTGATGTTTTCCATCTATTTTCATGGCTTATACAACAGATTAAAAAAATACGTACGTGCTTATATTATAGTAGATGTGGAAGTAGTTTGCTTCTAAAGTAACCACGTCCGAATAGAGAATCATTGTTCGTTTAATTTAACTTTTAATGATGACTAAATAAAAAAAAAAACCTTTTATGCTTATGTTATAAGACATACTAAGCTGCAGTCTGCCATGTTTGAAACTTTAATTTTACTAAATACTATTCCTCGTTGTTTAATTCTGAATTGATATGCACGTTCAACAAATAATCGAGTTCAATAAATCACTTACTGTGATTCTATTAACTGTATCTAGGTTGATTCCAGGTTTAGGGCAAGTCTTGCGATGTCAAATGTGTAATTAAGGTATCCTAATAATAGGGAGAGATGGATGAGTTTCAGGAATTGTATTTCATGAGGCACAGTTTAATTATTCAAATGTGAATTATTCCAACCCAGGTTAGTTTCCTCAGAACCAAGATTTACAGCTGGGAAGTAATTATATTCCTTTGAATTATTCAAAACATTTTACAATTGCATCTGGGAATCTGTTCTCTGTATTTAGCAAAACAAACAAATTACTTATTGTTATAATCATAGGGATATTTATTTATTTTAATTTTACATCAAATATTATTAAAAGACTGTGAAATATCCTTATGTGTGTGATAGACACGTGAGAATGTATTTTGGTATCCGTTTGAAGATATTTGATAGAAAGAGTAGACATGGAAGGGAGAAAGTGGGAATTGCTTGGCTTTTATGTAGTGTTTTCCACCTCAAACTGCAATATTTCGTACACGTTCACTCATAGGTACAATAATAATTTGTCCTTGTTACTTTTATAATATCAATAGGCTACATTGGATATTTAAATACAATAGTTATATTTGATTGAAAATAATATTCCTCATAATTTACTTCATTCAAACACGTTTTAGTAAAAAAAAAAAATTGAAAGATATTCCATAAGTAATGAATAATCGATTTGATGTTCAAGTTAACTGAATTATTCGTTATTTCTAGACAAATTTAACCTAATACTAACTTCATCTTTATTTCACCTTCTTTTCCTCAGTTCATTTAACATTTTATCATTATATATTTATGATTATGTAAAACATTTCAAATTAGATGTAGAAAAAAAATCATCGTTATAATCGACTTATGAAAATGGAACGTATAATAAAGATCTCTAAACTTCGAATACTCTAGTAATGTTAGCATCGAAAGAGAACAAGATTTGGTCAAGAAGAAAGATGAAAGAGAGGTATCTAACTCAAGACGTGAACAACAGTGTGGATCCAACAACAGGTCCTTCGGGACCGCCGTGTTTATTCTTATAAATGTGTCCCTGTTTATCTGTATGTTTTCTCTCATTGTCCGTATTATTTTGAACAAACTCTGTGTATTAGGAATATAAGTGTACGGATATTTTATTACTTATCAAGTTAGAGACATAAAGTTTGTGACTTTTGGGTAAAAAACATGAAAATACACTCTTAACAAACTTTTACAATAATTGGAATTTATGTCACAGAAAAGTTTTATTCTTCCTATACAAAGTCATACTCCAACACAATATTAATGTTTTTGCTTTATTTATTTATTTTATTAACAAACTTAAATGTGTAATACAATTTTATTACCTCGAATACAGTTTAAATAAGTAATATAGAAAACGATTGAGATACTTATTACCAAGGAAAATTTAATTTAAGAAAACTAGTAGCTAATTAGGCAGGTGATTTGGTTCTGTTCCAAGTTTAGTTCTGGCATAAAGACTACTGTCTTAACTAAGTATTTTTAAACTGTTTGTCAGTTTATTCATGGTAATAAATAAAAGCCTTTATTTTGTAATAAATAAATAATTTAGAAAACTAAAGACGTTCATTGTTGTTGTTTATACAGAGTGGAAAATAAGTGCTGGGAGAGCTTAATATTTTTTTCACAATTAAAGATAGAGCTACCAAGATTTGTACATTGTTAATGGAAACCAAAACACATTTTAATGCGTTTTCAGTGGGTTCCAGGGGGCGGACCACAAGGAGTAAGTAGGAAGTCTTAGGTAGACTTGTAAATAGGATTAAATGGCTTTATGAATAGAACACAATCCCGCAACCCCGACCTCAAAAGGTTCACCCTAGTCAAAATAGCGTGGTTGTTGAGAATTAATTTAGTTTTTCCGTCCAGCTGTACATTAACTTGGAGATGTTATGCTAGAAAAAAACAACGAATGGTACTTTACTTCTTAGAAGCTCAGTGTCTTGGCACTATCTAGAAATAGACAAGAGAGTAGCATAAGTTCCTTATCGAAACGAATCGAGAGCATGTCTAAAGAACTTGTCCACGGTTTTGGAAGAATCGTTGAAGATGGCATCACTCATTAGGACCAATCATTGTCAGTAGCTCAAGGATAAAAGATCAAAAATAGGAGAATGAAGGCAGGTCTTCATTGAGCAGTTTACTAGTTAGTCATATGTCGTAACATTGAATTGTTTAGCAAGAACTTAACCGGAGACTCATCAAAACGGAATCTACAAGAAGTGACTATTACTTAACTAATTTAACTATTCTTACCTAACCTAACCTACCTAACTATTAGCCTAACCAAACCTAACCTAACCTAAACTAACCAAACCTAACCTACCTAACTATTTAACCTAACCTAACCTAACCTAACCTAACCTAACCTACCTAACTATTTAACCTAACCTAACCTAACCTAACCTAACCTAACCTACCTAACTATTTAACCTAACCTAACCTACCTAACTATTTAACCTAACCTAACCTACCTAACTATTTAACCTAACCTAACCTAACCTAACCTAACCTAACCTAATCTAACCTAACCTAACCTATCCTAACCTAACCTAACTTAACCTAACCTAACCTAACCTACCTAACTATTTAACCTAACCTAACCTAACCTAACCTTAACTATTCTTGACAAATGTGATTGTGCTTTTTTCTAATGAATAAGACTTTAAATTATTTATCAGTTTTCGCAATTTATGTTTATCCTAAAGAATTAATTCATACTGAGTATGATTGTGTCAATCCCGAGGAAGCCTAGCTGGATCTACACCTTTTCCAAATTGTACTACATCAGGTTTTCTTGTCTTCTATCCGGTCTCCTTTGGCCAAATATTCTTCTCTTCCCTTTGACACTTTTAGAGTATTCTGCCTCTATTTTAATCCCTACCTTATTTAATACTGAGAGGTTTTTTGCTTCTATGCATTAAGAAGAAAAAAAAATCATGTTAAAACATATTTAACTTTTATGGAAATGTAGCACAAAAACACCTACAAACTATAATAACTGAGATCAACATTAAAAATAATTAGAGATATTATTTTTGAATGTTACTGTACAAGGAATAACTTTGTTACATTAAAAATAAGTAACAGGAACTAATATTTCACTGGGCGATCTTAACAACTCATATATTGCATTATTTTTCTTTATGTGCGATACCCAAAATATTATCATTTGCAACGATAAACATGTTCTCTTTATTGTAGCTATATAATAATATTTCTCTACTATTATTTCCATTTATGAAAGAACTAAGGTAAGTTTTTGAAAGAGTAAAGTGTGCAACAGTAATTTGAAAATAAATAAATATTAAAAAATCCTCCACCACAGCGCTGAGTCTATAGTTTTAAAATATAGTTACGAAATTCCATAAATTATGGATATTGAGTTTGTATGAGTTGTCTTATAGTGTGATACTCCACTATAGTGCATATGTATATAGTTCCAAGTGGATACACAAAAACACTTATAGGTATTATAAATTATTCAGTAATACTTGATTATTCATATTGAAATGGATTTCCTTACTTGTGTTTTAAAGCGTAAACGATAGATATTCTTGTGAATTTAAATGTCCAAATATATTAACCTAAAAATGAGCATAGACAATATGTTTAACTATCGTTTGGACATGCACACAAATTTAATTTTTGTGATTATATTCAACACATAATAAGTAACAAAACTTTTTATTTTTGTCTACGTTATAAAATATGTTGGGTTATTTTTACAACATTAAAAGTAATGATATTTTCTAGAAAATGTTCTAGGACCATCTGTAATTTATATTTATTTTAGTTGAAGTGAAAAGTAAATGTTCGTAAATTTTCCACTTATAAAACATGTAACTATTAAACCTAATTAGTAAGCTCTCAATGTACCACCAAAATTCCAACCAAATAAACAAATTAGTAAAACAATCCTTCTCTATGTCTCCTTTTGTTTACATCTAAGCACATTGGATAGTTCGATCAAGTTATAAAAAATAATGTTACAAAAATCCGCAGAAATATACTAAATTTCAGTTTAAAAAAAAAAAACATTGATCTGAATCGTTGTTTTTCATACTTATTTGCACGTTATTTTAAACACACTTTTAACCGCTCCACATTATGTCTAAATAATTAAATATTTATGTATAAACAAATCAATATTTAAAAAAAAAAAGAAACAATCCGGGGTTTGATTTCCGGGTTTGAAATATTTCGCGAAAGATAGGTTATATCATAAATTATTCTATTAAAAATATGATGAAGAAGTTGGTTTGTCATCCGTCACGTTATATTAGGTAGAGTATTTTAATTTATATATTGTTAAACAACAGTTAACCCAGATATACAAAGACATATTGCACATTGTTCACCACACCACTGATCTCCATAATTTTACGTAAGTTGTTGCACTTTACGTTTATTATAACATAATTTAAGAGTTTGCTCAGTAACAAGCAACTATTTGTCTAACGGTATCATAAATCCGGAGGATAAACCGAAATCTTCAGTGTTGAAAAATATTTACCATATTAATTTCTGCGATAAAATTATTTCACAGAGTTTGGCTGCGGTCTACAATGTTATTAGTTTTACAAGTTATGATTTATAACTGGTAATAACTGCTCCCCGTGGTTTAATTTGGAACTGTGAAATACGTTAAATCAAATAACCAAGACTAATAAATCACCGGCTGAGTTTGCTTTAACCTTGGTGTTTCAAGGTTTAATGCAAATAAAGTTTTGTCAGTTCAGGATATGATAATGAAAATGAGTAAATTAAACGAATCGTAAGAAATTTAGTCTCATGTGACGCAATTTAATTATTTAAATCTGAAATAATTTTAACTGTTAATATTTTAACTATGGGAAAGTTTACAGTTTGGAAGTTAGGTTATTATTTTAACCGTTCATAATTTGGGTTTATTTTTTAGTTTTAGATAATTACATTAAAAAAAACTCGAACATAAGATCTCACCACAATTATGTTTATTTAATCCAACTCGTTTCAACGACAAATTCGCCATCCTCAGTGAGACATGAGCTACAATATCAAAACTAGTTATAACTTGTTATCTTGTGTTCAAGTTTTTTTTTTTTATCTAATATTATTACACAAGTCAAGATCAATATTTATTTTTATTTAAATAATTAGTTCACCAAGGATAACACACCTTTCAATGGGTGAGGACCATAAAAATAGGTAAAACGAATTACACCTGTCACAACAACTGAAGGTAATATATATATAAGGATGGCAACATTAAACTCTATGGATAATTCAATTTGCCTACTAAAAATGAATATTCCTCAAATTGTGAATCATTATGGTAGATTTCAGATAATCTTTATTTTAATTTGTTTACTTAACTTGTTTCAAAATTTATGCAATTCTGTTGTCAGCTCTTAATTTTAAACAATTTCAAAGAAGAACTTTGAACTATTTAGGTACTTATTTTGGCTGCGAATTACCATATATGAATGAATAAATGTTGTTTTGGTTTTGTAACTTGCTTTATTTTTATTATGTCAAAACTTTTAAGCGTTTAATTTGCTTTAAATTGTACTCTTAGATTATAAAAAATATTTTTATTTGTATTTTTCAATCATTTTTTTGCTTAACATGGCACAATATGAGTAAAGAGGAGGGAAGACCTCTGTATTTGTTTTCCTTATCTAGGAGGCACCGTTGAGTATGTTGAAACAATATAATTAGTAAGAGAAAGTAGAAGTACACCTTTAAGTTATATTCCATATAATACATCTTAAAAGTAAATCTTAAGCGAGTTGAGATTTTAACTTTATTTTATTTTTAAATAAAAATGAGGGATGATATATAAACGATTAATTTTTAATTATTATTTCAAAAATATATTCCAAAACTGTATTCTAGTTTGTACTAATACATTAGCTAGACACACAAATAAACATGAATTCGCTTTTATTAAATTTTACTGTTTATTTTAAAACAGTTCCAAAAGCGTTTCCTTTACTTCTAACTCCACACTCTCTTTACTTCTATTAAAACTTGTACTTATGTTGTGAACTTTCAAATGCTTGTCCATATTTCAGACGGAAGATAAATTTCAAGAGTGAAAAAAAATTAAAACATATTTCAACTTTACAAGTTTTATTACTCCCAAGTTTAAATGCGACTGATATTACTTTTTAAAGTAACAGTGAGTCGTCCAGTTATTTAAGTTTATGTATTGTTACAATTACAAAAGAAAGATTCATCATAATTAAAAATTAGGCCAGAACTCTTCAAACGTTTTAATGTCCAATGACATAAAAATGAGTAAAATTTAATATAAATAAGGGAGGTATTGATAATTTTGATTCCTAATCATATTGTAAATCACTTAATTTTACCATATATTTTACAGTGCATGACGAAATATTTTTCTCTGGTAATACACAATGGAAAAAGAGTTCCTTTTTTTGTAGTGATTTTAATGGAAAATGGGATTTCTTGTATTTAATAAAATACACGATGTTAAATGTAAATCTAAGAAGTGCATAAAACCAAACACATTTCAACAAGGTAATTGTCAAAATAATTTGTTTTTAAAGTAATAACATATTGTTATATAGTTTATGAAATTGTGAGTTCATCATTTTCCTTAAAACAATTAATAAAAATACTAATACAATGACCGATTTAGAGTTTAAGTTTTAGAGTAGATTTCTGTTTATAGATACCATATAAAACATTTTTAAAAACTAAAATTTACTGAAAACTTCAACTGTGACCTAATTGAATGGTACAAAGCGGTATAAAAGAAAAACAATCGATAATTAGAGAAGGAATTTTATTTATAAAGAACAATAATCATAATGAATAGACAGTAAGTTTAAATGATTAAGTCAGTACAAAATGTGACGAGACTTGTGGTTAATAACAATATGAAAGAATTAATCCCCGAACCACAAATAAAAAACTAACACAATTAACGTTTGAAAGTGTTAACATAGAGTAAAAAACTAAAAAATCCAAGTATCCTAGATCCTTCTTAAAGAGAATATTTGATACTATTTTAGTTTAAATGTTTCCCACTTGAAATTATACTATACAATTAATAATGTGAATATAATATCATTGTTTAAATAATCCATAGTTGGAGAAATCACCATAAAAGCCTTTGAATACACAAAATAAACAGTACTCTACAATGGTCTAAATGAATTGGTCTTGGATAACTTTGCCTGTCTTTATACAATACTGTATGCATAGTCTCAAAGCAATAGGGTTATTTACATTCCTTTATTTAAGTTCATGTAAATAGACAAGTTTCTCTTACCTTTATATATCATGATGCAAGAGCCTTTATATCTAAGAGCAGGACATTTGCTTTGATCTGAAGTGTACCTACCTTTACTGCTTGATATATTTAGAATATTATAATTGTCAAAATTTAGAATTAATTTAAAACATATGTTGAGAGACAATCAGACAAGACCTTAAAGAAATGTTGTTATTATTATGTTTGTATGAATGGGACATACGTTATCTTACAAATACGTGAAATTTCCAAATATCACAACTTTTTTTTTGAAATAGTTACATATTTTGATACAAGTCTTCGAGATCCAATTTAGTGAAATGTCTAAATTATGATATTCAAAACTGATCAATTGAAATATCTTTAAAATGGTCTATCTTATACACGAGTAATTTAGAGTCTAGCTTTTTAATTCATAAGGGAAAAAATGTCTAATAAAACCACAATTGAATCTATATAACTATTACTAACTACAGTGATTAGGTGGTTCCACCGCAATCAGCTTAGCGGTCTCTTAGTCTGAAGCAACTGATAAGACTTCTAGCCAAGGTATAGATAACCTTGTGCATGAGATGGAAAAGGGAGAGGTTCGAACTATCAGGGAAAACGACGACGAATTTCTGAAAACTCCAGGAACACCAGGTTTCAATGGTTCACTCAACAATGCTACTAGGCAACTGAGTGGAATAAATGTGAAGATAAATTCTGAACACTGCTCCATGAAGGGAGAGGTCTTCACAGATAAACTCCTTGAAGTGGTGTGAAATGGGACCCCAACAAGTGGCCAAGAGGCAGGAATAAAGTAGAGGAAGAGTTGGGAATCACTTTAAATGTGGGTTTCAAGGCGACAATGGGTGTGGAAGAGCTCTAGAGGCTATTCGGTAACCCTGCCTTCTGCCGAGGGCCCTTCAGAGAAGGCCAGAGATGAAACTGAAGATTCTGATATGAATATTACTCCCTGTCGTTTGTAGCCATTCGTTAAAGAAGTTCCCATTTACAGTGACATTGTCGCCATTAAAATGGTTGCTGTTCTCGATGCCTAACCTAAAGTTAAACTTAGCATTAAACAAGACATCAAGGACCTGTTAATGGATAATTGCAAACTCACGGAGGATGGAAGTTTTCCTTCATTCCCAGGGAGCTACATGGAAACATTTATTATAAAATAATAAAAAAATAGAACTTTATAATGTATCGCAATGAAGGAAAAGTTTTTTAATACAACAAACCTCATACATTTTTATTTCACTACATACTCATATAAAATTAATTTTGCATGATATAAATAAGTATTTGTTATTTAAAATATGTCCTTACTTTAATGAAATATGTAGACACATTCATTTGACTAGGAAGTAAATACCAATTGTATAAAGGTGAAGGATCCATGGAGATTTAAATTTCAAAATTTAAACGTCGAGTTTTAAACAGAAAGTCTTAAGCATATGTTTAGATGTATTAGAAGAGTATTTAGTTTCTGAATGAGTAGAGTTGGAGTTCCTTACTGTAACTTCTGCGTTAAAACTACAACGGATACACAAACACAAGACTAAGTTTTATTAGAAGGGATAAATGCTATGTTTTACCAAAATAACCTTGAGAATTATCATAGAAACATCTCACGATTCCGTATTGGATGAATCTTTGAGAAAGAATTGCTTTAAAAAAAGTTAATTATTTGTTTTGTTTTTTAAATAAAAATTTACAACGTGAAAAAAAGAAACAATCTATATTAAAATTTGATTTTTGTGAAGACTTGAGAAAATAATATCAAACCATGTAGTAAGAAACAGTAAAAGTATTTGCGTTTTATATAACCTCACACGATATACAATTTGGAACATATTAAATATTTAATAAAAAGAAAAACTTTTTTAATAGGGTAACTTTTAGACGTACAGTTATAATAAGTTCTTTAAGAAGTGTATCAGGAAAGAGAGGAGGATATCCCTCAACTTGTTTGTAAATATATCTTATATATGTATAAGTAATGTTACAATAAAATTTGAATTTCGAAATATTTACTAGTTCAGTTATTTAAATAGTGTTTGTATGAAAACTTCCAAATTCACTAAATCCTCAATTTTATTTTTCTTGTAAATAAACAAATCGTGTAACACATCTACTTTACAGAAAACCTAAGTAGAAACTGTTTAGATACAATCCATAAATCTTCAAAGGAACGGAGTTATCAGGTTGATAAAAACAAAGGAAAAAGTTAGAATAATATGGAAATTAAAAACTTAGTATGTATAGTCTGGAAACAGTATTGTATGTCTATAAAACGGTTTGTTATTAAGGAAAGGGAGATTACGGTATTGAAGTTGTATGAAAAATCAAAGATTACAAATAGTTTGGTAAATACTCTGAATTAAGTGATTGGAAAAAGTAATTAATTGTAATATATATATATATATATATATATATATATATATATAACCTCAGTTGTGTGAATCAGAGTTTTATACAACTAATCGTTTTATAAATCAACTAAAATTGGCAGGTAATGTATGAAATCAAGCAAATTTCATACTTTGTCTAGGCATTCTATAAAATGACCGCTGTAATTTGTGGGGAGCTTGGAGCTTGGCGTACTGTTTTTCCATGGCATTCATTTTAGTTTAGGTTGGCTTCATTTACTTCAGTAAATATTTACTACACACACATCTTAGTTTCTCTATTTCATATTTTTATATTATAAATATATATAAATATATATAAATATATTATAAATATATATAAATAAATAACATTCTGATCTGTTAATTTATCTTCGTCTGAAGAACCGTATCCATTATACACAACGTCTAGGCAACGTAAATAAAGATATAATACAATTAATTTATTTCATACTTTGTCAAAAGTGATTAGGCAAGTATTATTAGCTGTTCTAATGAATACCTGGATTTTATAAATTGCCGATTACATATGTAATAACTATAT
This sequence comes from Aphrophora alni, assembly GCA_963513935.1. Lineage (NCBI taxonomy): Eukaryota > Metazoa > Arthropoda > Insecta > Hemiptera > Aphrophoridae > Aphrophora > Aphrophora alni. The sequence goes on from OY740773.1 coordinate 9,285,784, forward strand.
TAATTAAATTATTTGTATTTTAATAGCAAAAACTTCCAAAAAAGCTGATGTTCAACTGTTTTTGTTTATTTTATTAAATAAAATGATATACAATTAGTGGTTATTTTATAGAAATCAGCAGAACGTATACCTGTTTATCAAAAATTGTAATAGTTTTAGAGAAATGTTTACATTACTTTAGAATATATATATATATTATAACCTTTCTTATTTATTTTTAATTAATTACTTTGATTAAAACACAACTACGTTATCATATTTAAATTATTTATTCTTTAAAATACAATTTGCACCTAAAGTTGGGTGCCAATATATAACAGTTGAATTAATTAAATCTTCAAATTAATTGATGCACATATGAGTATTCAAATTTATTCATCTTATCACTAAATCTCATCCATTCAACTTAAACTAGACATAAACATTTATAACACAATGAAATACTTAATTCTAGAACATAGCAATTTTATTATTATTATTAGGTGCATCAAAATCGTATCATTAATTGTAATTTTAATTTAGTCTTTATATTTTAATATCTCAATTGTTTTATTGATTTGTTGGGCGCCAGGTATAATTTACCAATTATATAATGAAGTTACTTTGATTGCTCTTTGAAAATTTAAGTTTAAATGGCTCTCGGCCTAGCTCAGATTTTATTTAAAGTGGGGCGTGGTTTCTTTGGTAACCTGAAGTAAAAACTACAATAACTAATCAGATAACTTATCGTGGTTCAGTAGCATGGAATGATGTCTTCTTGGAGTTTTACAGGTGAGATGATCCCTCGAACTTATGGCAGATATCACAAGAAACTTAATCCAATTTATAGGCACTTTGACGATCTCGAAGCTTGAACTACCTCACTCTGTTGCTTGAATTCTTGGTCAATTAATCAAAACTCTTCTTTAACTTTACGATGATTTTAATATAATTCGATGACTTAAAACTTTTCTTCAACTTTACGATGATTTGGCGAACTTCGCCCTGTTCCTAGTTCCTCTCCCTTGCGACGCTCGTTCTTTTCTTGCTTTTTTTGATTTTTGAATTCTTACGCAGAGTTTTCCCGTTTTACCCCTTCTTCGCTTATTTCTGGATGACGCTTCTTTTTGGTTGGTTGGATTTGATTTTTCAAACTCTAACCGTCTTTCAAAGTTCGTTAAATCTTGTTTCTTAGCTGAGTTCAACGTACCTCTGCCTAGTTTTTTGTCTCTTTTTCTTTTGTTAACTTGGGCGTACACAAACTTTCTAATTTCCCATGTTGTCACATTACATAACTCAACTCTTCCTATTTAATTTGTCACGCTGCCCTCGCCCTTTCAATAATTTTGTAGTTTCGAAGTATTGTTTCCTTAGAAATCCTTTAACAAAATTTATTATGTGTTGGAGTGACGTTTATGTTTGACATTTATTTCTAACTGACAAGGTTTAAACATTTTGAATTGGACAAAGCTTTTACTTAGGGCTTCTCAACGTTACATAAGTCCCAAGAAATTTTATGTTAATTGCATAATTAATGATAAAATTTGCTTTTGATACACCTTTACACTAAACTTATTTTAATAATACACATATACATATCGTAACATGGACTATGACCTACTCTTACTCTCATTTAAAAACCCATTAGAATTACTGTCCCTTTAAATGACTTTATGACCTACTCTTACTCTCATTTAAAAACCCACTAGAATTACTGTCCCTTTAAATGACTTTATGACCTAAACTGCGGTCAACCTTTTTTCTTAACAATGGCATTGTCTAGAATCCCACGTCAACAAACCCTTCTTGTAAACCCCAATTAACATTGTTCCCTTGACCCTCTTCAACTGTAGGACATGTGTTTGTTTACATTTTATTTTACAGTTAAATTCATTTATTTTTGTTTACTTAACTCTCTAATTAATTATGAAACCTTTTTAATAATCTACAATTAAATATACCTCGGATGTGAGTTTTATTATTTTTAATACTAGCTAACTTATAAGTAGTTTTTCCTATCTTAGAGATTACGGTGTATGGTCCTTCATATAGTTCACAGAACTTGTGATATCGTTTTTCAATTGTGCTTGACGGAATACAAGCTCTTACTAGTACTAAATCATTTATCTGATATTCGGTTGGTGGATGCAGTTCATTGAACTTCTTAGCGAATTTTTCCCTTTTATTTTTAATTCGTAAGTATATTTCTCCGTGGTCAATGTCGTTTGTTTCTGTGTTGCCTGGATTAATTAAATATTTTTTCCAAATTCGTGTCGGACGTGTATTAAATTGTACTTCTAATGGTGTTGACTCAATTGTATCATGGTATGATTCGTTCATGAAACTTTCCACAGTTTCAAGTAGCCTTCCCCATTCTTGGTGATTGTCAGGTAACAGGATCCTGAAAAGTTGACCTAGATTTCGCATTACTCTCTCCGCCAAGTTGCTTTGTGGATTTCGTATTGCAACGGTTCTTTGTCTAATTCCCAGTTCTTGTAACCCTTCTGTCCATTTTTTGGATGTAAATTGTGTACCATTATCCGAAAGTATGTATTTTGGTAATTGGACTTCTTTAATGTATTTCCTGATTTGATTTAATGTTGTTACGGTTGTTGTGTTTTTTACCTTATACAATTTTGTGTATTTAGAAAATGCGTCAATCACTACTAAGATGTACCTTGACCCGTAGACTGACCGAGGCAATGGTCCGTAATAGTCTACACACACTAGTTCACCCTTACCTTTTGGTATAATAGGCGTAAGTTCTGCGTTTCTACCTTTGTTGTCATGTTTACACTTTTGACATCGTAAACATTTAATTATTATATCCCTGACCTTTTTAGCGACTTTGTCTCCCGTGAAATCTTCCTTAAAATTATGGTAACATTTGCTTATTCCTATATGTCCGCAAATTTCATGAATTTCCTTAATTAATACTTCAATGAATTTTTCTGGAATCATTAATTTCCACATTCCTCTTTCCTTGCGAAATAATTTTTTTTCAAACAATTTATAACATTCTAAAATTTTTGGATCATTTTCTTCTAATTTACCTACTATATTCCTAAATTTTGTATCCTTCTTCTGTAAAACTTCTATATTTTGTAACTGTTCGCCCACTTCTGGATTAAACTTCTGTAACACTAATTGGATTTGTACAAGTCGGTCCTCCCCATTTTCTTGTGAACATTCTCCATCCTCTGGGAATCTGCTCAATGTATCTGCAACAATATTTTCTTTTCCCTTGCAGTGTCGAATTTGGATGTTATACTCCTGAATTAATAAGATCCACCTCGTCATTCTAGCGTTAAGTAGTTTGCATTGGTTAATGAAAGTGATCGCCTTATTGTCAGTTATAACGGTTATTTTTCTCCCTAATAAATAATTCCTAAATTTCCTTAATCCTAATACTACACTATACAATTCTTTTTCGGCAGTGCTATAAAATCTCTCAGCCCCTTTAAATGTTCTGCTTGTAAATCCTACTACAGCAATGTTATTCTGGTCATCGAGTTGGTACAGTTGTGCTCCTGACGCAATATCGGACGCATCTGTCTGTAAGTAAAACATCTTTTCCATATTTGGGTGCTTTAACGTTACAGCCTCAATAAATTCCTCCTTTACAGCTAAAAAACTCTGGTTAATACTATTTGTCCATTTAAATTTTGTTCCTTTCTTCAGTAGTCCTTGTAATGGAGCTGTTGTTTGTGCGTAATTTTTTGAAAACCGGTGGTAGAAATTTGTTAATCCTAAAAAGCTTTTTAATTGTTTTGGTGTCTTAGGACGCGGAAAATTTTGAATTGCCATCATTTTTTGCTCTTGCGGTTTGATACCATCTGTGGTGATAACAAAACCTAGATAATCTATTTCTTTCCTGCAGAACATAGATTTCTCAAAATTTACTGTTAAGTTGGCGTCTTGAAATACCTTTAATATTTTTTCTAATTGGTCCACATGATCTTCCCAGTTTTGCGAAATACATAAACAGTCGTCCACATACATAATTAAATTCCTTTTAACTTCTTCCGTCAGAATTGAGTCCAAACCTCGCGTTAAACTTGCTAAGCTTGTGCTCAACCCAAACGGAACGGTTTTGTACCTGTAGCACAATCCTTTGTACAGAAATGCCGTGAAATCCTTGCAATCTTCGTGCAACGGGATTTGCCAAAAACTGCTAGTTAGGTCTAAACTACTCATCCAACTGATCTTCTTACCGATTGTCAATAACTCTTGGATTGGTCGAATCCCTTCGTAATCCGGTATGGTTCTCGCATTTATAGTCCTGGCGTCTAAACAGATCCTTACGCTCCCATCTTTCTTACATACAGGTACTATAGGATTAATGTATGCGCTGTTTGCTCTCTCGATGATCCCATAACTTAGCATTCTCTGAATCTCTGCATCAACGGCTTCTCTAAACTTAGTTGCTACTGGCCAACTCCTCTGACAGTATGGTGTTCTATCAGTTACTTGAAATTTATGGTAATAAGTTGAAATTAATCCTGGTTTTTTGCTGAAAACTGTTTTATATTTATTAAATATGCTGTATAACCGCTGCCTATTCTCAAGTGGTACATGTTCCAAATTGCTTATTTTGTTTATATCAAATTCATATTTATCCTCTTCAATTTGTAGGCAATTATTCAAACTTTCAATATTAACTTCTGACGAATCCTCGAATTTAATTTCCTTTCTACCAACTCCATAGTTTAATTTATTTCCTATTTCTAACTTATTATTAATAAAATTGACGATTGCATGATTTCTTGATAAAAACTCTAACCCAAGTATACAATCTCGAATTAGTTCTGGTACTATTATAAAATGCACGGCGATTAATTCTGTTCCTAACTTAACTTTAATGAAAATTTGTTTTTTAACACTTTTGGAACGCAGACCTAATGCTCCAATAACTTTTACTCCTGCTACCGGTAATTCTTCAAAAACTCCTAAATTTAATTTATTTGTGTTGTAGAAAGATTCAGATATCGAATTTACCTCACAACCTGTATCGATTAACGCTCTGACCTGTACACACTCATTAAAAACTAACTTAATTTCTGGACATTTATTAATGTCATTAATTATATCGCTTGTGTCGTGATTGTCCTCTAAATAATCTTTTAAATCGGTGAATAAGGTATTTATGGTTGCCTTGTTCTTATCCGCTAGGTCTACATTCCATTCCAACTTTCACTTTTGCCCTCTTCCGTCCCTGTCTGCAGGTTGTTGACCTTCCCAACGGTTCCCTGGTCCATTTTTTATGTCGGCACGCACATCTGGTTTTCTGTAAACATCCCTATTCTGACGTAACGGTAAATGTCTACTGTTGTACCCATTCATTTGTCCCCAAGGCCTGTTTACAACTTCTCCCTCTCTCTCGTCGCGTGGATAGGATGCCTTATAATTACCATTTCTTTCTTCGTAACTATTAATGTGTCGTACATCTGCCTGTCGGAATTCCATCAATAGTTTTACAAATTCCTGCTTTGTTTTCACACCCCTGGTGATAACAGCAATTAGTGTAGTTGGGTGAAAGTGCTTAGCGATTTTTTGGACTAACTGGGCTTCTAAAATCGGCGGTTCTAACTCTGAACATTCCAACATCATGTTCTCCACATATGTGATAGCTTCATCCCCAATTTTTCCTTTAAACTTTCCGAATTCCAACCTGTCTCGGATGTTTGCTTGTATCATTTCGTTAAAATATTTATCCATAAATATTTTTTCAAAATCTTCGAAGTTTTTAACTTCCCTACGGTGTAGAAACCACCATACACATGCTTCATCTTTTAAATATCTATCTAACCAATACATGTTCCCTTGATGTGTGTAACTAACGCTAACTTCTTTTATGATCCTTAAAAATTGCATTGGGAATCTTTCTTTTCCTGTAAAACTAATATCCCTTATCTCTGGTTCCCTTATTATGATACCATCCCTTGTTTTTAAATTACTTAATCTTTCATCTACTTCTGTCACTTTATTTTTCATTTCGTCCGTTTGTTTCTGATATTGGTTAATTTTTTGTGAATTTTCTTGGCATTGTGATTCGATTTCTAGAATTTTATTATTAGATCTAGCTTGACTTTCCTTTACCTTATCAATCTGAGCGTCTACGTTAATTTGATTTTCAGTTAAATTTTTGTTTACGGTGATTTCGATTTCTTTAATGCTCTCTTGCACATCCTTTTCTACTTCCACGACTTTACTTGCAATTTCTTTTAAATTTTCTCTTAAATCTTCGCACCTATTACCTAATTTATCGGTGAAATTTTCTTCAATTTTATTTAATTTATCATTCATTTCCGTCCTAATTGTCTCGGCTGTGGTATCCGATCTTAATTTAATTTCTTCGAGCTTGTTCTCGAATCTCTCCGCAAATTCATTAAATTTTCGGTCCATTGTCTCCGCATTTTGACTAACATTGCCACTAAGTTCTTCTAATTTTTTATTATTTTCCTCGAGCTTTTTATTTTGTTCTGCGAATTTTTTATCGATGCTTGCTTTTAGAATTTCCGCATTTTTATTAATTTCTTCGAAATTCTTTTTATTAAGGGCTTCCGCATTTTTACTACTTTCTTCAAATTTTTTATCGATGCTTGTTTTTAGGATTTCCGCATTTTTATTACTTTCATCAAATTTTTTATTAAGGATTTCGATTAATTCGTTTAATCCTACCGTTGGGGTCCCATACACCTTTAAATTTTCACTCTCCCCTGAATTATTACCCTCATTAGTATTACTTTCACTATTATTAATCCCTATAGCTCTATCCATTTCTGATTCTATCCCCATTTGATTATTAATCTCCTCATCAAACCCCATTGTTATTTGGTTATTTGCCATCTTTTTATAATTTTTTATCCTATTACTACGTCTTAACATTAAATTAATTATATCTAATAGTCTTTCTGTCTCTTATCTTATAATGCTACCTTCAGGTTACACCACGTGAACTAAATTTTAATTTTAATTAAACCACGAGTTGGACGCCAATTATAACCTTTCTTATTTATTTTTAATTAATTACTTTGATTAAAACACAACTACGTTATCATATTTAAATTATTTATTCTTTAAAATACAATTTGCACCTAAAGTTGGGTGCCAATATATAACAGTTGAATTAATTAAATCTTCAAATTAATTGATGCACATATGAGTATTCAAATTTATTCATCTTATCACTAAATCTCATCCATTCAACTTAAACTAGACATAAACATTTATAACACAATGAAATACTTAATTCTAGAACATAGCAATTTTATTATTATTATTAGGTGCATCAAAATCGTATCATTAATTGTAATTTTAATTTAGTCTTTATATTTTAATATCTCAATTGTTTTATTGATTTGTTGGGCGCCAGGTATAATTTACCAATTATATAATGAAGTTACTTTGATTGCTCTTTGAAAATTTAAGTTTAAATGGCTCTCGGCCTAGCTCAGATTTTATTTAAAGTGGGGCGTGGTTTCTTTGGTAACCTGAAGTAAAAACTACAATAACTAATCAGATAACTTATCGTGGTTCAGTAGCATGGAATGATGTCTTCTTGGAGTTTTACAGGTGAGATGATCCCTCGAACTTATGGCAGATATCACAAGAAACTTAATCCAATTTATAGGCACTTTGACGATCTCGAAGCTTGAACTACCTCACTCTGTTGCTTGAATTCTTGGTCAATTAATCAAAACTCTTCTTTAACTTTACGATGATTTTAATATAATTCGATGACTTAAAACTTTTCTTCAACTTTACGATGATTTGGCGAACTTCGCCCTGTTCCTAGTTCCTCTCCCTTGCGACGCTCGTTCTTTTCTTGCTTTTTTTGATTTTTGAATTCTTACGCAGAGTTTTCCCGTTTTACCCCTTCTTCGCTTATTTCTGGATGACGCTTCTTTTTGGTTGGTTGGATTTGATTTTTCAAACTCTAACCGTCTTTCAAAGTTCGTTAAATCTTGTTTCTTAGCTGAGTTCAACGTACCTCTGCCTAGTTTTTTGTCTCTTTTTCTTTTGTTAACTTGGGCGTACACAAACTTTCTAATTTCCCATGTTGTCACATTACATAACTCAACTCTTCCTATTTAATTTGTCACGCTGCCCTCGCCCTTTCAATAATTTTGTAGTTTCGAAGTATTGTTTCCTTAGAAATCCTTTAACAAAATTTATTATGTGTTGGAGTGACGTTTATGTTTGACATTTATTTCTAACTGACAAGGTTTAAACATTTTGAATTGGACAAAGCTTTTACTTAGGGCTTCTCAACGTTACAATATATATATATATATATATATATATACACACATAAGTTACTCTACCTACTTTTATCCGAAAGTTTCATTAAATACAACTAAAATCTGTAAAAAGAGCTAATTTAATATACTGTATTTGTAAAACCGACGTGTCTTTCTCCTTGCGTGCACGTCAAATGCTCTTTGTTGAATAGTCACGTTTGTACAGGCTATAATCAGATAGAGTTCCTCCCTCTGACCTCTGTTTATGATAATTCGATGATCCTTCTATCTAACCCAATCGTCTTATTACCTTACTTGATGAGATTATTTTACTAACTGGTTGTGACACGAACGCTTCATAACTAATTATTATTGTGTAAAATGATCAACGAATCAAATTGTCTTAAAGTACATTTAATTTTGTTCTATCGATTAGAAGAACATTTTCTCGCATTCGACATATTCAAATAAAGTCTAAATTTATGTCAAAAATACAATTTATTATTACAATTAATTAAGTCAAAGAATGAATAGATCACCTTATAAGATGTTTTTACACATTCTGTATGTCTTATAGTAGGTTTTCCAGATAGTCCTTATTAAAAAATTAGCTCCTTCACTTCAAATATATAATTATTTACAGTAAGGAAAAAACAAATGGTAGTTGTATGAACGTGTTGCATAATTTCTTATATGACGGATTGAAATATTTCACTATAATACAGCTACAAACATGCAGTATATATTACTGTCTGGCGATTAGTGATGTGTGAATGCGAATTAAAATACTCAGTGAATCCGATTATCGAAATATTCGGAACGTTCCGATTGTCAATATCCTCGATTTCGGAATAAAATATTCGTACTAGGAACAAGCAGACGATATAATATTCGTTAGTAATTCGCTGAGTGGTAAAGCTTTGTTCGGATCCGATGCGCAAAATCATTCTGCGCAGATAATCGATTTCGAAATAATAATACGAGTATTGAAATCATTTGAAACAGATTAATTCGACTATCAATTTCATCAACATCGCTACTGACTATCACAAGAATGAACGCAACGTATGAAGGGTTAAGAGGGGACTGCACATGCGCTGTTCACATTTAGACTACTACACTAGTGAAGTCCCTTTAACCATTACCGTACTAAATGGTTAGAAAATATCAAGTTGAGATTTCCCACAGTTGTGAGTGTTTAAGCGTAAGCGTAGCCTATGTGTAGATAGTAATTAAAGTTATTTTAAGTGTTTCAGTGTTAAGAAAAGCGTTCAAATTAGCAGTTGTAACTCATTTCGGAGTATTCATCGTGTCAAACCATTGAGTCAATGTTATTAATTAGAGTAGTAGTAAGACATTCAGTATCAACTAAAATATTTGCTTATCCTCTGCATTCCTTGCGCGTTTATTCTTACCGCAGCAGTACTGATCGTTTATAAATAAAGTTGGCACTACTGATAATGCTACAATATCAGCTGTTTTAATAACAAGCGACTGCCTGACTTAGTACATCGTTAGTCAAACCACACACATGTGTGCAAGCGCGTTGTGTTTATGATTAATTAACTAGGAAAACATAAATTACTATATATCAATACAGATTTCCCTTATGTAAGCCATGATAGTCTACTGTAAATTTATGTTAAAGTGTTTTGATGGCGTTACAACAAAAACCATATATCGCTAAATAGATGTTGTTCGACTATATTTGAACTTTAAATTGTTGAAACTCTCCACGGAGATGTATCATGCCTTGTCTCAATAATATTCGGGTCTTTGAAGATGTTTGCATTTTTACTTACTCATTATAAGAATTATCAATGTTTAGTAATCGTTAAAAACTTTGACGTTTGTTTTTTACTGAAATTCTCTCCTTTTTAGTAAACCGAAAAATTGGTTATCGACATGGTGTCTTTTCGTCGTTGTAAGAAGGACAGCAACCAAGTTAATTAAGATAGGAACAAGTAAATCGGCATATGTGACTATATTGTGCTCATATACAAACTTATTGAAATTCAAAACATTTGAATTGAAAATGTCCAAATTACAAACATTTTAATTAGTTTTCTGTTTATATATCCAGTTTTATTAAACTTATAAATAACACAATAAACTTTATCAAAATATATAAAAAATTCAATTTTGTTTTCAGTGGTTGGTATCTACTACACTTATTTACAATAACAAAAAGCGCAGTAATTACAAAAATGTAATTTACCTCTTAATGTGAAATTCCTTGACAGCTTCGAGTCCCAAGACATTGACAACTTTTTATTATACAGATATACCAAGTGTCCTAAAAGTCCCCCTATTATTTTTTGATTTCACAATTGAAAATACACAATTCAATTGGTCGCTATGTTGGATAGGATGAACTTAGAGACCTCTAGTTTGCGCCATTATTCTTATTTTTAAAAGGCCTTTAAAACGAGGTATCACTCAATAGGGGTTGCTGTTTAAAATTCTTGACTTACCCCCAAACTACCCCATTTTGGGGGTAAGGGTTGAAAATGTTGATAATTTTCAAAAAACTCCTCCTTTGGTTATCTAAACTTTCCCCAAAGCAAATCTGTCTATTTCCATTAATAAAAAATAATAATAGGGGGGGTGGCTTTTAGGACACATGGTATACGTGAGTAGTGATAAGTAGAACTACAATGAGTAGAAAACCAGTGTAACAACTGTTTAAACAAACCTATCCTACAATACAAGACCACAAACACTACATTTTAACATTTACTACAAATCATACTAAGTAAAGTACCTGAATGGCGCCCTTCAACATATTTCTTTTTTACAATAACGGCTTTGTAAAACTTTGTTTGCAAAACCAACTCTCATTGGTTTGTCTTTTGTTTAGAGCTGAAAGTGTTGCCAAAGTATTGAGAAGATTAATTCTGAACCATTTTAACGTTTTATTTTGTTTTACCACTTTTTTTTTTCATAAACAGCTAATATTTCATTGTAGCAAAATACCATTTTTTTTTTTTTAGATATTACGCCATATAAGTACGTATTATAATAACTCTTTAATAAGTCATTATAACGATTAATTAGTTTTTTAGTAACTTGTTATTGTAAACTGGTTTTTAACCAATTAATTTTTTTACATAATTGAAAAAAAAAATTATTAAGTAATGCGTTATAAAGTTAAATAATAATATTTTGCATCAAAGATGATATGTTTGAATAATTCATATATAATGTAAACGATTTACCAAATAGATAATAAATTTCATCCTCTACACATTTTCATTTCTTTTATATATTTTTAAAATTTATTGTAGCCCGTGGTGATGCCTTCAATTTCGATTGTAGGCATCCATACATATGCGCTCGTGGAGATGATAATATCCCTTGTATCTCTTCCCCCTTTTCGCTAAGAAATCTCGGAGTTTACTAGACGTAGTACATCTCCATCTGTCCAACGAACCAGTTGTGTTTGGAAGGTTGTGATTATCTTTATTTGCATATGTATTACTTCACGGTTTTTAGCTGAACTCATTATAATGAATTACGAATGCTTTAAAAAGTCTAAAAAAAAGAACACCAAAAGAACTAACGATTGTATACACACTAATTTACATATGTAGAATCTTGAAAGACACAACTGTTTTTAATTGATTCATCATTGAGACTAATCCACTGGGAATAAGATATAGGCTACACTGTCGTACTGTGTGATTTTTATTGAGTAATATCTCTATTCACATTTAGTTTTATGAATCACTAATGAGACATAATGCAAACTCGTGTCCATGAATAATATAACGAGGTAAATATATTGAGGTTGATGACTGTAATGAAACATTTCCTTGGAAGACAAGTAAAGGACAGCAAATTATTGAAATTGGTTGTTGTTTGGTAAACGTTTTCTTGCAATTTTACACTGCAACGGATTATGGTTGTGTTTGGGGTCTAATTAATCAATATATACCGGAAGTTAGATCTATCCTATCCTGTGGTGAGCATTCTGCAGGAAAACTTGTGTGTCCATTCCATTCCCTAAAGAGGTCTTAATTCCCACTAAAAGAAATACCACTCCAAGTAGACACCTCTTAAAGAGTTAAATATAATAAATTAATTTGGAGGACGTACACTTAATTAGTAATGTAATTGCACACAAACGGGAAATGACCAAGATGGCCAAAAGCTGCCGGCCTACTAAGATGCATCTCGCAATATACAGACTCCATATTTTCCGTTGTACGGCGCAATATTTTGGCCTTTCCGATATTTCTGGGTACGTCAGTTATTGAAAAACAAATTTTCATAATAATTTAGAAAAAAATAATCACACTAAAACCCTAAACTGAATAAATCGTCAATGGAAAATAGCCTACCTAAGTTTTCATTAAAAAAAAAAAAAAAAAAAAAAATCAACATTAAAAGATAGTTTTAATAAACATGTACAAATAAAAATAACCAAAGCGGAAAACCAATTGAGTACTTAAATAAAACAATAATAGAAATAATTCATGTAATGCAGATGCTATTTCAATATTGAATATCACATGAATATTTTAACTAATCATTAAACAGACCTTTTTTTTTTTCAACAAAATAAATTCACTTTGCTATTGTGCATCTAATACCTACTTATTGAACAATATGATTTATTTCACATAAGGTTATTATTAAATTTGGTGACACAAGCACGTCATCCATCTCTAATGTAATAGTCAATTATGACGCTATGAATTTCAACTAAGACCCCTCTTACTTACAACAATTCATTTTCAAACAAAGAGAAATTGTCTATCAATTTGATGGTCAACAAAATATATCTAACAAAGTTAGATATAACGTTTTTCCTAAATTAAAATTTTATGAAAACTACTGACATTACAGACATTAATAATTAGATAAATCAGCACTAAAACCCACAATTATAAGATTATAAACCTAAAATTTACACGTGGTACACACGGATTTCCACATTTGTTGTTTTTAAGAAATACATTCTGTAAATTAATGTAGTTACCGGGAGTTAGAAATTAATTATTTAAAAAGTCACCGAAAAACAGAAGAGTTTGTTAAACACCATTTAAGTTTGTTTTATTAAGTTATTATAATGTACTCAAAGAAAGAGAGAAGTTGAAGTGAGTGATATATTAATAATTAGTAGTTAGTAAACATTTCTTTTAACGGTATTGCTTAATGTACAGCAAATTAATAATGTTGATGTTTTGTTTCAAAGTTTGAACTTTAGAACCACCTGTGTTTGATAATGCAATCGTAGACAGTAGTAGGTCGCTTTACTGCTTAACATTCAATTCCATTATCTTCAGAGGAAACGATTACAACTAAAATTAACCTCCGCTCTACGTAAAATATTACGTTGATAATTGTCTCAATGCAATGCCAAAACATAACACATCTGTTGTAATCTATAATTTTGTTTAAAATGGTAAACAAGTAAAATATTTTGTAGTACAAGATTACTTTGATATCCTTCTCAATGCAATGGCAAATCATAACACATCTGTTGTAATCTAATATTTAAATATAAAACAAGTAAAAACACTTTCTAGTACCAGATTACTTTTATACCCTTCTCAATGCAATGGCAAATCATAACACATCTGTTGTATTGGGATATTTTGTTGATATTTTGTTTAAATATAAAACAAGTAAAAATACTTTCTAGTACCAGATTACTTTGATATCCTTCTCAATACAATGGTAAATCATAACACATCTGTTGTAATCTATAATTTTGTAAGATATTTGTTTAAAATATTAAACAAGTAAAAATATTTTCTAGTACCAGATTACTTTGATAATCGTCTCAATGCAATGGCAAAACATAACACATCTGTTGTATTGGAATATTTTGTTGATATTTTGTTAAAATATAAAACAAGTAAAAATACTTTCTAGTACCAGATTACTTTGATATCCTTCTCAATACAATGGTAAATCATAACACATCTGTTGTGTCTATAATTTTGTAAGATATTTGTTTAAATATTAAACAAGTAAAATATTTTCTAGTACAATATAACAAATATTATTTAAATAGTTTGTAACCTTCCTTGATATATGTACCGTATAATATTTTGTCCACCATGTTCATCTTCCAATAATGAATGTAATCATAAATGGAAGTCAGCTATCAGATCTTCCTGCCAATCATCTCATTTTTTATTCACTTCATGTAACTATGCAATACGAAAAATATTGTTCACAACTCATTTCATCGTCTCGTGGTTTTTGTTAGTCTATAGAAGAATATCAAAACATATATTTTGGTTTAATTGGTTACCAACAAAATCTTGGTTAGGGAATACTCATTTTCAAACTTAGAAAATTCTATCTTCAGAGTGGTAGAATAAGTATCTTCTGTTAAGATTTAGAATCCTTGATAACAATAATTGACTTTGAAATTAAAATATATCAAAATAAATATTGTGTAAATCGATTGTACAATTACATTACTTCTATACTTATGTTTTATAAAACACAATCATTATCGCCTGGAAAGAGAACATTACCTAAACATCACTAGTACTTGAATACTGTAAGAGTAACAGGGTTGGCAGAGAACAAGATCTGTTCAAAGGAACAAAAGACTTGAAAGGCATATATCCTGTTAGGAAATACCACGATCGACACATCAGTAAGCACTGAAAGGAAGCGCCTCAAAGGGAATTATCCGTTTATTACACTATACAAAAAACGCATGTATACATTTTGTACACAAACAAACAGCAATCAGTACAATATAATTATTGATAGGTAAATATGTATATTTATTACATTGAAGATGGCATCTCTTACAAAATTGTTTGCCTGTCTTCTATTTTAACTTTCAAAGTGATGTTACAAAAAAATATGTCCCGTTTAAATTATCACATTTCTAACAGATTTGGATAGTTTATGTCTATCTGGTATAAAAATATATATATTGACTAAATAAAATAATGAAACAAAACTATTAAAATAGGTTTTGATTTTATGGAATCCAATCAAAACTTCATAGTAAAGTTAAACGTAAAGTAAAGTATCTACCATCTTACATTTGTTGAAACAAAAATGTTATAAAAACTATTTTATTAGCTACCAAACAGTTTTTCTTAAAATAATTTTACGATAACCCTGTATATAATACCTTATATGCAAGTTATAAGCGTGTTTACGTAAATATTTATCTTGTGACCGTATTTTGGACGCACAAAACGGTTTTGAATTATCGTAGAATAACCTCGTGTTAAAATATTACATTTATTACAATCTGTGCTACGGGCACGTAATCACTAATATCGATAAAATACTAAATGGGTAAATCTTAGTTATAAAATGAACTAGGATATCTTTATATGGAATAAAAGAACAGTTGTGGAATTAAACATTGCCTGGGACAAAGATACGTTTCAATCGAAAATATGATTTTGAATACGTAATTGCAAATACTACAGGAAGTTAAATATAGAATCAAAAGCGATTTAAAGTATTCTACTACCTCAAATTTCTGTAATTTGAACGATTTAATATATATAATTATTTAAATTAAAGTAGTAGTATCTTTACAAACGTTCTTATCACAGAGTTGAACAAATTGAGCGAGGCATCATGGAGTTACTTGTAAAATAAATAAATACGTAAGCAACAATTTAAAATCAGTACATATTATATGCAACTGTTGGGAATGTAAAATATACTCAATTATATATAGAAATCGAACTCCAGTTATTTTAAGCAATTTTTTAATTACACATGTTTACAAATTTTAAATGAACGGAGAAAATCTAAAACTTAGCGTTTAAAGGAGACAAACAAACTCGGTCTACATATTTGATTAACCAAGTTGTTGAACCGTTTACTTACAAAGTTTTGACACCAAGTTTTACCAAAGTTGGTTTCAAAGCAAATCTATTTTACGTTCAGTTAAAGTTAGAGTATAGAAGTACTTGCGGTGTTAAGATATTAATTTTCATTTCCTCAAGATTATAACTATTACTATATATAGCTATTTTATAACTGTGATTATAACTATAATCACAGTTAAACAAAAACTATCTTGTGTTTCAATGTAACAGTCTGTGTAACATTTGTTTATCTGTGATACTCTTATCTTTGAAGCTGTTACATTTAATATCAGAGTATTATCTAAGTATACTCAAATAACTGATATAAGCTATACTTCTGTAAAGGGATTTGTATAATATAATCGCTTTCCAAATTGCCTAAGTTTTGTTTAACTTTGATGATTTTAGTACCTGAATATAAAAGTTAAAAATACATTAGCATTTATTAAAGTAGTGATTATACATGAACTTTGTAACTGGAGCAGCTGCCTTTGGATTAATTGTTTTGGCAAATTTTCTGTAACTATTTAATTAAATCAAGTATCAATGTATATCAATAACTGACGAACCTAATTCAATCAGGTTTTACATCTGTATCAAGTTAAATACATTTTTCTGTTACATTTCAAACATTGACAAGTATACGGGAGAGTTGTGTTAAACTAAAGGTAGGCCTATTTACAATTAAACAGATTTAATTAAAAATAAACTTGACACAGCCTCCAATTACACAAATATCTGTTACATTATCGTCGAGTTAACACAATCACTGAATTAAAATTTGTCAATCAAAAAGTCAAATATTATTAATAATTATGTAAATGAATTGTTTCATACGAATAAATTCAACATTAAAATATTTATTTTTAATGATAACTTTTTTTGAAATAATAGTACATAATAGATTTCCGATTGATACCGATGTTTTCAGTTCATTTGAACAGACTTATTTATACAATAGTCTGTATGTTGGAAGCGGTTTCTCTTTATTTGTCAGTCGTACGTGACTGTTTCATTTATTTGCTGTGTTTGTGCAAAGCATTAACAAAAGGAGTATAATTTTACGTTTCAAATAGTAGTAAGGGGGGGATAAAATGTACTAAGTTTTGAAAACACTGATAAGAAAATTGTGACAGGTGATTACTGTACTGGTGTACTGGTGGGTATGAAATATATATAATACACCTCAAGGATAAAAAAGCTCCAGGATATGATCTAATCACGAGTGAGGTGTTGAAAGAATTGCCATATAAAGCACTAAACAAATTTATTCACCTTATTAACGCCACGTTTAGACTAAGGTATGTTCCAAGACAGTGGAAGATTGCAGAAGTGATTATGATACCCAAACCGGGAAAAGATCCTAACGATAAATCATCATACCGACCAATCTCCTTGCTGCCAGCTATGTCAAAGATTTTTGAAAAATTACTGAAGAAACGCCTTAAGCCAATCATTGAAGAAAAACAACTAATCCCTCACCACCAGTTTGGCTTTAGAGATAAACACTCAACTATAGATCAAGTACACAGAATCACACATGTAATAGAAAAAGCCTTGGAGGAACGCAAAATTTGCTCAAGTATATTTTTAGATGTTGCTAAAGCATTCGACAAGGTCTGGCACGAGGGATTAATTTTTAAACTGCAGCGTGATCTTCCAGAGTCGATTTGTCAGATACTGGAATCTTACCTATCAGAAAGATGTTTCAGAGTTAAGCACAAAGGGGAGTACTCAGAATTGAAAAGCATTTCAGCGGGGGTACCACAAGGAAGTGTCCTTGGACCTTTGCTCTATCTCTTGTACACCAGCGATATTCCCCAAGAAAATGGTACAATTACTGCGACTTTTGCTGATGACACAGCAATCTTGGCGACCGGTAGCAATGTGGAAGAGGCAACACAAAAACTGCAAAGAGCGATCGATAGAGTTAGTATCTGGATAAAGAAATGGAGATTAAAATTAAATGAATCTAAGTCAACCTTTGTTAATTTTACAACTAGAAAAATAAATCCAATTCCTATTAAAATAAATTCCCATTTAGTAATTCCGGCTAATACTGCTAAATACTTGGGAATGACACTAGATGCCAAGCTACACTGGAAGGAGCATGTGAAAAAAAAAGAAGGTAGAATTGAATATGCAATTTAGGAAAATGTACTGGTTACTTGGGAGAAAATCACAATTAGATCTACACAACAAACTGCTTCTCTATAGGCAAATATTGAAACCAGTGTGGACCTATGGGTTACAGTTGTGGGGTTGCACAGCGAAGACAAATGTTCAGATTATACAAACTTTTCAGAATAAGGTTCTACGGAGTATTGTTGATGCACCATGGTTCATCCGCAATGATAGTCTGCATCGTGATCTTAAGATGAATACCGTCGCAGAGGAAATCAGAAGGTATGCAGAGAAGCACAAACACAGACTTCAACAACACGAAAATTATGAAATGAATTGTTTACTAAACTGCTCTAGGGAGATTCGCCGGCTGAAGAGAACGAAGCCTTTTGAACTTTGATTAGTGAAAATTACACATGATTACACATGAGAGGAGTGCATCAATGGGTGATATTCCGGCTAACAGTGTTATTTAATGTTAAATGTATATTGCTTGATAGGCTCTGCCTAGTTGTAATTAATAATAAATTAAAAAAAAAAAAAAAAAAAAAAAAGTATCAATGTATATCAATAACTGACGAACCTAATTCAATCAGGTTTTACATCTGTATCAAGTTAAATACATTTTTCTGTTACATTTCAAACATTGACAAGTATACGGGAGAGTTGTGTTAAACTAAAGGTAGGCCTATTTACAATTAAACAGATTTAATTAAAAATAAACTTGACACAGCCTCCAATTACACAAATATCTGTTACATTATCGTCGAGTTAACACAATCACTGAATTAAAATTTGTCAATCAAAAAGTCAAATATTATTAATAATTATGTAAATGAATTGTTTCATACGAATAAATTCAACATTAAAATATTTATTTTTAATGATAACTTTTTTTGAAATAATAGTACATAATAGATTTCCGATTGATACCGATGTTTTCAGTTCATTTGAACAGACTTATTTATACAATAGTCTGTATGTTGGAAGCGGTTTCTCTTTATTTGTCAGTCGTACGTGACTGTTTCATTTATTTGCTGTGTTTGTGCAAAGCATTAACAAAAGGAGTATAATTTTACGTTTCAAATAGTAGTAAGGGGGGGATAAAATGTACTAAGTTTTGAAAACACTGATAAGAAAATTGTGACAGGTGATTACTGTACTGGTGTACTGGTGGGTATGAAATATATATAATTATTTTTATTATTCGTTTTAGAGATAAATATAAGAATTCCACATTACTAAAATTTCACATTTGATTATACAGGCTTGCAAAAAGTTAAATCGCACCCTCCGTCCTCGTAAAAAAACATTACCTCATAACACTTTTTTCCTGACCGATTTTGTCAAAGCTATATTTGAACGTTAATTTGAAATTCAGATCCGAAATTGTTTTAGTTTACCACTTATAAATTTCGAATTTATTTCTGATCAAACAACGCTACAATGTATTTACTCTGGGATGTTGTCTCCATCATGGAGAACGATACAACTCAACGAATCTTCATTTACGAGGTATAGTAAGATCCATCCATAGAATCTTCTCCTCTTATTAAGTATGGAAAATAAGAAGTTAAATAAAATTAAATCGAATAACTGATCGATTTATTTCAAATGCTTATTAATGAAATTAAAAAATAAAATTAATTGGGTAACATAAATTACAGTACTTAGAATCAAATTGACATCAAGGAATAAATAGCATTAAAGTCATTTTTGAAATAGGTCACATACCACGAAATAATGAAGTCTACTAAAACTGTAGAACTTCAAATTTGGTTTAGTCCAAGCATGCAACGCCTTGTAGTTATCTTTTCTATGTCTATCTTTATGATAGTTCATAAAGACTGTATAAGTATCATAACAATCAGCCAATCTTATAAAAGTCCGACAAAACATAGTAAGTAGGCCTACTACACTGACTTTATGAAACAGGTTACAAACATGGGATGCATAGTAGGACCTATTCCTCGTTAAAAAATCATACATATTATAATTTGATCATATCATACCTCAGAATACATCTAGTAGAATTTACTCCAAAGAGTACATCTTTCTCTCTAATTAAGACTTTCTGCTCATTGCCGTGTAGAATAAATATGTACAAGATTGAACACCTTTACGCCATTTTACAAAGTAATATATTAACTGAATTAAACTATTATTTATTTCAATTATCCAATATTAAAATTCAATAGTTTTAAGTACCCTTGAAGTTCTTTAAGTGGAAACATAAATGACAGACCTAAATACGTAGAATTTTTAAACATTTGTCATGCAAGCCTTACATTGTTAAGATTCTTTCCATGTATTTATGTAATAAACACACTATCTGTAGCTTGTCACTATACTTATTTTAGTAAATTTAAAGTAATTATAGTACAATATAACATTTACTATACTCTTATTAATATATTTATGTATTATATTAATATATTTATATATTATTAACGAACTGGTTCATATTCAGTTTAATTAAAACACGTATTAATTCATATTGTAATTAATTAATACAACTAGTTAAATAATTGCAATTATAATAAAAGAAAAGTGATTAATATTGTTTTATTGTAAGTCAGATTATTACGTTATAAATCAAATCAAAAATACTTTATTATATACGTTATAAATAAAAACAATATTACTTTATTATTTATAAAATATGTTTACGATTTCTAAATTTTTTCTATTGTGAGGATAATTACAGAAAACATGTCTGTTTAAAGAAAAAAAAAGACTACATATACAGGATTAATCTAATAAAAATATGATCAAATAAACGACCTGTTATGAATTCACGCTAATTTCCAAATAAATTTTATCCCCTCTAATTTTTTTCAAAATTACTCTTAAAATTTCAAACAAAAACGGATTACAATAATAAAGACTGAATAATAAAACGATTTAGCTGCTCTGTATATTTATTAAAAGATAATATTGTATATTTAACATGGAGGGAACTAACAAATGTAGTTTCATAACCTTTATATTGATAATTGAACTTTATTCTATTACTTTCCATGGACTAGTTTTAAACAAAAATAAAATACAAATATCAACTATTTTTTTATTTTTAGATGATTTTAATATTATAACAAATTACCAACGTACTGAAGTTGTATTGTGTGTGACTGTGAAGATATCTAACCTGTTGACTAATGAATTTAATATTCCCTTGTGACAGTCTGAGAATTCCACAGACAACCACGTACGTATATATATATATATATATATATATATATATATATATATATATATATATGTATTTTGTTCTTTTTTAATGGTTTCCTTATGTTATGTAAATTGATCTTAGGTGTAAGTAGTTGAGAAATAACTAAATATTGTATTTAAGTGTCAGATTTTTATACAAACCAAGTGAAAAAGCTTACTAAATTAAATTATTTAAAATAAGGACAACTTTGTAAAAGTATAAGTTCAGCATCCATACTGTCCATTTGCCGTCGCGTTTTTAACAACTCAATGACGGTTTAAAAAGTGGTTTATAAAGAAAGTTTGAAAAAATTAGGTTTTAAATTGTTTCTTTGTTGTTTTTATTGACGTTTATTTATTTGAAAAAAAAAAAAAAACAAACAATGAAGTGTGTGATATCAGTTGTCCAATTACATTAAACTAGCTGATGGACCCAGTTTCACTTGGAGATAGTTGAGGTAGTTTTATAAAGAAAAAAAAATGTTAACACAAACCTAATGATGGTGGTATGGAAATAAATTATGCCCAAAAACAGGAACACACTAATTTTGATCACAATTGATGCATAAATAACAAAATATGATACTTCTTTTAGAGGTAAAAAACACCCTTGGAGTGTAACAATTTCAAAACCTTTTCTTTGTACCCGTCTACGAACCTACCCGAAACCCTATCAACAAAGTCATAGTTTCTTGGATCCAGAGATATGCTTTAGGGGTAACAAAACACCCTTTTAGTGGAACATTTTCAAAACCCTTTCTTAGTACGCATCTATAGACCTACCCCAAACCATGTTAAAAAATTCATAGCTCTAGGCTTCTTATATTAAGAGGTTTCATGATTATTTAGTGGGTTTTGACTTATATATAATGTTCTGAAATTACGGAACACCACCTTGTAGATTTACACTAAAAAATTTTAGTGATTATGAAGCGCAGTTGCTATAAATCAGTTCAACAATAGGTAGAGAAGTAGAAGATAAACTTTAAAAATTCATATTTTGTTTTATTTTGGGTTAATAGCTAAACCTGATATATCCTCAAACTAATGAACATTTATTTTTGATTTTTTTTTACAAGTTCAAATAAATTTTTTTAGACCATTACTCAGAAAGTAATATAAATTCACTTTGTATACAAAATAACAAACACTTTTCCGACCGAAATGATTAATCTATAATCATAATGTATATGTACATCCTAATATATAATGTACATAATCCTAGGGTATAATGTATATTCCTTTCCTAACGCTGAATATACCGACACAATTGAGAGCAATAAATCTTTTTTATGAAATTAGTGAGAGATAATTTTACTGTGCCACGATTACACCTCCTCCCTCTCATTTCGCAGTGACAGCCAACTCATCAGTTATACATTGTGACAGGACGATGAGGCTTCGGAACAATTCAACATTTTGTTTGTTTTTATTAAAACCGACTGAATATATAAAATTCCCTTAACAAAGGGTTGTTTTGTTTGCTTTTATATGGAAAGTTGTATTTTTGAGAAAAGTGATTACAATATTTTATTTAGAATATGTAGGCCTTATGTTGTTAAAAATCCAAAAAAAGATTTAAAATCTGCAACCAAATAAATTTGTACACTCCGCATTATTAAATAATGAATGTATAAATATTCAACATTTTGTTTAAATAACTAAAGTTTATTCAAATTATAGGAATTAGCGACATTAGCAATGAACCCACATGCAGAAATCTATAAATGTATCAATTAATTGATCCTAAGCATATCAAAGCCTCGAAATTATATTCTAGTTTTAATTGCGAAATTTATATTTCTTATTTCACAGTAGTTTTAAATATATATTTTTTAGTTTATATTAAACACAGTAAATTATTAATATTGTTATTGTTTAATAATCCCACTTTTTAGAGTTTGGAGTATAGCTGTTTGTGGCACCAATGAACTCTTTTCCTTCTAAGTTTTGCTGCTCGATACAGTCTATTACAAATAAGACTCGGTGACTGACTAATTACTTATAATTTAGAATTTTAATATTAAAAATTTTATTGCTAATACCTTGCTTCGTTCACCTGAAAATCTTTAAATAAATTTTCATCGATCCCCTGAAAATCGTAAACAAAATTCCCACAAAATATGTATATTAGTTGTTTTTACGATTTTAATTTGTCCCGCCAAATACTTACAAAACTGCAGGTACAGGTAGGCCGAAGATGTGTAAATACCTTCGTATCGTACTGTCAGTTATATAATAGAGATACTTTAATAAATTTAAAATTTATTTTTGTTACTCAAAGCCTACTGTAACTTTACCAAAATAATTTTCTTAACATGAGTAAATTTAAAGTAATGTCAACATATAATCTTTGAAATCATTGTTAAAGAATACAGCAATTATTATTATTAAATTTGCTTTTGAATATACATAAAATTTAGTAAAAAAAGTGAAACATGGGAATGTATAACTTTTAGACTAAAAATGACCAATTAAGAAATTTCCTAATAAAATTATCCTCTTTAATAAATTTTTGATATATAAAATAATGTACGACAACAATTACTTAAAAAACAAATTATTTCACCTTAAACATTTTCTTAAATAGCCCAATTTGTAAAATGTGTCTAAATTTAACGCCCTAATAGATAAACTCCTACATGTGTTTCAGTTATTTACATCTACAATGTACATAATAAAGTAAAGGGAATTATTTGAAACGCCATAACCTAACTTAACCTAATCTAACCTAACCTAACCCAATCTAACCTAATCTAACCTAACCTAAATCTTCATTAATGATCACATTATTATATATTTCAATCGACTTTAACGATTTCCATCAAATTTGTGGGGAATGTAAGGATGAATTCCAAGTGCAAGGACAGCCAACAAATTTAATATTGTTCAGTATATGATGAAAATTTTCTCACTCCTTAATATAGGCATTTACTATTCATTGTGAACAAACATTGAAATGAACGTATCACAAATTTGGTCTAAATTACAAGTTTTATGACGTAAAATTATCTTCCAAACTGTACTACTTCTACAAATCTCATTTAATTGTATTATTTTCTAGCTTATATTTACTTTATAAAATGCGGTTTGAAACATTTTGATGTGTCATAAACCTACACAAAATAGATGTCGCCTTGAAAATATGTACAGAGTCTTGTACACCGCATGATAATATTTTATTTCCATATTCACTAAGATACATAAAACAAAAATAATAATAAAATAAATGATTTTTAAAACGAACTATAAAGTATACAATAATGTATGGAGGCCTCGTACAGATTTATAACCCCTTACAGATTCCTAACCCCATACAGATTGTTGGAAAAAGTTGTGATTGTGATTTTATAATAGCTATGAAAATACTTGTAAGATTTAAAATGAAAAACGGGGGCGCATGAAATAGATAGTATAAAATTATGTCCATCTTGTGTCTAATGAATTAGGAGGTACTTGACCTCTATTAGGAATTTTGAGAGTTTTCTCAACGGAAATGTCAGCTGCTCCCTACACTCCTTACTTATTGTCAAAGTGGTTTATGGGCAGATTTTCAGTTATATGCGTTCCATAAATTGTGAGAAAAAATGAAAGATGGATTTAAATATGGGTCGTCGAATGAGAGATGAAGTAGTTTAAGATTTGCTCGGTTACTATTTCTGTGCAAAATGATATTAAAATACTTGTTTTTCTTATTAAAATCTGTAAGGAAGGAATAGAATGCAATTAAATTGATATAAATTTACCTCAAAACTATTGTTAATATTGGAATTAACGGAACAATTAAACCAAATTATTTCAATTTGTGCCAAGGAATTTCAATGCTCTGCAGTTATGCCAATTCCGAGTGAAAAAAAGATCCCCTCTTCCTCCACACCTTTTACTGTGTTTAAAACAACAATTACTTATGGATTCGAGGTTATGCAGTCGATGCAAAATGTTGCCTTTTTCGTTTGAACTAATAGATTAGAAAAATAGTCTTGAATTTATTTGTTGTTAATTTATTTAAAAAGGTTTTATTATACAGACATACCAAACGGGCATGTTAATTAATATGTTTTTTGGTTTTTTTTACTTTAGCCGTCGCGACAAGTCTTGAACCTTTTTCTCGCATTAAATTACCAAAAAAACGCTTAATACATTGATAGAACATATAATTAAACTTTCTTTATCCGTCTAATTCAACTGTGATTTAAAAAAAAAAAAAAGGAAAAGGGAATCGCGTTAATACGGTAATGCGGTAATACGGTAATGCGGTAATGCGGTAATGCGGTAACGCGGTAATACGGTAATACGGTAATTAGATAATACTGTAGGACCTGTAGGAGATGAAATTTCTGGCAGCCAAATAGTTTAATCCTCAGAGACCTACTTAACAGTCTGGTTTGACACCTGCAGTGGCCACAACAGGAATATAAACATGATTTTTATGTATTTATGGGTGCTGGAAAGTTGACATGCGAGTATAGTTTGATTGAAAAAAATTAAAAAAATTAAAAATCGCTCTTTTTACAAGTGATTGGGCCAAATTTATCGCTCTTGCTCAAAAATGAACCGTTTTGTTGTCAGAAGGATGCGACTGGAATATTTTTATGATTTTCTTAATTTGAACAATTTTTCTTTATTTTTTGTTTCAACGAAGAAAAACACAGACAATAAACCATTTTTGTTATACCAATTGCATTGTAGTTACAGTTTCGTGAAAGGGATAGCAAGTTGTGTTACAAGACCAGTTTAAGATATGATACTTTTAAAACTGTCGATCTCAAAAGGAAGTGGAGAGAACAAGGGAATGTTTTGCCGGAGACAATCCCACCAACGACATTAACACGAGATTAAGACAAGTAATGAAAAATACAGAGACCTAAAAATTATTGCAGTGGGTTCTGGAAGCATACTAATTCTTTTTTGTAAACACTCCACATGGAGAAAATAAAGGGAACTTTCCTCAGGAGACTCAACTGCTCTATATTAGTAATTTTGTAAATAATCTGTAGTTTTTTTCAGCCTTCAAAACCATAACAGCATTTAGATATGTACACTTTTGTAAAGATTTCTTTCAATACTAATAAAAATATTTTTACAATGATTGCCGTGTAGTCTTTATTAACACGCCTTAAGTGCTAAGGTCCTAAACCGGTTTAATAAGTACAACCAATAAACGTAAGTCCAGTGTTAAGTCCTAAAACTTTTTTATAAATACAGCCAAAAAAACTTAAGTCCAGTCCTGACCAAATAATGTGTAAATTGAAAAAGAAATACCTAAAATGGGTTAAGTATACTAGTTTAATGATATCAATACTTTTTTATTGGCTAATGTTAAACTCTGCAGCTAGGCATAGAGTTCATTTTTTTTACAGTTTTTGTGCTCTCCTGAAAAATTGGCTTAGTGTGACTTACGTTAGTCTGGTTCTGAGTTACAGATATTTTATACCCTAATCTTAAAGACTGTAATAAAGATATCAACGACCAACAAAAATCTAGTGAATTGTAACTTATACTACGAGAAATATCCCAGAGGCGGTGAAACTTTCCCCAATCCGTAGGCTACTATGTGTGACATCGAAATCACGAATAGCTGAAAATAATTTCGATTCATTAACGATTAATAACGTCATAGAATTTGATTTTCAATTTAAACCATAGTTGTTTTGGTGTAACGCTAAACTCTACCACCTAATTTAGTTATCATCTGTTTTCTGTAATTCCCAGCAAATATAAAAAGATATCAACAATCGAACTTTTTTTTTTCGGACATAAACAAGTAATGAATAATTAGTCTTGATATTTCGACAAGAATTAATCTAAAAAGTATTAAGGTAAGCCTAAGTGTGTAATATGTATTATTTTTAATATATTTAAGCTTTATTAATACACCTTTGTAAATCCTACACAGCTTTCAGTGTTGACTTTCCTCATTACGCCTGCACAGCTTTGAATTTTATTTTATTTTAATTCCGTTCTGTGCATATTAATACTGTTAATCTCGCAACGTACATGTAATAATTAACATAATTACCCTCTAGGCTTACATATCTTCATCCAAATTTAAGGTGTGTCAGTCCAAAAATATTAAGTAAGGTAGTGCAGTGTTTAATTTAGTCATTTGGTTGATTTGCCAGTGCAAAGGTTATTGTAGGACAAGAAGAAATAGTTATCAAATAAATCATAAAAGAAACTACTCATAACTTGAAATATAATAATATAATATAATTTAAATAATGTCATAATAATGAAGACATTATTTGTATGTATTTTTCTTTGTATTTATTTTATGGAAAAATTTCCAAAATGTTTTTTTAATGAAATTATAAATTTAGTCGTATACTACTACACCTAATTGTGAAAAATCAGTTCGGCCTATTTGGGTTTCGAAAACATTTACGTATAGTGGCTAGATAGACATAATTTAAGAATAAACTACTTGGACTCAGTTTACGACATGACTGACTTTGTTTTAATTTTGGAAATCATTAGGTCGACCATAATTTTAAAATAAAAGTAATTTTCAGAAGGTTAATTTGCATAATTGTTACACGTACTACATAACCGAACCTTACAAAAATAATGATATGACAAATTAAAAGGATATTTATATTTGTTAATTTCGATCTGCTAATTTCGGAAACGATTATTACATTTTTGTATAAACTTTATTTTCTTAAATTTTTTCAATCAACCAGAACATTAATACTTATAACTAACAATTTCTTGATACATTGTTTGTTTGTTTTTCAATTCACAATTCCTAAAAAAAATACAAGGTCTGTTTTATAGTCACGTATAAATTAAACTAAAATGTGTAATAAAATGTTCAATGTCGTATGCGGTAAGTATCCAGTATCAGTTCTATTACGTTGTACTTAAATATATTGTTTTATTTTTCGTCGTAAATATATTCAAAGAAGGAGGGGAAGCTCCTTTTGTATTAACGTCTTTAACAATCAAATATCTAACATTTATGTATGAAAATAATACTAAACCTTTTAAATGGTATAACAATATAATATTGTTAAATATTTAAATATATATGAGATATAAGTAACATTGGCCTACGTGTAGTTCTTGTTATCTGTAGTGTAATCAAATAGAAGTGTCTGCAAAGTACATGAAAGCCTGGAGCAACGCAACTGTCACGTAATTGCTATGACTGTACCGCCACGAATAAATCCGAGTTTTCTATAGTTTACTCACGTCTTTAAGGTTTTTTAAATTTATTTTGTGTAGTTTGTTTTAAATTAACTTTCTCTTAAACTGTTTTCACCAACGGTTGAATATTTTATTCATTTCTGTTATGGTCGAATTACAGTGTGAGAACAAGCTCGTGGCATGATTCGTTGTATTTTATTTTATAAAATAAATTATTGTCTATAATTTTTAAATCTTAGTAAGTTTTTGCGAAATTAAGAAACTGTACTACTTTTCGACGTTTGTTAACTCTACATCCAAATTTGTTCTACGTGTCTCGACTCAATTATCAATGTAAATTAATGGACGAATGATTGAGTTCTTTATTCTTTAAAGACATGGAACAGATTAACTGTTAAGTCACCTTACAGTAGAATTAGGATATTATAGTCTTAAAGCATAATTGACTACGGAGTGATAATTTAAAAAAAAGGATATTTAAGCAAGAAATCAAAATTCTAATAATTTTTTTTTACTGATTTACCAAAATATATTCTTTCATCTTTTAAAAATTTTATTACATATTTGAATCATTCTATTCACACATCATTACACAATGAAGGGGTTTCAAATTTGTATTGCATAAGTGTCTTCTCTTTTTGTTGGTTTTAAAATACATTTAACCTAAGTAGAAAACATTGAACTGTATTTTAAAGTGTTAATTTGATTTAGTGTGTGTTCGTAAATGCTGAAAAAAGATTTGTGTACGTGGGTACAGACTTTATATGTGAAGTTGTGTGAGTGTGTGTTTGGAGGTGGGGGGGGATGGTGAGAGGTGTTAGTGTGTGTATTTAGTGTATAAATAAATATTTAGTAATTAAGTTTTTGAATAAATTAAATTTAGTAAGTTCTGTTGTTTTAAATATCCTGGAGTAGTTCTAATAGGAAGCTACTTATTCTTTTGTTGTAATTTGTAACCTTATGTAAGTTTATTGTTTATTTTGCTGAGTTAGGTCGGATGCAGTTTTGTCATTTTCTAGCCAATGAAAATTAATTTTATAATGTTATTTTTCTTTTTTATGTGTATTTCATGTTTAATCTATATTTAGTATACATTCATTTATAAGTTTTACACGTAATAAAGCCCCTAACAGGTTTATAACCTCGGGGCAGTTTATTTATTTATTTGTAGTTGTAGTTTGTATATATATATATATATATATATATTTCTTTTCAATAAATTTCAATACAATTATTTCGTCATTTTCTTATATTTTAGTATAGTTTGTCTAGATAGAATCATGATTCTGTTATGTCTTTCTAGAAATGTTATTAGTGACTATTATTTGACTAATTTAGTCAAGCTTGTATGTTATATATCAGAATAAATAAATAGTTGCAATATATATATTTCCTTGACTACGTAAATTATACTAGAAATATACAATTCTACAAGTTATGGTACTTATAAAATTCTATAAGGCTGTAGGAGAAATAGGTGATATCTTTTGGAACATCTTTTTATACCATAATATCATTACTATAAGTAAAACTGGAATTTGTTTTCCCTCTAAACTGACCCATACGTTATTTCCTTTTCTAAAAATTTACAGATGTGGCGTTTATTTACTTTTACATTATTTAAAATTTGTTCACACGATTTACATACAACCGTAATTAATGTAAATAAATAATTGATGTACGTTAACATATACTCAATGAGTTAGACAGGTTTTATAAATGAAACTAACCTGATTATTTAATAAAGTCATTTTAAACAGTAATTAAACAACGTATTTGTTTTAATAAAATGACCCAAGTATTGTCACAAATACCTTACATTCTTTTTAACTAATGACATAAATTAACATAGTTTTGAAGATCTTGTAATTTAAATGTAATATAATATATTGTGATTTAATATTATTTAATTAAATAAGCACCTCTTTATCACACTCTCAAGTCAGTTTACTTTAGTTCTGCATGGACTTCATAAATAAGAATTTGTAAAATTAAATTTAGATACTGCAATTAAAATTAGGACTATTAAAAAAAATATATAATTAAAGCTTTATGTTTGAAAAGAAAACTGCTAAGTATAAAGAAACTAATAACAACAAAATAATCTGTTTTTACATTTCTTACATTAATTATTGTATTTTTCTACAGAATTGCAACACGTATTAACATTTGTTTTCTGTTTTTTTTAAATTGGAAAACGAATCCTCTCTAAAACCAACAACAAACACACTTAAAGTTTGTATTAAAAATTAAATTAGGTCTACATTTTACTTAACTGGGAGTGTTTTTAGTTTGATAATTAGAATTGTCCGTGATTTATTTCCCAGTGGATTATTTTGAAGGGGGGAAAAACTGATAATTATATATATATATATATATATATATATATATATATATATATATATATATATAAGTCAAAATATCTTATTGTAATATATTATATAATAAACCTGCTACAAAAAATAAATAACTATAAATAAGCTTCTGTGTTATATATATATATATATATATATATATATATATATATATATATATGTGTGTGTGTGTGTGTGTGTGTGTATGTGTGTGTGTGTGTGTTTAAAAAACACTTACATAGCTATCTGTAATTGATAATGCTCTAAATACAAAGACTTAAAAGATACTACTTAAACATTTTACAAGCTATTATTTCTCAAAAGGAGTTTAGTGAAGCGCTGTTTAAAATAATCCTCAAGAAAGTTTAAGTTCAAAACCGCACATAACTCTTCTCGAAATAAATGCTTATCTGAAGAGCATTGAGGAGTAATTTTGTACAACAAATTTTATTAAGGAAAGATTTTGTCGTAGTAGATGGAAACATAAATATTTTTCAAGGATATATAAATAAGGAAATATAGCAATAAGATTAAAGTTTCAAAATATTATTAAAATATTTTGAAACTTTAAGCTTATTGCTTTATTTTATCCTTGAATACGGAGTTTCAACAAGAAATATCTCATATTACGTTAAAATTTATAAATATTTTTGTTGCTGCATTATATATGTTTTCTTGACTTGTTGTTTATATGTAATAGATATAATTAAGTTTAGTTATGTGTTTAAAGTCGACGTAGCGCTTTTTAAATCTGTCTGATAATCATATCGCCATCAAACTCTAAACTTTAGAGTAAACTTCAAACATTAAATGATTTTTTTGTCATATGTGTCATAAATTCATGTCAGAAATTTATTTCTTCTTAAGACATTATTTAATCGGAGAATTGAATAAATAATATACATAATTATTTCATAACTTAATAAATCATTTTTGTATGGGAAATGATTTTAAGTATGTAGTAATACTTTACTGTACAGTTGTTACTTACACAAGAGTGTTTCATCTATCTTCATTTTATGTTTTGATATATTTTCTATAGTTATTATTTTTCTTGCTTGAAAGCCAAAAATCCTCTCGGTCTTAATCAATTTATACAAACATAAAAGAATATACAATGAAGATTTCTTGATAACGAATACTTTATTAACGCCAGGGCTGGAAGAGATAAAGATTAGGTCAAGGAAGACTCGAAAGATGGTTAAAGAGAGGTATCTTACTCACGAGTACATAACGAAAGGTACAAGCTAAGAACCACCTTAGGTGAGCTAGTGAGCGTGTATTTAATATATTTATAAATGTTTAAAACCTACAGAATATTACCAAAATATTTATACTCCTCAAATTTCAATAATCCTACCATCTACGTACACGAAAACAGTGGTTTAATTTTAAATATCCCAAAAGTTAGTTTTCAATGGTAAAAAGTGAATATTTGCAAGAAATTTTGACCTGTAAAAACTATATTAAAATTAACATAATTTAACAACCAAATAGTCATGTGAATATTTTGTTTCATACTCTAGAAATTTGGTTAGGAATGGCTATTATTAAGTTAAAAATCCTTCTGAGATTCTGGAAAGCAGTAAATATGTCGGATCGTAGCTGGAGATAGCTCCCTTAGGAGTCATTCCTGAGACTCTACGCATCCTGAGGGTTTAGCCAAGCTGATCGCCTTTGCTTGAATTTACAATGGCGTTGAAACTCAACGAATACTCTTTACGGTCGATAAATTATTTGTAAACTTGTTGGATCGTTGACATTGTTGAAACGTTTAACTTGTATCTATGTAAGGGTGTTGTTCTCTTTCATTATTACATTGATGTTGTTATTCAAAAAGAAAATAATAACGTTACACTAAAAAATATATATTAAAGAATGGTTCATAAATAATTGTAAATTATTCTAACATTTTAGCAAACTATTTCAGAGTTTTGGTCTTTGAGATTATGCTACAATACCACAGGTTTCAAGGAACTAGGTGAGAATCCTTGCATTAGATTCTTAAAATAAACTCAGTTTAACACGTTTTACCTAAGTTTAATCTTATTCTAGTTTCCTTGTCGTCTGTTTGATTGAACTTAGATCCTCTTTTTGACATTTCTATTGCCAGGATTACATATCCCTATCATAGAAGGACGTATCCTTATCAGATAAGATTCATTGGATTTTTTTTAAAATTAGTTCAGTCTACCAAATGTTATAAGATAAATAACACGATTTTTGAGTTGTTATTTAAGGGCGTTACGCTATAAATTGAATATATTGTGTTTCTCTAATCAATAAGAGAAAGTATTGTGGTGGAGAA
This sequence comes from Aphrophora alni, assembly GCA_963513935.1. Classification (NCBI taxonomy): domain Eukaryota; kingdom Metazoa; phylum Arthropoda; class Insecta; order Hemiptera; family Aphrophoridae; genus Aphrophora; species Aphrophora alni. The sequence goes on from OY740773.1 coordinate 9,318,962, forward strand.
AAGTTCAAAAAACCAAAGGGGTAGAAAAGTAAATTTATTTATTAATCAAATTATCCAACGGTGCAGTATTATCCTAAAACTTTAAAGCAGAAAAAGTAATACAATTGTCTTACCGGTTTGGTTTTACCTTTCATTGTAGATAGTCTATATTCTTAAAATGGAATACTAAGAACGCACACGTAATTATTCAGCATATGCTACATCCCGAGGAAGGTGGAGTTTGGATATCAATTTCAAGAAAAGTTATTGTGGCAAAAATAATCTTTAACCTTTTCGGATAAAAAAAAAAATTGAAAAATAAAAATTTTATTTCTACATTAGTTTAGGGTTGCAAAAAATGTAGGACTTTTTTGTTATTAAACAAAAGTATTTTTTTTTCAAAATAATCATGGTAACCTGTAGGTTAAATCATTTTGTCTTATTATAAATTCGAAGAGATATTTTACTGTATTGTCTTCCATATAGAGGTACAAAAATGTCTACCACCTTAACAGATATTAGGGAAAAAAATCTTTTTTTATTCTAAAGGGATGAATCCAATAATTCCTCTAGATTTCTTTAGTGAAAATTTTGAAAAAAACAAATCAATAATAATTTTTACTTTGTGTGATTGTATGATGAACACGAATAAATGTTGATACATACCTTAGAAGCAAATAGAAACCAATAACACAGAGATTTTGATTTCTTCAAAATACAAATTATTCTGACAATAAAGTTAGAGGTTTTTAGAGTGAGATTGAGATGAAAAATTAATTAGCTATATTAACTAATCCTCCAACCATCCCCTTGGAATTCAAAAAAATCATCTTCGTCCATCCATCCATCTACTTCAAAAACTTTAAATGGCTAAATAAGTTGTTTCTGAAAAAGACAAAAAACGGGGTCGATAATTTATAGCCTATATTAGTGTAGTTAAATTCTATTTGCTTTCAATTCTCCTAAATTGAAATTTTAGCCCTAATTCTCTAAATTCTCCTATTGGAGACGTTATAGCTGAATTTTAATTTAAAAATAAGTGTGTTGTCTTTATTCGCCATAATAATATATTGTAAACACAGAGAATTTCTTGTTTAAAATAGAATATAATTCTGAAAACTGCAGAATAAACGCAATTAGGCAGAGCGTATATGGCATTGTGTTAACTGCTATGGCAATGAAAACTGCTTTAAAATAGAGAAAAGTTAATTTAAAATATTTCTTTATTCTAAACAATTATTTAGTTTCTCATATATATATATATATATATATATATATATATATATATATATATATATATATATATATTGAAATGGTCAAGAGTAGTTCTTGTTGAGGAAATGTCCATTTGACTGGTCACTACAGAGTTGTGTAAGAAAAGAAAGAAAAAATATTTCGTATGCAAGTTTTGGTTTTGAACGAGTCTCTTGAGGTATAAAAGTCCCAAGGTTCCTTTGTGTAAATACCGTTTATTCGTTTCGATTTCAGAAAAAGACCGGCGGCCAATAAAATGTTTTGCAATCCCAATAGTCATAACACGTCGTTCAAACTCTTAAAACCTCAATAATACACTTTTTTTTTTCAAATCAAAAACGGAGATTTTAATTTTTGTTTTTTTCCGTCGAATTTTACTTTGGCGATCCACATTTGTTTACAATATTTACTAAACTTATTCCAAGTCTTTCAGTGAGTGGCGTCTGAAAAAATTTCGTCTAATTAATCAAAAATTACAAATCCATTTTTTTTTAATATTAAGAGAGCGATTTTTAAATTTATTTTATTTCTTACGTTACGTAGAAAAAAGCAAATTAAATTAATCAATTATAAGAATTTCCATTGTAGTTTATTGGTACGCATTTCATTTTACATCTTGATCCAAGAAATTGAAGTAATTTTGAATAGGCAATAAGTAAACATATTTAAAGGTATTGTGGAACAAATGATTTTGATAGTGATTACGGACACCTTATTTTCACTTTCCGTGCCTAAAAGGAAGATCAATATTTTTACAAAACTGTTTAATAAAAAATTAAATTTCACACTTCATCGATGATATTTTATTTTCCTTCACAAATTATTATTTTCATTCCGTATAAAATATAATAGCAAATAAAAATAAAAAGCATAATTCGTGTTGTCCCACAATAAACTTTGGACTGGAAAACTAACTATATAACCTAATTCAAATATATATTACTGTAAATAAGATAGGTTGTCCCAAGAATTAGATTGGAGATACGTAACGCTGGATTAACCAAGGCATATTAAGATTGTTAATTATTGCAAGTATGTTACAAGATGTATATTAGAAATATACACAGAACATAATAAAAGTAAAGAAAAGTTCAAAGCTGTGTTGATTTAATTAAGAACGTCTACAGTTGTAGATACTTGAGATTTTCAACGATGTATTCTTTTATGTTGTGAGTATCATTGAATAATGGATATTTCGTTTCTAAAGTAACTATGCTTCACGTTCTACTTTGTAACATAATGCATGTCGAATTAAAAGATACATTCATGTTTTTAGATCTTATAAAATAGATTTGTTTATAGAATTTACATTTATTCCTTTATACCAGTCAAACAACATTGAAATTTTGTATTATTTATGTTTCGAAAATTAATATTTTAATTTTAAATTCATTTGATAAAAGAGGTTACAAATAATATATTAAAAATTATATTATTTGAGGTTGTTTGAATAATAAAATATGGCCTAAACATATAAAAAAATATGCTTATATAACCAAGATACATAGTAGCCTATATAATAGTACAAAATCGCAGTAGAAAATAATATTTGTTTCCTCATATTGCCAAAAGAATGGAAACGTAAGTAAATTGACAAATGGAGTAATTTATCAGCACGTATGACGAACAACACAAGTGTAACGACATAAAAATACATTTATTATATAGCGTGTATTGTATCTATGCTGTCAAATATAAACAAAGTCTGATATATACGAAACTATTACCATAACTAATATTATAGGGTATATTAAAAATGACTCATATAATTGGTGGAAAATCATTTATGTTCTATATTTGAAAATATATTTGTATTCCTGTAAAAAAGTATTGAAATGTGATAAATTACGCTTTAATCTTACATATCTTTGGTGAATTCAAAAACAGATTCGATTTGATCTAAACTCGACATCTATACATTAGAGCTTTCACTTTCAATTATGTATCTGTAAAACTGCTGTCATTGCCAGATATATATCTCACAATCAATTCCTATTATTTTCATAACCATTTCATCAAACTATTACCAATTCCACCTCACTAACTCAATATAAGGTTTATGAATGTGTGTGTGTGTGTGTTTTTAATTTATACATAAAAAAACATAATACCAAGATATCCATCAATTAATAGTTATGTATCTGTAAAACTGCTGTCACTGCCAGATATATATCTCTTTGAGATTTTCTTATTATTTTCACAACCACTTCATCAAATTATTACCAATTCCACCTGAGTAACTCTTAATATAAGGTGTATGAATGTGTGTGTGTTTTCTTTAAGTTATACATAAAAAACACAAAACCAAGATATCCATCAAATAATAATTATGTATCTGTAAAACTGCTGTCATTGCCAAATATATACTCTTTGAGATTTTCTTATTATTTTCACAACCATTTCATCAAATTATTACCAATTCCACCTGACTAACTCAATATAAGGTTTATGAATGTGTGTGTGTGTGTGTGTGTGTGTGTTTTTAATTTATACATAAAAAAACACAATACCAATATATCCATCAATTAATAGTTATGTATCTGTAAAACTGCTGTCACTGCCAGATATATATCTCTTTGAGATTTCCTTATTATTCTCACAACCACTTCATCAAATTATTACCAATTCCACCTGAGTAACTCTTAATATAAGGTGTATGAATGTGTGTGTGTTTTCTTTAAGTTATACATAAAAAACACAAAACCAAGATATCCATCAAATAATAATTATGTATCTGTAAAACTGCTGTCATTGCCAAATATATACTCTTTGAGATTTTCTTATTATTTTCACAACCATTTCATCAAATTATTACCAATTCCACCTGAGTAACTAAATATAAGGTTTATGAATGTGTGTGTGTGTTTTTTAAATTTATACATAAAAAAACACAATACCAAGATATCCATCAATTAATAGTTTGCCAGATATATACTCTTTGAGATTTTCTTATTATTTGCACAACCATTTCATCAAATTATTACCAATTCCACCTGAGTAACTCAAAATAAGGTGTATGAATGTGTGTGTGTTTTCTTTAATTTATACATAAAAAAACACAATACCAATATATCCATCAATTAATAGTTATGTATCTGTAAAACTGCTGTCACTGCCAGATATATATCTCTTTGAGATTTCCTTATTATTCTCACAACCACTTCATCAAATTATTACCAATTCCACCTGAGTAACTCTTAATATAAGGTGTATGAATGTGTGTGTATTTTCTTTAAGTTATACATAAAAAACACAAAACCAAGATATCCATCAAATAATAATTATGTATCTGTAAAACTGCTGTCATTGCCAAATATATACTCTTTGAGATTTTCTTATTATTTTCACAACCATTTCATCAAATTATTACCAATTCCACCTGAGTAACTAAATATAAGGTTTATGAATGTGTGTGTGTGTTTTTTAAATTTATACATAAAAAAACACAATACCAAGATATCCATCAATTAATAGTTATGTATCTGTAAAACTGCTGTCATTGCCAGATATATACTCTTTGAGATTTTCTTATTATTTGCACAACCATTTCATCAAATTATTACCAATTCCACCTGAGTAACTCAAAATAAGGTGTATGAATGTGTGTGTGTTTTCTTTAATTTATACATAAAAAAACACAATACCAAGATATCCATCAAATAATAATTATGTATCTGTAAAACTGCTGTCACTGCCAGATATATATCTCTTTGAGATTTTCTTATTATTTTCACAACCATTTTATCAAATTATTACCAATTCCACCTGAGTAACTGAATATAAGGTGTATGAATGTGTGTGTGTTTTCTTTAATTTATACATAAAAAAACACAATACCAAGATATCCATCAATTAATAGTTATGTATCTGTAAAACTGCTGTCATTGCCAGATATATACTCTTTGAGATTTTCTTATTATTTTCACAACGATTTCATCAAATTATTACCAATTCCACCTGAGTAACTCTTAATATAAGGTGTATGAATGTGTGTGTGTTTTCTTTAAGTTATACATAAAAAAACACAAAACCAAGATATCCATTAATTAATAATTATGTATCTGTAAAACTGCTGTCATTTCCAGATATATATATATATTTGAGATTTTCTTATTATTTTCACAACCATTTCATCAAATTGATACCAATTCCACCTGAGTAACTCTTAATATAAGGTGTATGAATGTGTGTGTGTTTTCTTTAATTTATACATAAAAAAAACAAAAAACCAAGATATCCATCAATTAATAATTATGTATCTGTAAAACTGCTGTCATTTCCAGATATATATATATATATATATATATATATATATATATATATATATATCTCTTTGAGATTTTCTTATTATTTTCACAACCATTTCATCAAATTATTACCAATTCCACCTGAGTAACTCTTAATATAAGGTGTATGAATGTGTGTGTGTTTTCTTTAATTTATACATAAAAAAACACAATACCAAGATATCCATCAAATAATAGATATGTATCTGTAAAACTGCTGTCATTGCCAGATATATACTCTTTGAGATTTTATTATTATTTTCACAACCATTTCATGAAATTAATACCAATTCCACCTGAGTAACTCAAAATAAGGTGTATGAATGTGTGTGTGTTTTCTTTAAGTTATACATAAAAAAACACAAAACCAAGATAACCATCAATTAATAATTATGTATCTGTAAAACTGCTGTCATTGCCAGATATATATCTCTATGGGATTTTCCTATTATTTTCACAACCATTTCATCAAATTATTACCAATTCCACTTGAGTAACTCTTAATAAAAGGTGTATGAATGTGTGTGTTTTCTTTAAGTTATACATAAAAAAAACACAAAACCAAGTTATACATCAATTATTAGAAGAGAGTTTAAATAAAAGTTTAGTGTTATTATTTATATATATATATATATATATATATATATATATATATATATATATTTTACATTCTATATAAAATACAATACCTAAGAAAAGTTAATAATATATAAATAATCTACGCATATACCACGGTAACCTTAAAACAACTTTTGCACTGACAAAATTAATTATAGCGGCAGAACGTGATTAAACTATGAAAACTTTATTTGCGGAAACAGCAAAACTATTTCGATGAAATATCTAACCATTCAGCGAGGCACCTAAGATTGTTTATTATTATCTTGAGAAAACCGTAATTATTGTAGCAAGTGTCCTAATTGCCAAAAATAACATAATTGGTTCCTAACTTATCTAAATGTGTTTTTAGTAGGTAACCTGAAAATCCAAAACTAGGAGGAAACAATTACCGGTAACAACATTTTGGAGCAACTGAATACATTCCTTTAATATGATTGTTATTTAGACATCTTTAGTTGTGGAAACAAGAGGGTAAAGGTGAAGTAATTATGTTTTATTTACGTGTCTCAATGACAGGATATAATACAACAAGTATACAATTCAAAAATTATGCACGCTAATTTCTAGTTTAACTATAATGAAACCAAAAAAAAGCATTTCCAGACAACTACGTTTCCTCGGATTCATAAATAAGTGACAGGTTAAATTGTCAGTAAAATGGAGTAGGAAATGAAAGAAGTGAGTTTTGTTCACTCAACTTTGAAACGACTGCACATCATGGAAATTACTTAGCGCAAATTGCATCAACCTAAATTTTATAAGCTTGAATGGTTTTGTTACGTCCCATTTCAAACTAAATTTCTACAGTTTTATATCATATATACATTGAACTGTATTATTTCCTTTTAGAATTGTGTCGACTTTGTACCTTAAACAATTATATATCTCATCTGTCTTGTGCTTGTTTTGTAGTTTACTGTAGCTTATTTCATAACAAGTGACGTTCTGCTAACAAAAAATTAGAGCAAAATTAATTTTGAAATGATTAGTGGTAAAAGCATACTGTTAACTTCATTTTAAAGTTATGAAATATGTATTCTATAATATTATGAATAGAATTATAATTAAACACATAATATTTACATGTTACAACTCCTACATTCAAAGGGGTTAACCTACATTTAGTAAATATTTATTATAAATTGTATACATTTTAGAGAAGCCACGTAGTGCATATGATACTGTTAAAACATGCAATACCACTACAGAAATATAAGAAATCAAAAGAAATCAATAATCTTTTTATAATTGTAAACGTGAAAAGTAACAGAAAACAAACAATGTTTATATTTCTTTGTAACAAACAAACACCTTTACACAAATTAAAATAGGATGGTTTTGGTAAAGCAGTTTGAAATAAAAACAATATAAAATGAGAGTGATATGTTAAAGTAATTTCCCTCTACGTGTTTCTTTAGGGAGAAATAGAGCAACGGCACATTATAAATCTTTGTTGTATATTTCACACGTTTTTACAACTTAGGTGTATTCTTCCTTTAATTTTTATATTCATATCATGATATATATATATATATATATATATATATATATATATATATATATATATATATATAATTTATCTTTTCACTTTTGTTTAAAATTTACAATTGTTTTTCGTTTTAAAATTTTTAGTACGCTACTTTAAAGGCATTGATTGATTATTTCGTTTCTTTGTTGGATCTTTTTACTTTCATTACTAAAATAAATGCTGTAACGTTTTGTTATTTAAAAAATTGTAGAAGGAAATACATATTATGTACCTTACTAATATATTTCCTTAATTTTTTTTTTACCACTGCTTCTAAATTTGTTAAAAACAAAATTAATAATTATGCATATTATTCGGTTAAAGTAGGTTTGGTTACAATAATAAACTCTTTGGTACAATGTTTAGACTTTATATTTATTGTTTTGGGGGATATTCATATAAATCCTAATGCACTATGACTATGGTCTTGTTCAAAGACGATTAAATGAGAGTTATTTGGACAAAATAACTATGACCCGTTTCAGAAATTAACAAAAAAAAAGGATAATTGAAAGTATGCTTTGTTAACATTCTTTAGAAAATAAATGAATTAATATTGTTAGAAACTAGTAGGGTTATTTACTTTTAAAGTACTTTTTTTTTTTAACAATCACACTACCATAACATTACGTAAATACAAAGTAAAAATATTTATTTTTAATCTTTCCAATACAACTTTTACAAATAATAACGCTTTTTAAATTTAACGTCCCTAAGATAGGCAACACAGAATACATCTTTGTTGTGTCCAGCATCTATTAATTAATAAGTTTAAAAACTTCTGAATTGTTCTTTCTTCTTTATAGTACTGTACATATTGTCGCTCTTTTGAAACAGAAGTGTTAATATTCATAATTTAAAAGTTTAATTTAACAGTTTTTTTTTTTCAAAATCAACAAATACAATTTACCATGTACCGTGCAAAACGTGAGAAATGACGATAGATTTCAAACTCGTAATTGCTTTGTTAAAAAATAAAATAAAATAAAAACTCCAACTTCGAATATTCTAGTAGCGTCATGATAGGCTAGTTTGTTAAGAATGACTTAATATGAAGGAGAGGAATAGTGTAAACTTAGCGATGTTACCCCCTTACCTCTTCCTACGTAAATAATACTACTTTCGGATTCCTCCCAATAAATTGTATTATGAACACGGCGTTCATACTTCGACGGCGTTAAATGTTTTATTAATCCCATTGGCAAAGAAATAAATTGAGACCATATATTGAAGTAGATAACATTTTCAACAGGACAAAATCCTTAGCATAAAATATATAGGACGCAGTTGACACAGAAAATCTAAATTTCTTTATTTTTGAAACAAAGTATACAGTTGATAAGAGTCACTTACATTTTCATTGGGTTTTTAAACAAACAAAAGTTGTATTTTGTTACAGGACCGCATATTCCAGTCACAATAACAGGTGAGTAAAGCTGTCACTGCGGTATGGAAGGGCGCCCAATTCAGCGGTGAAATCGTGGTTGAGTAAAATTATCTCCCACTAATTCCACCAATTCAAAAGATTTATGATTCTCAATTGTGTCTCCATTGTCGGTATGTATACAAAGGTTTTTTGTAAAGTTTTTTTTTATTTAATGCACAACTTTCATGTGTACAATTCCGTGTGGATTTTTAACTTTAAATACAACTAGCTAAAAAAGCGAAACTAATAATATATATAATTATATATATATATATATATATATATATATATATATATATATATATATAATTATATATATTTAACTTTTTCTATTTGTTTTACCAGAGATCATTCGAGTAATTTTATCCAAAGGAACAACGATGGCGTTATCACTTATGAGTACAATGGATGCTTCTACAACGATATCAATCAAGATTATTATATTGAATATTGTAATTAAAAGTTTTTTTTATTACTAAATTACTTACGTCTTAGCAATCTTGTGTTTAGTATTTATTAATATTTCATAACAGCGGTTTCGGTATAACATATACCATCATCAGATGAAACAACACGTTTACACAACACACTGATACACTGTAAACGTGTTGTTTCATCTGATGATGGTATATGTTAAACCGAAACAGCTGTAATGAAATATTAATAAATACTAAACGCAAGATTGCTAAGACGTAAGTAATTTAGTAATAAACTTATTGTAAAGCATTCATAAGGCAATATGGAATTTGTTACAAGTTTTACCTAAAACAATTTATTATTCGGTTGAGGCTACATAATTGGGTGGTAATATTATATTGGAGGCATTTATTTCACCTCACCTCAAAACTAAGTAATCTCATTAGATACAATTGACAAAGTTATAACCTAATATCCTATCTTGACTACAGTCTAATTTTATTGAAAGATTTTTTTTTTCATTATAATATTTCAGAGAGGATGAGTAATAAATCCCGAATGATCATAGAAACAGAATTCACAATGAATATTTTACTACATGATCATGTAAAATATGTGTTATTTTATTTTATTTTTTTGGCACATCTCGAGGCGATCAATCTTTTTTATATACATTTTATTTTATTTTGGAAATATAAACTTAATATGTCTAGAGGCTACAAATCAGATAATAGTCTTGAACCCCTGCTGATAAAACACTTCACCTACCCAAAACAGTTTAATTGTCCCTCTCTTGAACAATCTCCCATTCGCAAAATGGGAAATACAACTACTTAGTTAAAGATTGTTTATAGTTTAAAACGTTATATTTTAAGTTATATTATTCAAAAATCTGAACTTTTCAGCTCATTATTTTATACGCCATTTCCTTTCTTGTAAAGAAGTTATAAATAAATAAATATATACTGAAATTCTTTTAAGAAATATTAAAATCTTTAGCACAAACAAATTCCCCATTTTGATCATACGTTATAATTATTAATACAACCTATTTTTTATATTTTAAAAGAATTTTTCCCATTTTATAAAGAAAACCTTAGACACCCAATTTCGTTTGTTTATAGTATTATGTTTACACTTCTATAAATTACAAACTAGGAAGTTATAAATAGAAACTTCAAAGAAATCCTAGTTAATTTCCTTAATAGGATTATGTTTACAAAAAAAAAAAAAACAGATTTAAAATACTAGCATTAAGTGAACATAGTATTTAACTTTGAAGCTTGGCAAGACAAATTTAAATATTTTTATAAGTAGAGCGAAATTATTTTACAATAACTATTCGAACTTTTTTGATGAAAAGCATTTAATCAGATTTGAGTGTGATTATTATATATGATTGAGATACCACAATATGATTCTATCGAATGTTCCTTCTCCTCTTCTTTTCAAGATGGCCAACAGGTGTCCACTTAAAACAGTCCCTATATCCTATCGATAACTTGACTGGTCCCTGAAGAGTTGCGTTAGAATATGTCCTCGATAGAGAGAAACACTTCAAAGAGAAAGTTTTGCATTTTATCTTAGAGAAGGAATCTCTTGAGGTACCCTTGTGCTTAGAGATGGAAATTTGAATACAAAAAAAATGCAAGTTCTTTACATACGTAAATGTCTACTTTCCATTTCGTCTGCCTCTTAAAAGTAATTTAAGTTTAAAACAATATAGCTATCAATTAATTCTAAGACCATGACTTTTGATTGTTTTATTTATTTTTTTATTGGCGTCAGCAGATTAGTTTTTAATTGGTGATTATTTTTTATAATAAGCAAGTTGACGGGTGTAGAGTATACAAAAATGTATTAACGTATCAATTAAAACCTTTTCAGTAAATATGTATACCCAAATTGTCCATATTTCAAAACCCTTACATTTTGTTGCTTTATCAAAATGCCGACAGTTCATTGTTTTTAATGTCGATTTAAATATGAAACAGATTTTTTCATTCAAAATCCACAAGAAACTAAATAATTTGTTTGTTTTAACGATAATATTGAATAAGTAAATAACTTCTAATAAGTAAAACAGTCTAAAGTTTATAACATTTATTTCGTCTTATTATTGGATAATATAATTATTACATTTTTTAAATATCTTCAAGAGCTCACCATAGTGTATTCGAATATGGCAATCCCGAGCTATCCGAGCTGGATCGACACTTGTTTAATTTAGGTTTACTCCAGATATCTCACCTCAATATCTCCTGTGATAAGTCAATATCCATTTCAACCCTGTTCAGAGATACGGTAGTTTATTATTATGTCTTTTCTGTGATGCATCTTGCCTCCCTGTGTTAAATGAAGGCGCAGATATGTAATTTAAACTAAATAATACTCCCCCAAACGTTTTCGACTGTGATTTTAACAAATGACGTGCACCACCAATGTACAGACAGTTTTGGAGTGGACAACAACGTATTTGCCAGTGGTCTTGTTTTTGTACTCTAAAGTTAATGTCCCCCAAATGATTGGTTAAGGTCTTTTTGGAAGTGTCTGAGACACTGGGGTAATTTTGATTTGTGATCGATTTAAAAAACAATATCATTAATACCTAAATATCAGTCTAGCGGCCATAGTTTGGCCTAACAAGATCATATGTCGACTACTAGTATAATGTATTTGCCTTAATTGTAAGTGATTCTTAATTAGAGTTAATTACTCAAGAGATTAGGTTGGTTTATTGGTAAAGTCACAGCCAATGCTTGGTTTTGATGGTTGTGTTTACAACGAGTTTGCCAGAAAGAAGATCCATTTTCTGTTATCAATATATAGACCAATAATAATTTCCTTATAGAATTCCCTATATTTTATGTTTTGTTCTAATTTTACACAAAATTATAAGACATTTTATTCCTTCTAATTTGATAATCAACATTATTGAATTAGGTTAAAATTTTACGTGGGATAAGAAGTCCCACGTTGGTTTTCATCAACTTTGTTTTAATTTGACCCATAAAATAATTATTATCAGTTCTGTACATAACTGTTGCTATAAAAGCTCCATTAAAACTCTAATAAATATTAGAAACATTCTAAGCCAGTTATGTTTCAGGCAAAAGAGTAATTATTGTATTCTTGGAAGTAATGAGACGATTATTTAATTCCACAAAACAGCTTTAATTGCGAATTAAATAATTAATAATCGTATCATTATTTCCATTATCATGGAATTCCATCACGTACCGACTGTTGTAACATTAAATTATATTGTATTGTTGTCAAAATAACATTTACACTAATTAACCAAACCAAAGTCTGAATATACCCTAAATAAGAGAAGTTGCACCCGCACAGTTCAATTTGGATGTAAAAAAAGGCTAGGTTACGCGAGGGGTTAGGATGGATGTTACGAAATGATTACTATAATTATACACACATAAAACTAAAGGTAGAGCAAAGATCAAAGCTGTTTTGGCTTAAATAAGAACGTCTACATTCGAAGATACGTGGGATGTGCAACGATGTATTAATTTATCTTAGAGCACCCAGGAGAAATTATTTTTATACTTTTAAAGAAATAAATACTTTGTAGATTAATGCAGTCGAATAATAATGAATTTCCAAAGAGAAGGCGTATATATATATATATATATATATATATATATATATATATATAAACTACTTCGAAAAATAAGGTTATAAATTATTACAACATGTAATAATTTACGAAGTAATTTTACAAAAAAAAAAAAAATGAAAATCTAATTACAAAAATTGTCCAACAGGTTTTTTTACAATACAGATTTTGATCAATTATATGGCTTATTCCCTAACATATTTGTAATTCTAACATCAAAGAAATAACAAGGACTAATAAAATTATCACATTTATTTGTTACAATAATGATTATAAAAATAAATTGATGTATAACAAAAAATATTCTAATAAACGGTGATTGAACCCTAATAATATTTATGTTAACAGTTAAAATTAAAATGTTTTAATTCACTTCCACAAATATATATAATCATTATAGTTACCTTTAGAAACCAAATCTATGTAACATTATTTTGATGCAAAATATTAACAAATACAATAATAATTGAGTGTATTGTATATTATGTACTTATTTTCAGCTCATTTAATGTAAATCATGAAATATGCATAGTTGAAGCTAGTACTAAAATATGAGGGAACGTTAAAAGTAATTTGAAATGGGAGAAATTCATTTTCAAGTTATAAATTATTAGGTCATATTCATAGATATCTGTGAATAAGGGAATAAGAAAAATTTTGTTTCACCCATAAATATCTTTCGTAATAGATCACGGTTACAGAAAGAGTATTATTTTTAATTTTATTATTTAACTGAGCTGAATAAAATATAATTACAATCTTGTATTATCGTCTTATGTTTCCAATAAAATAAATTTTATAAAAACCAAGATGATGTATCTTTCAACCTCCATCATATATTGTAATGCAAGCAAATCTAAATGTGAAGCAGAAAAGTTGGTTTTTGGGTCTTGTAGTAAATTATAAATTATATTCGTGGATCAAGGAGTATTATCCATTAAAGGATGTTTGTTTCTCTGGTTTTCTATACCTAGTAAATATCACAACTTTCGACGACAGATAGGCGTGACGAGCTTTGTACATGTGTTTACAATAAATAGACTCCATCCCTTCGCTCGTGTTATAGACCTAGGGGCCTCGATTCTTTACAAAAAGAGCATACACTCGTTACTCTTCTGTCTGTGACTTAGTTCTGCTACATCTCGTAACTAGAAGAACATCACATTTTCTTTGAAGGTTATGGTTACAAATTACATAACCTCAAAATTTGTCATCGTATAAAGGTATGGTTGGCAATATATTATTTCTTTTAAAGAAAATAGGTTAAAATATACATAGAGTATTGATATTTGTAAATTTTCATCTATTTAAGTGTATTATAAGTAAGAATAACCCCCAAAATATGAACATTAAACTGTTATAAATAGCCACCTGATTGACAATTTGAATTATATTTTTCAGAATTTCAACAGGGTATTATATGAACACACCTATAGTCCTCCTTAACAAATTTTAAAATGATGGTGTTTACAGATTGTAAGACTTACAAATCATTGTCGAAAACTCAACGCTTTAAAATCCAAAATATCTTGATTTTCATGGAAATGTAAAGTTATATAAATAATTTTTATTTGCCATATTCAATAGAAATTTTAATCAAAGTTTAATAATTAACATGACGCCCATTCACCACCAAACTTTAAGGTTATTAAAAAACCCTCATTATTTTACGCTTGACAAAATGTCGCAAACATTAGGAATAATTTTCAAAATGATATGAATTACTTTTAAATGACGTAAAACTATAAACGATGAGTTACCCGTTATTTTTTGTTACAATCATAATATAATCTGGAAAATAAAAATTAAGTTGTAAAGAAAATTTCCTTTTGAATGTTTATAAAGAAATCCCTCAAAGTATTATGTTTTTGTTTGAAAGTTCCTCAAGGCTTGTCAAAAGAGCTGAAAATCCATAATAAACTATCAATAAATCCCTAAGTATACTACAAACGTAAAGAGATTTAATTTAAATTGTATATAAAAAATGGAGACTGTTAAAATTGCATAAAAACTGAAAGTTCTCACCTTACACTTAAATACACAAGAGGGGTGCAACGTATAAGACAATATGGGCAACCATTTTTTTTTTAAATAACAGCTGAAACCACTTACACAAATTAAAAAGGGATGTTGGTGAGGTTGTGATTATAAAACAGAATATGTAGACCACTTTACAGTAATTGAGCTCGAATTTTAACAGAATGTGTGTTTTATCGATTTAGAAGGATACAAAAGCTATTGATTTAATACAGGTGTGATGGTAGTCGTGTGACTAATGAAAGAATAGTTAATTATCAATGAAGCTTTTTATTGATATACAATAAATGCAATTTAAAAAAGAAGATGAAATTAGATAAAACAAAATAATAATTTTATTACAAAATTTTTTCCATTATAGTTACTATTTAAACAAATATATTTTATATTTATTAACATAGAAATTTAATTAAATACTATCCAAATCACAAAATAATCAAGTTAACAGTTATTAATAAAATGAGAGGAAAACAAAGTAAGAACGATTTTTTTTTTTAAATCCAATGAAATAAAATTCGAATCTGGTTTCACGTTTTATTTTTCAATATGCATTTAAATAGATCTCAACTGTGTATTTCTTTTAGTACAGTTGGTACGGAAATCCATTTAAAAACAATACTTGGTTAAATTTAACATTAATAACTTGATTTTCGATATAGCAAAACTAAGATAATGTGTCTCTCAAGCTCCATTATGCATTGTAATACAAGCAAATTTTCTAAATTTAATGCCGAAAAGCCGGTTTCGAGTCTTGTAGAAAGTTATAAATTATATTCGTAGATCAAGGAGGAAATTTGTTTAAAATAGTTGTTACTCTGGTTTTCTGAACCTAGTAAATGTGTAATCACAACTTTTTTGACGACGGCTATATGTATATAATTAAAAGTCTCCATCACTTCGCTCTTGTTATTGACCAGGAGGCCTCGATTCTTTACATAACGGAAAGAGCACCCACTCGATAATCTTCTGTCGATCACTCAGTTCAGACAATATTACAAAACCAAAATGTCTTTTGATTTAGTTTCATTAGTAATTATTTTAAAAACCCGAACCAAAAAGGGGGAAAAATGACTGAGAAAAAGCAACGGTTTTAATATATTTTCATCGTAATATAAATAAACTGAAAAAAAAAAAACTTTAAAAGTATTTTTAAAACCTCTAAATACTTTTTAAAGGGTGATTTTAGATTATTTGTTTCAAACATGTACCACGAGCCTTAGTAAACATTATTTACATTTTAAAGTTGTTTTTTTTTTTAATGGAAGTAGCAAGAATGAATAATAGTTCTGCTGATAAAAAGTGCTTATTTTATTGTACAAGTTGTATTACAAAGCAATCCTGTAAGTAGTTACATGGTTGAAGGAAACGAAAATTGCATAATACAATTTTACAGATCTTCAAATTTTAGCTAGATGTAAGAAATTAAATTTTCCTTCGTCAAAAAAATAAATATTTTTAATTCATAACATGATTTATCATTAAAAATGAAAATTTGGTGGTTCTATGATCAAAACTAATTTAACTAAACAAAGTGACTACTTGGTTTTAAATTTGCATTACTGTAAAGTTGCATATGTGTTATGGTTTAATTCATTAAAAGTTTTGTGTTTGCTTTCTTTTTACTTTCACTTAAGCAAAACAAAAGGTCAGGTAAGACTCTACACAAATGCTGTCACCTTTGGAAGTTGCCATGTTGAACTGTAGAAGATCTAGTCAATGCCCTCATGGCTGGGAAGATCGATCTGCAATGAATTGCCGGCTTGCTTAATGTGATTAGGCCACCTTGGTCACATGATTCATCAATCAGCTGTTTGTATGTCAATATGTGACAGCGCTGGAAGGTGCTGCACCGTGTTCATCAATTATACTACTTCGACGGGCGTTTGTTGTACTTTACAAAATGTTTTATTTAGAATAAAATTTATTAGAATATGTCTTTATCTGTGATTTGATTAATTAGAAGGTGGAGAAATGCTGAGTGTTGCACTATTTCGTTAAACATTTAATGTCCAGAACAAAATTAAAATAATCTTTAAAAATCATTAAACTATTATATCCTCCTGCAAAGCTTTTATATATATATATATATATATATACTGAATACAATATTCAGCAATTGGAAGCCTTGTCATCATATTATTATTAGTTGCTGTAGTTTTCAATGATTGATTACTCCAAAAAGCGTCAACTAATAATTAAGTCACAGTGGTTGAAATGTCTCACAATTGTATTCAACATCACAGTTTTTAATTATACGAGTATATTTTCAAATAAATATAGATGAATGTATATATTATAATGTTTATAAACTTTACTAGAGTTTGGGGTTCACAAAGTTAATCCAGCGGGACCATATTATTGGCCCTACACCTTTTTCCATGTAGTTTTGTATTAGATTCAAATTTTTAATGTAATTGTTCTCTTTCGACCATATCAATATTTTAGTGTTTGAGTACTAGGGGTTTTTATTCTATATATCTATCTATCTATCTAAATAAATATATATATATATATATATGTATATATAAGGCCCAAAGGACTGGTGTTTTATCTCACTTAACAAGAGAGAAAAGTAAAAAATATAAACTTTGGGCTTGAAACAAACTATTTTAATATATATATATATATATATATATATATATATATATATATATATATATATATATATATATATATATATATATATATATACGTTCGTGACACAATCTACTTGAACCTAATTGTTCCAATCGTATCCTGTAAAATTGTGTTTGAATTTGTTTATAAGCGTTTGCTATTTTATTATTAACACCATAATATTAATTTAGAATTAATTTGGCGTTGAAAAGTGATAATTGTTTGTGCCTCTTTCGTTTACCAATCTAACGATTTATTGCTACACTTTGCGATCCATTTCTTTTCCTGTAAAGTGTTTTATTTATTGTGGACTTTTGTTAAGCAAATATCTCTCTTGTCAGAAGATGAAATTAAACTGAATGTTTTATAAATCATTGACGATTTTACAGTTAACACTTTGAAACTGTGTAGTAATGAGAAAACCTGCAATACAAGTCTGTAATAAAACACTGAAAGAAATCACTACCTTTTTTACTATCTATGGCACAGAGGTAGGGGAAACAAGGAACCCTCAAATTTCAAAGTAATAACCGAAGTCTCTTATACAAATGAACAAAGAGGTTTGTTGCAAGGGAGAAAAAAATGAAGAAAGAGGTTTGTTTCAAGGGAGAAGGAGGTAAAAAATAATAATAAAAGCTCAGTACAACAAATTGTTGAAATTGGTCTCTATGTAAACTAGAATTACAACAGGGCGGCACATTGTTAGGACAATCTGGAGAACAATTTATTTATTCAATTATATACAACTAATCTGCTATATTATGTGTTATCTGCTAAACTCTCTCTCTCTCTCTCTCTCTCTCTCTCTCTCTCTCTCTCTCTCTCTCTCTCTCTCTCTCTCTCTCTCTCTCTCTCTCTCTCTCTCTCTCTCTCTCTCTCTCTCTCTCTCTCTCTCTCTCTCTCTCTCTCTCTCTCTCTCTCTCTCTCTCTCTCTATCTCTATCTCGCTATATGTATATTTATAACCTATATATAATCTTTCAAAATAATTCTAATTTGTCTCTATTAATATATTTTTGTTCTTGAATGTCCTTAATATCGTAATTTTAATTATAAATAAACCTACTAAATAATTATGAGGTAATGATATTGCAATTTCGAGTCATTTACAGAGAAATGACTTGTGTGAAGAGAAAATAACTTCGAAACAAGTAAATGTTTAAAGAATGTTATGCTATATTCCAAAGTGCAGTTTAAAAATTAATCGCATGAAAATTCTAAAATTACTGCTGCGTAATTTTTCATCATAAGAAATCATTATTATCAAGTGCCTTTACAATAAATAAAAACAAAAAACACAAGTATTTTTTTATTTAAGAGTTAAATTAAATGAAAAAAGCAGCATTTGCCAACGACTTCATTTACTCTCTAATCTATAAATACTCTACAAGTTTAATGGTCAGTACAGTGAAATAAAGGAAGCGAAGTGGTTGTTCTGCTCACTCATCCTTGAAATTAAATTGCGGAAAATGTATAAATTTAAATATAAAGCGTTGAATTGCTTTATTACGTTCGATTTATAAAATATTTTGAATGAAAACAGTAATTTTTAAACATTTCTAACGTTGTCCTTAATGAAAGTTGTAATATTAAAATTAGAATAAATTTAAAAAATCATCGAAATGCAATTTGAACCGATTGTGTATTTTATTAAATCACGCCTACATCCATCAGACCCCCAGGGGCTTAATTTAGTAAGTACGGGATTGGCATTCCTGCGGTAAACTATCTGAGTCTACACTTTTGTTCATGTAATATTGGGTTAGATTCCTCTCTTTCAAGTTTGCTGTAGGATCTCTCTTAACAAAAACTAGTTCTTTTCCGAAAATGTCGCAATTGGTGTAATCGAGGGTTAAATATCATTATTTTAACTTTATTTTTATTTTTTTTTTTTCATTTTTTCAACCTATTATTTTTTACCTTTAAACATCACTGAAAAAATACATTCATTCGTGTATTTTTTCCTATGTGATCAGTTATAGAGTCATACGGCTCAAAGTGAACAACCACAAACCTCATTATTTATAATCTACTCAAACCATTATCATATTTATTGGTATAAAGAATGGTAGGACTATAACCATTGCTTTTACATTAGTTTAATGACATTACCAACCAACGATTATTTGTTAATAATAGAGCTTAAAATATCAAAGTGTCATAATTTTTATCATGACAGCTCAAGTTCATTTTATATTTTTGTAATTAACTGGATTTTCTACTATTTGCAAATCTTTGTACGCGCTTTTCTTATTACTATTTCATCTATTTATGGTCTGAATTAATGAAGAACTTTTATTAGATTCTCTATTTTATAACGTATAAAGGCAGTTTTTGTTGTTCCATAATGAAAAACTAAAATATTTATGTTATTTTTGTCTATAGGTTTGGATAATTTGATTGAAAAACATTTATTAAAAGTAGTATATAATTTTGTAAGTTCATATAATTTTTGGAATATTAGTTGCATCAGGACACTTAAAAATTTTGAAAATTTTATAAAAATTAGTACGTATCAACCTGGAACCAAACTGCAAACATGCGAGTGTATACAATTGTATATATTTCAGGTAAAAATAAACTTTAAAAAAGCACTTTCTGGGTTTCAAGGACGTTAAAATATTTATATAAATCGATATTTTGGCAAAAAAGTTTAGCATTTTGTTTTGTCTTAGCAACACTTACTTCATAAAATAAATACACTAACATTCAAACAATAGTTCTGCGATTATAGTATGTGTTAAGATGATTTTAAAGGGATAAATGTTTCAGAGTAGAAATAACTCAAAATAGTCGGTGAAAGGGATTAAAGGAGGGGTGGAGATAATTTCACCTAGTTTGCTTTGAAATACGGCACAGCTTTAATTGCTGTACTCTTACAAATTGAATCGATGTAAATTTATAATATAGAATTTGTTACGTCCGATCAGGAAATTGTTTAGTGGCCAAATTAAATTTTGCATTAAACAAGGTTTTCCTTAATCAAAGTGGAATGTTTTAATGGGAATAAAGTATAACAAATCTTTATAAAGTGGCCAAATCGATTCCGATTTTGACAGACATTTGCAGTACTTAAAACCGTTCGTATGGTAAATGGTATAATTAAGTGTTTTAGCTGAGGAGAGAGAGAAGAAAACACAATTAACAAACGTAGTATAAACTCAGATAGAAAGTATTACTATTTCTTGAGCATTGAAATATTAAATAGCACACTATTACTAAGCTCTAATAGTATACTATTAAGCATTCACTATATTATTGCTTGTTTTGTTCAGTTCCACCCCAGCTAATAAGCGAGTGAAACATATTTTTTTCTATAATTTTAAAATATATGACTAAAATATTTAAACTCAAATAAATGTAGAAAATTGATTTACAAAAATTATTTTATTTATCTTTTATAATATTTGTATTTATGTTTTTAAACTCATTTACAAAAGTAAAACTTACAAAATTAATTTTGATCTGTAAAATTTGTTTAAAACTAAACCAAATCAATTTCACTCACGCCAACAACTATGTATTTATAGTGCCTCTCTCACCATACCACAGGTTGGAGTGGACGCAACCGCAAAGAAGAAACTTTGTGTCTTAAGTGAGATTCAAATACACAACCTTCAACACCAATTCTTGATCAAGGGTTTACAGCTTAACCTTTAAACCACTAAATACACTTAATTATATTGTGTCGTTATCAAATATAAACAATATTAGGTTTATTAATTTTAATTGAAATAAGTGTTAAAATTTAAATGATTGTAATTCCTCAGAAATAAAACACTAATACAATCAACGACTCATTCGAAATGTCCTTGAAATGTGTTTGAGTTAATAAACTTATATATTTGTCTAATATTAAAAATTGTATTTGATTGTTATAATATCGAACAAACAAAGCTCAACATATATTTAAAAATAAAATTTGTTTACTATATCAGAGTTTCGTGCAAATTTAATTTACGTACATTAAATTTATATCAGGATTCTTACTTGTCTTACAATGACAAATTACTAGAGGCGTCACCTTACCATTTTCCAGTTTGTTATAACACACTTTGCATACTAATTGCGGCACTCAACACAGTTTTATAATTTTTATTCGTCACCTTACACAGTAAAAGTTAATCAATAATGAAAGCATATATTATAACGAATAGGACAAAATTCTCTGAATAATAAAATATATTGGAAACAGTTGAAAGTAGCAGTTAAATATAAACAAAATATACTATTCAAAAGGGATGTTTACATTTACACTCCTTTTTAATCAAAACAAAACTGAAACAAATTGTATTTTTTACAGACTCGCATCGTCCTGTCGCCATAAATAACAGATGAGTTAGACTGTCACCGAGGAAAGAAAGGAGGCCACCCTACTCTGCGTTGAAATCATGGCTGAGTAAAATTATCACCCACTAATTCTCCCAATTCAAAAGATATATAGCTCAGAATTTTGTCACTCTACTTAGTCTGAGGAAGAGATTTATTTGTGCTTCAAAAGAAGAGAATATTTTTCATTATTTACAGATTATAATTGTTTTCTTTCCCAGTGGAACAAGGAGAAACTATTTATTTTTTAATTAAACGGAGTTTGAAATGTTTTTATTTAGTGAAAACCATTCTTCAACGCATGTTATTAGCTTTCATCTGATTGACTGATTGTCAGAGATTGCAAAGTAGGTTAAAATTTGTTTTGTCATTTTGTATACTTCTAAAAAAAGTAAAAAAAAATGTTTAAAAATACACGATTAACAATACTTTATACTGATTGTTTAGTCCCGGGAAGGCTTAATATTTTTTTAACCATTACAGATAGAGCGACAAAGCTTTACACATTGTTAATGGGCACCAAAACCTATATTAGTACAGATTCAGTGGACCGCTACCATTCCAGAGTTACGGCCCACAAGGGGTAAGTAGGATATCTTAGATAAATCTATAGGTCTAGTTGTACATCGAATTAAAGGCCTTTAGGAGTAGAACACAATTCCGCAACACCGCCCTCAAAAGGTTTACCCCAGCTAAAATAGCGTGGGTTTAAAGTTCATACAAATAAAAGTCCACTTTGACTTTCTAACTTATAAATAACAAATGAGTTAAACAGTACCAGGGGTAGGGAAAGGAAGCGGTAGTTTCTCTCGGCGTATACCAACATCCTAAGATTGTTTATCAAAGCGCTGTTAACTATATTGTCCTTCCTTCTTCGATTATGTTTAAGAAGGAATCATTTTGAAATTCCATTTTTTTAATGCGTGTTTTCAAAATATTACTCATGAGGAATTCAGGACAATAAATTTTACACCGCATAAACTACAGACATTAAATTATAACTAACGAGTAAGTCACTGAGTGTTGAATATAGAACGTTTCGAGCAGTTATATTTTATAACAAAAAGGATTTATTTTTTATTAATTACTAAAATGTGTGAAAATGAATTTAATACTTTACTAGGTTTTGTTTTGATTTTGTACCAACACATTTGAGAAATAGATATAAATAATTGAATACTCAAATCAACAAATAACAATAATAAAATAGGAACACACAACAAAGCTTTCGTAAGTAAAGGTTTAATTAAATAATTTTGATAAATTGTTCTCAATATCATGATTATAAATACTGTAAGTTAAATGAACCTTAGTTTTGATACAATTGTGTTGAATATTCATAAATTTAAACTTTAATAATAAGGTGCATATAAATACCACTTTTCAAGTAGCAATGTTAAAAATCTTACATTTATTTTCTCACTTTCAAAGTCCCTGTAGTAATTTAAAGTAAAAATACGGCCTTGAATAAAACGATACAATAATGTTTTACGTTTACATAACATTTTATTACTAATTTAGTAAAGTTGTAAATCAAACCTCTTAGTAACCTCGTAAGCATAACTTGAAGATAACGAAAGTGCATCAATATTTTGACCTACCTTTCTAGCACTGACGTTAAGGCTGGCAAGTATTTTTTTAGAATTAACAATAAACGTCAAGTTCTTGAAAACAGTGATAATATTAGTTTTAGTACAATTGTGAAAAGTAATATAACACAAGTAGAGTACCCTGCACTTGAGGCCAAAAGTGGTGGGGGATGACCACGTGGCAAGGGGCGGGGCTTAAGTCACGTTGTCATCCCCCACCACTTTTGGCCTCAAGTGCAGGGTAATCTACTAACACAGGAATAAAATATAAGCAAAATTATTGAAAGTATAGCGTACAGCAGAACTTGGGAACATGGAAATTAACAGGAGGTAAGTAGACGTAACTTCATTATTTACAATTGAAGACAATAATATTTTTCTAATCTGTGCGGAAAAAAAATAGATGTGGTTTCGTTCGTCATAAGAAATTGATAATATTCAATAACTCTGAATAAATTATTGTAACAACAATCAATAATCCAGTTATCTACATAAATACATAGCACACTATTGAAGAGAAACGTTATATTTTCAGTTGCTTCCAATCAAAACAGATAAAAACTAAAGTATATTTGTTTTTCAGTCCCGCTCTAATAAATAACTTTTAAGTTAAGCCGTCACTGCAGTTTGTGGGGGAGTTCAGCGGTGAAATCCAGTTTGAATAAAATTATCCCACATTAATTTTCCCTCTTCACGAAATTTATGACTCGGAATTGCGTTGCTCTTTACAAGGGGAGAATTTAAATGTATATAGATTATAGTTATTTCAATTATTAGTAAAGAATAATGAAATATTTATTATAGTATAAAAACAAAGTTTAAAATCAATAATAATTTGAATTTACCCCTAAACACAATCACTGGAACTTAATAAAACACAATTATCTGATTGATTGTTCTTTATTTATTATATCCACTTAATGCCCTGATGTACATTTCGATAACATGGTTATCATCATCGGAGGGTCTTGCTTATAAAATAAATCTAACCTTACATATCTATTACTAAAATAAAATTATTATTGTTATGATTTTTATTATATATATTATATTATATATATATTTATTATTATTATTATTAAATTATTATTGTATTTTAAAATCAATGTTACGTTTCTTATTAAATTTACGTTCGATTTCAAAAGAAAAAAAGAGTAATTTTTTATTTCAATAGACGCATTTTCCAAAATTTTGAGATAATTTAAATCACTAGTCGAATTTCATAAGTCACGAAACGATCTGATCCGTCTATAAACAAATATAATAATTTATGAGAGCAACAATATATACATATATTACTGTATATTTTTAATAGAATAATTATTAATTTGTTATTCTAGATTATTAAAAAACGTACGGAAATGATCAATTTATTAAGTTCTCTCTCCTATAAAAATTCTGAAGTTAGGTTTACTTCTAAAAATATTAGGAAGAATATTTTTGTTTTCGCAAGCCATCTAGTTTATTATTTTATCTAGTTTAAATAAATATTTATAAACAGTTATTTATTTACGATTAAGTTTTAAAAAACATAAATATATGTATAAATTATGTTAAGTTAAAATTAAATGGTTGTTAGTATCACAGCATGTTCAGAATATGTTTTAATTGGTAGGTATTAATTGCGTATGTGAGTAATATTCTGTGAAATAAAGAAAGTTTAAAGCACATTTTGATTTTAATATTTTAAAGATTACCTATTCTGTTCATTTTTCAAAAAATAATTTTCTTTTTAATTTAGTGGAGTAAAATATATACATTTTACAATACTTCTATATTTACGGAGATGGTGATTTTTCTGTTCTCTCATTTGTTTATTTTCGTTTTGTTGATTTTTTATCTGTTAATCTAATACCATTTTAATATTTAGTTGTTATATTATTTTTAAGTTCTCTTTTTTTTATTGAATTGCTGTATTTGCAGCCTAGTCTTCTGAAATAAACAAGTAGTATATTTTTGTAAATATATAGAATTTATTAAACAGACTAATTAAAACTAAATATTCGAATATTATTCCAGACTATTGCTTAGTTGTTCGTGTCAGATTCTCAGACCGTATCATTAGAGCTTGTTTTAAATTCACGCCACGAAGATAGACTACACGCAATACAGTTTTGATAAACTTAGGATCAATTAAATGATAAGTTAAAAACCCCGAATAAAAAGTTCAAATGAAGGGGTTAATAAGAATTTGTGTAATGACTGATCTGTGCCAAATAACAGAATGTAATCCAAACATCAGTGTATGTTACGTAATATCAGCTGTTATTTTCCCCATGATAAATATACAATATTTTGTTTCAAAATAATTATAGCTTTATTAATCAGTGTTAAATTTCTTCTCTGATAGTTAGTCAATGTGAAACCTTACTTTTATTTACCTTACGTTGTCTATACAGTAAATTAGTTAAATATATTTCCGCGATTGAAAATAATTTAAAAATCTATTTTTTAAATGATTTTTTGTAATATGTATATGTATAAACAAAATATTTCACACGTCAATTTTTATATCACATTTTTATCCCAAAGAAACATACTTAGATATAATTTTTGGAAAGTGATGACATCTATCTGTGATGTTTTTGTCATTTGGGTAATTAATTGGGTTTAACTGAGATATATTAGGTTGATACATTAAATATGTCCTGAAGAGTGAGTATTTTGCCGTCACACTCGGTCACCCAACGGAAAATAAGATTACATTTTTTGCAACAATATACAAAACTAATAACTTAAAACTTGCATATTATAAAAAAATTAATACCTCATAGACTGTAATATGTTTAGAAAAATAGATTTCATCATCATGTTTACTCTAATTTACTATCTTCTGTATATGAGCAGAAACACAACATATCATTGACTACTTCAATTTTTAAAATGAATTGTTATTTTGTTTGTTTTTTAAAACGTATTTTCAGTCCAAAACTGACCAAAATTTACCGATTTGTGATTTGGTGTGATGCTGTGATAGGTTCTTAGTATTTACTTATAGCTATTTTACCAACTCAGCAAGGAATACCTGGGTCTCAATTTAAACGTGTTCAAGTATTTCAAAGATATTTCTTTTGTAAGGCAGGTTGTCATTTGCAGATTGTTTTTTTTCTTTTTACTCACATAGGTCATAAACACAGTACATGATACCTTTTATTATTATCAGAATCCTTCCCTGTATATGGAGTGAAATCTTACGAGGGTAAAATGATAAAAAGTCAATAAATTTGAACATTCTAGATTAGTAAAATGTTTATGTTGTATAATCTTATGATTGGTATTTGGCCTTTTTATATTACACGGCTACTAATAAGAAAATTTTAGACACCACCAATTGTATCATATATTTAAATTTTGGCATTATTCTTACAAGATTGTATATCAAAGTATCAAAGACAGGTTGTCTAGAGATAAAAAAGTAACTAAATATCAAATCAGAATAAAAGAAATGATAATAATAATTAAATTAAATTTATTAATTTATCCGCTTATACGATTTTTTACTTAGCAGGTATTGAAAATACAATAATATTTCAAGTGAAAAATATACGACCTAGACTGGGAATCGAACCCAGGACCTTTGGCTTTACGCGCCAATGCTCTACCAACATTGGCGCGTTGGTAGAGCATTGGCGCAATGTTGGTATAGCATTGGCGCAATGTTGGTAGAGTATTGGCGCGTAAAGCCAAAGGTCCTGGGTTTAATTCCCAGTCTAGGTCGTATATTTTTCACTTGAAATATTATTGTATATAATATTAATGTTCTCACCATATCTTTCCAGTAAAAATTATCAATGAACATTTCATGGCCTGGTGTAAATTGCATCACGACAATACGGCAACGATAGATGTTACAAATATAACTTAATACATAAACATTTTTTCTTGTCCTTCCATACCAAAATACCACCTAACCATTTAAAATCCCACTATGTACTTGTGAGTGACAGAGCAATGTAACTACGCCAAATTATCCACTCAGCATCAATCAATGTCTGGGTATTAAAAACATGCCTTGTATATTGCTAAACCTTTCCTGATTTACGGATTACGACGGATATGACGTTTTAAGTCCTCTATGTCAGCGTTTTAGTGACAGTTAAATTGTTTTGAATTTGTCATTTAATTATCTAAACACTTTATGATGTTTGAAATACCATTATGAACAGAAGTTTTAGATTTTTAGTTCCTTATATCACCTCCATGAACTGTGCTCTTGGTATATTTGTGACAAACATTTATTTTACATAATACAGTAGTTGTTACAAGTAGTGGCTGGGACTTCTATCTTGTAATCATGGGAATAATTTATTAAAATGTATATTTATCCTCAATACAAATATTTAATCGAATGTTAATGATATACAATAGTATATCAGTTATTGAATTTTAATAAAATATAGTAATTGGATAAATATAAGCATTTTATTGCACGTAAATATTTTATTACATTTTTACTTCATTCAGAAGATACGAGTATTAAAAGGCATAAAATATTATTATTATCATAAATAATGAATTTTTGACTTTTATTAATTAAATTAAATTTATATTATTCCAATATATATTATAAAACAAAGAATGGTTTTTAATTATGGAACAAAGAAGCAGATACAAATTAATCAAACTTTAAAATGCAATACTGAAAATATTTGTATCTTTATAATTAATTACATGTTATGAATTTATTATGTTGGTTATAAAAATATTTATTAAATTAATTTCCAAATAAATTGTAGATCTTTGTTTTACAAACGCTTAACGTTTTTGCTCTGAATTACGATCATTATATCATTTATTTCAAATAAATTATTTTTGTTTAAATTTTAACAAAAATAATATTCCAAGTAATTTTGACATTTCCGTCAGATAGAGATATAGTTTTGTCATAAGAAACAAATTCCAAAATGTTGCGTTTGTGTTTCAAATATTAGCTTAACATAAACATAATTATTGACATTTTTACTTTAAACAAACACAAATTAAATTTACTATACATGTATAAATGATTAGAAGTTATGTGAACATGACTTGCCAATCAATAATGTAAAAAGTCGAGTATATTTTGAGCTCAGCTTTTAAAAATAATACGTAAAAACTTATACAAAGACCCAAAGTTATAAGTAATTCAAGTATTGTTAAGTTGTTACAAGTGTTTTTATTCTTTTTTTCTCCTTTTTTTTTTTCTTTTTTCTTTCTTTTTTTTCCCTTCTAGAAAATATTAATTTCATTTTATTCATAAAACCGATGCCAAATTAAAACTGTGCAATAAAGTCTATATGTAGTATACATAAATATTTATTTATGTACATTTTTTATCTCACATTGTACCGATAAAGATCCCAGAACACTTTTTCCTAACCTAATTTTTATTTCAATAGTTTACTATGTTTAAATTATTGTAGTAAACATTTAACATATCAAACAAACAAAGATACCCGGATGTTGAAAATTTTTAGATACAAAATAAAATAGAGACGAATGTTAAGTTGAACATAAAAAAAAAGAAATAATAGAAACAATATTATCATGATTTTGAAGGAAATTTAAATGCGTTCAAACCGACTGGAAACAACGATAACTATTTGAAGTATTCAAATCAAAAAGAAAGGAATATCATTTTTTGTAAAACAATACAAATGAATATATTTCAAAAATTTCGTTTACGTGAAAAATTCATTAATTGGAATAAATATTTGTGCCTCTTGATAACCACTTAATAAATGATATATAAACCACTTAATAAAGTATTAATTATAAAATAATAAACGATCATCGATTGAAAACCACTGTAACAACAGACACTGTTACGTGTATTGTTTTAATTAAAAACATTTAT
This sequence comes from Aphrophora alni, assembly GCA_963513935.1. NCBI lineage: Eukaryota > Metazoa > Arthropoda > Insecta > Hemiptera > Aphrophoridae > Aphrophora > Aphrophora alni. The sequence continues at coordinate 9,348,513 of OY740773.1, forward strand.
TTGTCAATTCAATTGTTTAACATTAGTCTCCCACAATGTTTGACAAAACAAAAATGTTCAGTTTTTAACATGATACACTCAGAGGTGTAATGGGTTGTCAGTTGGGAAAATTTATTTGATTTGTTAAAACAGATTAAAAAGTAGCTTAGAGGTAGAGACATTTAATAAAAGCGGATGCACCAGTTGTTGAGTTAAATTTCGTAATTAACTTTTCCAAAGTTTGATGAAGTATTTTCATATATTGAATCTGAGTTATGAATAAATATAAAAAAACAAAACTATTTTTGTTTGTATTAGAATCATGCATTCTAATGGGTACTAACATCGTTTTCACCTACATTTACAAAATAAGTTTTTTTTTTAATATGTAATGCTGTACAAAAGGTTAATTTAATAACTCGGAGACTTTAATTCAATTTAAAGTGTTTTAAATTTGCCACAGTGGTTATTCCTCGACAAACGTAAGATTGTTGGGATTTTAAACATTATTAATTTGTTAACGTGAAAATTGTGAATAATTCTCCGTGTAGACAAAACATCGCTACGTGCAAACAAAGGATTGTTACAAACCATTTAAAAAGGTATTTCTATAATAATTAAAACAGTCCGAATCCTTACTAAATTAAATCCTATTAATGCAATTTCATAAAATAAGTAAAATTATTTAATTAAAAATAAGTATATTACTTTATTTTTACAGGATATATCCGTAATGGCTCAAAGAATTGATTTTTCAAGTCGTTTCCCTATCGTTGTATAATACACACCAATAATGTTAAATTTTTAATAAGTTTCTAAATGAAGGCTAATTTTTTGTAACATATAGGTCGTCATACATGTTTTCAAAATAATATTATTTAAAAATTAATAATATCGATTTTAAATTAACATTACTCATTCTTAAAGATTTTAAATATAAATGTAATATTTTGGTCAAAGTCTAATAAAAACTGTGTTGGTCAGTATGGAGTAATTGAAAACTGGAACCATGTCATGTACAAGCAATTAATTGTATTAAAACTTTGCTTAACTATAAAATTTTATATATTGAGTAATAATTATTTTCCCCCTTATGGTACCATCATGTGACTTTGTATTTGTCTTTTTACAAAGACGCGTTTCGGAGTCGTAGCTCCATCTTCAGTATTTCACTCCGTAGAGGTCGTCAAAACATTAAACTTGATAAAAACATAAACAATATACACACAAATATATATCAAGTTTAATGTTTTGACGACCTCTACGGGGTGAAATACTGAAGATGGAACTACGACTCCGAAACTCGTCTTTGTAATAAGACAAAAACAAAGTCACATGACGGTATCATAAAGGTAATAAAAATTTATTACTCAATATATTATTATATAAAGTGACTTGGACACCAAACAATGAACATTAGATACAATTTTAAAACCGAAACCAACTGTCAAAACTCATGTTAGAGACACAAGAGTGGTGTAACACCAGTCGAGGTTAATTTTAATATTTTTAAAATCACTCATACATCTTAATTAAATTAAATAATCAGGCCTAATGTACAGAACACGTCGGTTGATTCTGATTGGTTCGTGAGCACGTGATACTGTCAACATTTTATAACCGGTTGATTTCTGTTAGGGAAACGCTCTGCGTACAGTCTTCTCGCTAAACTTGAATTACCATCAGCCAATCCATAGTCATAGTGAATATCAGTGTATTCAGCTACTGAATATTGTTCCATCTTCAGTGCAAACTAATAATATTATAGCACAACTAAAAACACGACTCACAATATTACAGAAACATGATGTGTTGTGGTTAAGCAGTTAAAATCAATATTAGTTCCAAGTAGTAAACAAATCATTACAACAATTAACTATCTCTTAATTTATTATCAGCTGTTACATAAAAACAGCTGATGCATAATGCCTTATGCATCTAATTCTTTTGCAATGCTGTACCTTTAAGCATAGACCTTTACTTGGGAAATCTTACTTATTTCTGTTACTACTTATCTTAGATCAATAAACCAGGTACCAAAATGCTTGTATTAAAAAAGGGCTATTTTTTATTTATCTTACCTTTTTTTTTGTAACATCACTCGTTTTAAAGTTATTAGGATTTGAACATTTTAAATGACCGCCATTTTGTTTCTGTAAATGATATTATTTTGAAACTTTTATCTAAGATGCACACTAATAAGGTCATTAAATGTAAAAAGTTTCAAGTTGATATCCCAAACCATTTTTAAGATAGAAATTTTTTTCTAAAAAACACATACAGACAGATAGACAGAAAACTAAGCAAGATAGGACTATACATTATATGGTGAAAATTGTTTCTTTTTACCTATAGTATAACCTCGAGAAGTTTTGGTCAATACTTACAGGACACCCTGTATACAAATTAGTATACGTCGTTTCGAAGGCATAAATATACTCCCATTAAATGATAAAATGAGAGAATATAAAGTTTACTCCTCTGTCTGATTTTTCTGAACTCCTTTATATTTGGTGTTAGTTTAGACTACTCAGGCTAACCAGGATTGGTTTTGTTTCTATGGTTGTAGATTTAGTTTTAATATCTAATATATCTTCGGTTACTGGACTATGTTGGTGATATATACTACCGAAAGAAACATCGTCTGTTAGTGTTTATAAACACATTTGTCATTACAAAGTTTAACCTGAATTGTATCAAGGACGTGGATACCATTATATTCCTAGAGGTTTAAATCAATAAATCTATAAATCAACAACAATACAAAAAATTTATTTATGTGAATCCCTTATTAATGTAGTATTTGTAAATAATAATTATAGCTTTACATTTTGACCTTCTTGTACAAAATTAATCGTAAAATGTATTTTAATATAAATTTAAAACTAATAGTTAAACGGATGAAAATATATTGGTAACTATATTTTAAGTGTTAATACATTCAAACTGTTCTGTTTTTAATACAATTTTGTTGCTAAGAAATTGTTAGTAAAAAGAAGTACAATTAAAAATATTTTTTTCTATGGTAATAAAGATAAGATTTATTATAAAGAAATGTTTTAAAGTTGTAATAATAAACAGAAATAAATACAAAAGTATAAACAATTAACAAGTACTTTAATATTTTCTTAATGAATTTTAAATTATCGCTACGTTTTTTTTTTTCATTTTTTTTTACAAATAAATTAATTTCAGCAAAATCTTAAAGATTCGTCCATCCCAAAGTGGAAGTAAATCTTATTATTTTTATTATAATTTTACTTCATTGTAGTTGAATAATTGATACGTTCAGTATAAACGAAAAATTAAGAAAATGTATTTAAAAAATAATATGACGTAGATTTACAAATATGAAAATTCTACAAAATAAAAAATGATTACAACCAATTTAAAACGTAAGAATTTACACTTTCAGCTACAAAAATAATATACACAATAAATTAAGTCGAACGCCCAGTTTCAGGTTTCTCTATATTAAAAACAAAATTAAGTAGTCTCTTAAATTATAAACAACTTATCACTAAAATTGTGATGATCTATTTCTACAACGGAAACACAATTTACAATAACAATGACATCATTGTCCCATATATATAAGAGTTTATATTAACATGTGACATTTCTAAATTCACACAACAAAACACCGTCCGATGATAGTACCGTAAACATTTAAGAACATTGTTTACTTTTTGAATGTAAATGAATAAGTAAATTGTAAACAAAAAAGAAATATTTACAATGAGCACGTTGAGATATACAATATTCATTGATTAAATTAAGATACAATGCATATATATACATATTATTCTTTAAAAAATAACTTGCATTAAATAAGAAATTCGAGGTTGAATATTTTTAATTTAAGAAAAATGTTTTATTGAATTAATTTGTTAAATGATAAGTAAATTAAAAGATAATGTTATTTCAAACTTAAATAATAATTTTACACAGTTTGTTTCACTATATCATCTGATTTTTAGCAAAACTTCGAGTTCATTAAGAATTTATAATAATTATCCAAAATATAAAATGTAACAATTAAAATTCATTTTATACAATAACTAAACAAATGATTTAGTTACAAATGTTTGAATTATGCAAAAGTATTTTAACTTTAAAAAAACTATATTTTAATATCTATTGTTAATTTTCAGATGCAGTAAGCGACGTAAATGTAAAATATTTTATCTAGATAATAGGCAGCATCTTTAAATACAATGTAGTAGTGACACTGTCAGTTCAAGGGAGTCCGATTCACTATTGTTTTCTCTAGCTTAAAATAATAGCCAATTAATGTTATGCTGTATTATTAATAATATGTTTAATCCATTTTTAATTTGTTTAGACTGAAAAAGAAGTATTAAAATCTTAACAACTTTGGATAAACAAGGCCATGTGAGTTGTATGCATGATATTTCGTATAGTGTATATTGAATCAAAAACCACCATTTTCAATCATACCTTAAACTTTTTACAAACAGCTTATTTTTATTTATCTTTCTCTTAAATTAGTAAAGATGATTTTTCAGAAGGTATTTAGATCATTACTTATTATATGACAGATAAATGTTAGTTATTTGTTTCGAAAAAATAAAAAAAAATGTTAACCTAGTTTAAGACATTTAGTTTTACTACAGTTTCATGCTGCCTATATTTCTAGGCAAACTATAGGAAACGATTGTAGATAATAACAGTCATAAATAAAAACGAAATTAACAATTTAAAGTTCAGTCTTTGTCATTGAGGATGCTGTTTAAATACTGTTCATATTCTTCTTCTTTGAGCTCAATTTCAAGACGATCTTCTTCAGTGCTTCTTCGTCGTCTCCTCCTACCGAGCTGGCTCGTAGCTTCGACGCAGAGGACAGCAAAGCGGTGGTTGCAAGCAAGTTGTTCTTGACCTAATAATTTATGGCTTAGCAGGGAAGAAGCAAGACCTACTTTATCATTGCTGTCCGAGTCCCATGCATCGCAATATAGATCCATGGCACGCTCACCAGTTGGAAATGATCCATGCCAGATGTATTTTTGAGGCCTGTAAAAAATTGAAATTCGGGTGAGGGTATAATGAAAGCTGCAAGAAATTTCATTGCATGAAATAAGTTAATCGAGAATTTTCGAAAGATTCCAAAACATGAAAATAAAAAACAAAACGTTACCTGAGCGAGTGAGTCGTCATTTTTTACCCTAGTAAGTCTCACCCCTAAAAATAACAGGGTTAATCGCAGGTTATGTATAAACAGGTTTATGTTACACGTCTGTATATTGTTTGTAATCTTTGAATCTTTTTCTTTAAGAGAGTCTGTGTTATAAGACGTTTACTGTTAACAAATAATATTAGATTTGCAAAGTTAAAAACAAAACTATTTATTTTTTTTCAATATGAGAATATTTTCTTTTTGTCATAAACTTTTTAACTGGATATTTTGTATTGTATCAAATCTTAAAAGTACGATTGTTTTTTAAGTGTAGTAAGGTACACTTTTTAAAATATAAAAATTGTAATATTTAAAAAAAAATACTAAACAAAATTATAAATTCTACGTACAAAAATTAAATATCTATAAACGGAAAACATTTTTGGTGGCTCTCTATTAATTTGATTATTTTTAAATATTTTCTGAAAAGATCGAATTGTATCACACAAAAAACTGTCTAACGTGTTTCTTCAGTTAGTTGAATTCTTCACTGAACTGTGTAGGAAAAGGAGGGAAGAGTACATTAGGATAGAGAGGATCACTAGACTGCGTTATAAAAAAATACCACGCAAAGTATTACGCAAGTATCAATTTGATCTACTCAGATCGATGGAGGGTTAACGACAAACAGCAAACTACATCAATTACTTTGATATTCTGATTTCAACTGGGGATATAAACTAATGCATTAAAGTGGCGCCTTGTTGGTGTGTTATCTTCTTGTGGTAATTACAGTTTCGTGATACTTTTTATTACGAATTTTCTACAAATTCCGCTCAATATATATTTCCAGAAAAATTTATTCTCCTGACGTCTATTTTTTATTGTGAATAAAAATAAAACCCATTCGTGTAAGGCTTCAGATACACGAAAGCCTTACAAATTATAGAAATTTGTAAGAATAGAAGTTATTATATCTCGTATATTTATTTATGAAGATAAGCAACAAAACTATCTATTTCCCAAACTTTGTTTAACATTTTAATATTTAATAAAACTAACATGAATAAGTGGAAACAGATATTTATAAATCAACTTTGTTTATTGGACAATAGTAAGTAGAGTATTATGATATTACCTTGAGATTTTCTGAGTTTTATCTTGAGTTTTTTAATTCTTTAAAAATTACCAGTTTCGACATATTACTGTCATCACCAGATTCTTACACCTTTTAAACGAAACCATATATAAAAGTACAAGGTTTATATAAAAAACAATTGAATAAATTAATCACGTAAAATACAAAAATGTTAAGAACCAAATAGTCTACATAAACATATAATCACAGATACGATAACAAAATACAAACATTTATTTTGTTGTCGTGTCTGTGTTGATATGTTTTTGTAGATTATTTAGTGCTTCACATTTGTTTACTTTGACGTGAATTAATTTAATTGAAATGTTTTTTATATAAACCTCGTACTTGTATATAGGTTTCCATTCGAAAAGTGTAAAAATCGAAAGATGACAATGATCTGTCGAAACTGGTAATTGTTAATGAAATAATGAAGATTGTAGTCGGATGGAAAAAAACTCAAGGTAATTTTAATTTAGATAATCTCTATTCGCCATAAATATACTATTATTTTATATTCAATTATATTTTGTATGTTATTGAGTTTTAAATTTAATTTCAAAGTATTACGTTTAGAATTGGAAAGTGCTAAAGCTTTTGTTAAAAAAGACCTATTTATACATAAAATAAATTAAAACAGTTTTAGAAAAAAAAATTAAATTGAAATTATTACAATGTTATAATATACAATAAAACTTTTTTGTATATATATATATATATATATATATATATATATATATATATATATATATATATATATTATTTTTTGTTTTGTACATTATTTCAAAATATGTTATAACTTAACTAATTTCATTTTCTAAAATATTTTTAAAGTAAAGCAAATTTTTTTTAAATTCTTTCACTTTCACTACACACTTAAATATTTAAAATAAATACTTATCTATTGATCATTTATTTTATGAAATAAATAAAAATATAAAATATTTTATATTTAGATTTACTTAAAAACGTTTGTCATAAAATCAAACAAAAAATTACAAAAATGATTTAACTTTTTAGCATTTTATTACAATAAAAAAAAGTAAAGAAAATACAAACCTAAATTAAAACATTATCAAATCACTCATTTATGAAAGGAAGTACTTAATTTACAAGTAAAATTATTGAATTAATATATACCAAGAGTAATTACATTTTAAAAAGTTTTTTTTTTTTTTTTTTAATCATCCAAATTTCATCAACTTGTACAAGACAATTCCTATGCAAAAATGAGCTAAATATACGTCAAACGCACTATGTTTAATAAAAATTTGCCGCTGCAACTTATTATAATATTGGTATTTAAAATATATATGCATTTACTTACCATGCAAAATCTGTGAGAATGTTTTTACCATTAAAACTATAAACGCGAGGCTGTTGTGAAAAGTAAGCACCATCACCATTGAAGATATCTTTCCATGAATTAAACAGCACATCACCCTAAGAAAACAATAAAACACATATAAATAGTTACATGCAGATACTTAATCATGGGAAAAGTGTAGAGAATACCAATGTTATATATATATATATATATATATATATATATATATATATATATATATATATATACTGTTTTAATATTATATACTTACCTATAAAGTTCTAAATGAATATTTAATATCATTCAATTAAAAATATAGTTTCGTAAATATTAAAGCATTTTAAAATAAGTAACTCATTATTGTTCTTAAATGACTTTGAACCAGTTAAAAAATATACCGATTTTAGTTTATTTCTTTGCAACCAGATTGGTGGAATCTTTTTTAAAATTAAGCTACAAGAAGATACAATTGCATATTTGTACTATAAGTGACGTTGCGTAAAACAACATTTTCATTTCCTTCTTCAATTTCAGTCGATAATTACCTTAATATTAACTACAGGAAGCTCTCGATCAGAAAAGCGAACAATTGAGTCCAAATTTTGAACTCTGGAAGATATAAAAGCTCTGAAGGTTCCTCTAAGTCCTGCCCTTCGAGCTTGTCTATAACAGGAATAGTCTGCTCCGCTCTGGCCTTTCATATCTCCACTGAAAGGTTCATTGAGTGCCGCCATTCGTAACTGAACAGAGTTAATTGTTTAAATTAGTGTCATAAAAGTAATTTGTAGAATATCTTATCAATGTAATTACATATTAGAAAGCATTTTAAAAACAAAATTATAGTGAATTTAATATTTGAACAAAGAATTTTAATTAACTAATGGCTGTTGGATAGATTGCATTGTAATCTAGGTAGATAAAGAGAAATAGTATAATTTACTGGAGATTAAATCTAATCTATTATAGTGTAAGCGATTTGACGTGTTATGAGTGGAAGTCATGCACAACTATTTGTATGGAAAAAAAAAGTTACATCTATTTATTTTAGTTACATTTGAATTTGTTAATAAATTAATTAATTCACATTGATAATTTTTTGTTTGATATTTTAGTTTTTTTTTATTAGATGTTTCTTTAATAAATCCAAAATGAAAATTAGTTTTAATTTAGGTATATTGAGAAGAATATAGAAAACAATTTTTTTTTTTTTTAGATTGCTGTTCAATAAAATAATTTCATTGTTAACTATATTTTTTTCTACGTTTAGCATTCTGTTGAATTCTGCTGACGAGATTCAAACGAAATCTATTTTTAAAAAGAAATTTAAAATTTAAAGGAATACTATCAGTCTCTGAAGAATGTATTCAAATAAATTATGTACGTCATTGGAGAAATGATGAATATCAAAATATCAAATAATTTAAATGTATTATATAAAACATTTATCAACAAAAACTAACTTTTTATTATGTAAATTATATTACTCTTATTATCGCAGACACTACGCACACTAAAAAATGTAATAAAAGTATGCTTTAACTTACCATTCGTGGATGCCACTGGTGTGCATAAAAATGTAATATTCTATAATTACCACTTATTATCAAATTGCTAAAATAACATAATACATTTAATATTCATAGTATTTAATAACATCATATCTTTCAACTCTGTCTAGCAATGAAATAATGACTAAAACATTACCTATACAAGAAACTCTAATAGTTATCATGTATATGAATATATAAACATTCCCAATACCACAACAATATTAGTCACTTCATTTTAAGTTTAACAATTGAAGATGGCGATACGTTTATCGAAAATTTACATGAAATAGTTTTTTCAGTGAATTTAAAAGAATAGTATTTAACTTAAAAAAAGCATTAAATACAAAGACGTGTTTCATTATATTTTCATATAACACATTCAGATTACTGACTATGTTTTAATAATTATAATATCAAAAGTAAATTATAAATAGGTTTAATTTATCTTATTATATATGTTATGGTAATCTCATTGGTACAGTCATTTGTTTTTCTCCTTATCGTTTATAGTCGAAAAACATTTCGGTTATAAAATATGTATATAAAAAAGGGATGAAAATAGCATACATTAAAATCTTCTAGTCCTTGAATACTCTAATAGTGTTACAGTTGTGATAGAACAGAGTTGATAAAGAGAAGCATGATAAGAATTATGAATGAGATAGATCTAATCCAAAAGTACACGAAAAAAGTTATAGATCTAGCTTGGTCCCTCGAGATTACCAAGCTCACGATTTTATATTATAAATATACATTATTCATTTTAAATAAAGGTATATATATATATATATATATGTGTGTGTATGTACAGTATATATATATATATATATATGTATGTACAGTATATATATATATATATATATATATATATATATATATATATATATATAATAATGTTTAATCTATATTAAAACATTTTTTAAAACATAAATGTAAAACTTACGACAGGTCCGTCCATGGGCACAGGTTGGTTGTTGATTAAGTTGGAAGATTCAAAAGGCGGACGTAACTTTTCTGTTGTGGTCGTTGGGGGTGGTTCTGTTGAGATAGGCACGAGTGATCCCAACTAAAAATAAAATGAAACGGTGTTGAATAAAAAAACAACTTCGTGTGTTTGCTTGTAAAGTCAGTTTAAAATATAAACTGTTAAGTAAAATTAAACATACCGCCACATATTGCCATCCGTTGTTAACCCGAACTAGCAGAGCTTCTTCGTCAATAATGTATGCTAATGTCCCAACTGGGCTTACAAGTGACATCTGTAAACAAACATTAAGTATTTCAGAGTAACGTTTTATGATTACATATAAACTGTCGAAAAGAAAAAAAAATTTAATTATTAAATAGTAATTAATTATTGAAACGTGCATATGATTCTCCTTTAAAAAAAAAAAGAGTTATTTCGTAAATTGCACATTTTAAACGATCTAATCTTACAAAAAAAGGGTCAATATATTTATACTAAAACTTGTACATTTTCTTAATTTATTTTCCATCTTTTAACAAATGATTGTATGTTATTAATTTTTTTTTAACATGTATATTTTCCCCTTTTTACTAGTAATAATTATCGATAAAATTATTAAATGCATCTAATTTATAAATTTAAAAAATATATTATGAGAATAAAATAAGTGCTTTTTTATAACATAATCTTAATTAAATTTTCATTATATTCTTGATTAAGACATACCATAAATTGAATTAGACAACGGTACCTTTGACATTGCTTCTAAATTTTGGAATGTAACAGCCCCTGGAACTATTTTAGTAGGTTCTGCATCTGTTGAGGATTTGCTTCCTGGTGGTCCTGGCGGTCCTGGTGGTCCAGGTGGTCCTATAATATAAATATACTTTATAACAAAACTGCATTATAATTGTTATAGTATATTCACTTCAAGACTGATGTAATTATATGTAAACCGAAGACCTAAGAAGCAATATTTATATTTTTATTTAAAGTAGGTTTTGTAATTGTTGTTTAAAGGAAAATCGCCTTATATGAAAAATGAGAGGAGAATATAAAATTAACACCCCTAACGTTAGAATAGTCTAATAGTAACGGGTCGGAAAAGAACAATAGTTGGTCAAAAGAGACACGATGGTAAAAAGATGCATCTAACCTAAGACCATATGGAAAAAAAAGTGTAAACTATGAGGTGCCTTAAGGATTTCCTAAACCTTACTCCCTAAGATCAATTTATTTTAATACTTGAATGAATGAATATATGCATTTATCACCCTTACACATACTACTGATACAGTTACATTTAAATAAGTAACTGAAAATAACATTTTTACTACATTCTAAAAAGAAATCAGAGATTACTCATAACATTTAACTGTGTGATAAATTAGGTAATCTTTAGGCCTGTTTAAGATTTACCATCATAATAAAATGTATCATTTATTGATGAAGAGTAATGTGAGTTATTAGGACCCTATCATTAAATAATAAATATCCGCACACAAAGATTTTAGTTGGAAGTTAAAACATTTAGAATTTATAAAAATAACAAAAGAATGGCTTCTTCAACTAAAATTATAGATGACAATATAAACAATACACAAACAAAACCACAATAATTATTGCTTGTAGTAAAATATTTTCTACTTCTATTTTATTATTTGTTTCTAATTTTTTATACACATTTTTATACATTTCGGAATAATGCATACGTATAAAATGGTGATAATTTTGTTTTGGATAATATAAAACTATATTTATTCTCCGACTTTTTTATCTTTTGTAAACAAAACACAATACTATGTTCTGTGCTATAGTTCTTCTGATATGTTCTGCGACTATACAATTTATAACATTGAAAACTTCCATCATACACAGGCGATGACAAGACCAGCACAAATTGGACGAATTGCATTTAAGTATCTCATAATAGAACATACATTTCAATAACATTCTTCAACATAACGACAACATAATAAATTTAAATAATCATCTGTACATTAACTAAAATAACGTTTTATTTGTCCGGTTTTGTGACAAAGCAATGAACACTTGCTACAAGTGTTACCATATTTAACGTAAACTTACTGCCATGATTCTTTTCCTTCAGTTGTCTGAGTTCGTGAATTGCTTTAAGCTCCTCTAAACTCCCACGTGTTCCTATTTCAAGCAGCGTGTAATAAATACATACATAAAATCAAAAATAATATGTTTGTTCAAACAACACAGAACGAGTATGATGAAGAAAATATAATTTACATTTTAACATTGTGATAAAAGCAAGGTTTTAAATGGGAATTTTTTTGTATCAACTTTTAATAATATCACATACTATCGAAAATGATTTATTTATATGTAATAACAGAACTGTAAACATACCTGCTCTACCAGGCTGTGAAGTATATGTTGGGTCGCCATAGACGTGTCTGCTTATGGAAGGTCCTGGAGGTCCTGGTTCACCTTTCTGACCAACCACAGAGACACCTGGCGAACCCTAAAATGAATTACAGTACACTATTATATCGATTACAATATTTATTTAGTCCTAAAAATATATCACGGAAAAACCGAAGTTTATTAAAAAGATTGATGTAATTTAAAACTTATACAACTTCAATTTTAAAAGGATGTACTGTACATACGATGACGTTTCGAAAGTATTAAACACCTTACGCTATCAAGTGATAATAAAAGTGAAAAACACCAACATAGCCTAGTAGCATACATTGGAAACAAAAGTATTATTTAAGTATAAAACTGGGGCTGAGGAATCAAAAATAAGTCTAATATTAAACGAGATTAAAAAAACACCAGCCACAGGACTGCAATAAACAAAAACTGGCAAAGTACTGACTGTTAAAGGCAGATTAAAAACATAAATTGTATTAACATTTAATTTTTTACCGTTTGTATTTAATCTTATATTCACTAAAGGCTTGGGTTCCGAACATAGGTTTCAATAGTGTTTTAAGCAGCAAGGTTACGTTGTTTTTTTTTTCAAAAAAAATCACTCTATTTTTAAAACGTGATATCTGATGTTGATTTATATTCTCAAACGCGGTGTATCCACACATGATTGCAAATGTGTGACTAAAGCATATTGATAACAAGAATAATCCATCATTATCAAATAATTAAAAAATCGAATACATTAATAATTTCTTAAATACGTTGACAAAGATATCCGAAAGTTGTAAATATTGTTATTACATAATCCCAATAATTTTTCAGGTGACATTTGAACCGAAAAAACTACAATAACTTGGCACTATGCCATACGACAAGGATTGTAATGAGCACACACAAATTACAAAACTTTGAAATGTTTCATAGATTTGATTCATGTTGACATAAGTTTTATCAACCGTGGCAAATTAAAATAAACGAAACGGACTGTTATTTGAGACACATTACATTCATTTATACAACATCAAGATATTTGTTTATTTTTAATAGTTTGAATTTGGTTAGGTCAGAGCTTCTCTATAGTATAAAATAATTAAAACGTATACATTTTGGTAACAATGTTTTGATAAAACATCAATTATATGTGAACCGCTTCACAACCACCAGAGTGTAAGACGAACTACTAAGGGTGAATAAGTGCCGGAAGTAACTTAATCCACATAAAAATAATGTGTAATTAATCAACGCATTTTTTAATATTAAAATATTTGATAGCAAATATTGTTGGGAAAAAAAATGAACATCTATGCGAATTGAGATTACATTTTTATTAATTATTTATAGAAAACGTATATTAAATGTTGAGCTTGACTTATGAGAAAAATTATACAGTATAACCAACACACAGAACACAATTCTCACAAAAATTTTTTTTGAGTATTGTGTTCTGTGTGTTGGTTATACTACAGAAAACGTAATTTACTACTTACATAGACATTTTGAAAGGTTAAGTGTTGAAATGTTATGATTAGTTTAACTATATATATTAGGAAAGTAACATCAAAACAAAATAAACTATTTTTCTATTTGGACATATTTTATAATGTCACTCAGAGGCTCTAATATAGTTAATTTGGGCTTGGAAATATCAAGGGATTCGATTTAAATATTATTTATGTTGTCAGATCGCTCTCGTCTTTCCTGAAAAGTCTCTTTCTGTCTCTGACGCTAATTTGAGTATTACAGATGTAGGATTTTTTTGTATATGTAGGTTATTTACTTTCTTTTTTCTAAAACGCATTAGAACTCGAGATATTTTTGTCTTTAAACCAATACTTTTAAAAGACTGAGGTTTATTAGTTAGTATTAGGACATAGCTTTCAGACGTATATTAGACATCCCTCAAGTAACGAGATCTTATAATTTTTATAACATTTGTCAACACTACTGTTGAAGCATATTTTTATTTACAGTATTTGGTTCTGAAATTTAATATTTTTTTTATATAATATGATGAATTCATCTCTTCATGTGAACGGTTCTACTTAAATAAATACAAGTGAAATGTTGTATTTTATACGGCGGAGAGATAAAATGGTAGTTTTCTTCAATTCGGGTCCAATCAAGTTTGGATTACTGTCAAGTTAGGTAATTTTATGTTTAGTTTGTTTCTTACTTCTATTGTACGTAGTGTGGTAAAGTTGTTTGATATATATATATATATATATATATATATATATATAATATTTGTCAATATATAGATGTATATTTGTTAGGGTTATATTAGTTGCAATAGTTCCCGAGTCCAAATAAGTCGTTTTTTATATCTGACTAGCTGTCATCTGTGCAGTGTTCTACAAGTTGAGAGATTTTAATCAAATTTGGTATTTTAGCCATATCTTTAGTGCTTTTAATCATTTTGTAAAACTGAAAATTCGATGTTGATGACATTAAGAAAAACACAAACGTACAATTTCTCGACTTTAACAATCAAGGTCAAGTTTTGAATGTTCATTTTATTTAAAAAAAAAAATCGGTCAAAGGCTTGTTTAAAAGAATTAATTTCTTAAAATTGGTTATACAGATGAAAAATTGGTATTACAAATTATTACATTTCAGGAATAGTTGCAAAAAATATTGAAACTTGACAGCTATCATTAAAAATTGTTTCAATTAAAATTTACATTGAGAATGGGTTTATGGCTCAATCTAACCATGTTCGACAATGTTTTTAAACATATAAATATTTACAAACTCTACGCACATGGTTAATTTTTCACTTTTTGACAACTAGCTAAATAATATTTTTGGTGAAGTAAAGATATGTTTGTTTTTTATTAATTTTGAGGACGTATGCGTGACGAGGTTTATGCAATATTATTCAACTATTGACTTCATTGTATTCTTTTTGTGCCAAGATATTTTCTCAACATTCAAGAAAAATTATATCCTTGTTTCTTGTTAGTTTCTATTAATAGTTTAAAGGCTCATCATTGTGTCAAAATTGGATTTGTTAATTAATTTCAGACATTCCAGGTGCATATATTTGTTATTAGTATCAAGGTATAGGTAGATAGAAGCGTACTAAGAGAAGATTTTAAAATGTTCCACCCCAAGTGTGTTTTTACCCTAAACCATAGCTCTAGTTACAAAAAGCCTTGAGATATACATTTTTAACATGGTGTGGGGTAGGTCTGTAGACACTTACTAAGAAATGGTTTAGAAAATGTTCCACTCCAAGGGTGGTTTTTACCCTAAAGCATATCTCTGGATCCAAGAAGCCTAGAGCTGTGAATTTTTTAACATGGTTTGGGGTACGTTTAACTACACGTACTAAGAAAGAGTTTTGAAAATGTTCCACTCCAAGGGTGTTTTTACAGTGAAGTGGAAATAGGCACAACTTGTGCATATGTTTCATTTTGTGGGGGCGATTGAATACTGAATTCTCAGTCATTATAAATCAGTACATCTTGGTATCTTGACGTCACTCGCTTGTTAAAGCAGTCTTTTTGTATGAATTGTGGACGTTGTTAGTAGGAGTCCATACATGTCGTGAATAGTGTGTTTGTTGCATAAAGTTACAAATATACATGGTATTTTGTTATTATATTATTGGAAATACAAGTTTCCAAATAAAAAATAAAAACTATTTGTCTGCGTTGTTACTGGAAGAAAAGCCTAAATTAATAAATTATATTTTAACTAATATATTTATGTGTTTGTTGATGCGCCCACCAACCACAAAAAAGTGTTTAATCTAGTTTTTTTAATGCAGTCAATGGGCGAATTTTTCTCCATAAAGATGTTCGGTTTCAAACCATCTACGTGACAAAGAGTTACTTTCAACTTTTTAAAATAGATAAAATCATCAATGCGAATAATACAAATTGATACCTTTCGTTGATATCATATTAAATCACTAAATTCTGGAAGCAGATTCACTGTGAATTCCAAGTTCCATCGAAGATTTTATAAATTTGATGGCGATATTACGCAATAGAAATAAGTTATCAACTTTTGTTTCTGAGAGACCTGAAGAAATGTGATGCTTGTAGAAGCAAAAAATAGACAAGAAACGGGTGACGACAGAATTATGTACTGTAATAACAAGTATGCTAGTTCGTATTTAAGATATTTTTTGAGGCATGTAAGTATCCTAATTCGTGTTTAATATAATGGTGAAAGCATTAAGTATGCTAATTCGTACTACAAAATAACTGGTGGATGCAATACTTATTCTAGTTTGTACTTAACATACTGGTGGATGCATTAAATATGCAAGTACGTATTTAAGATAATGCTGGAGGCATTAAGTATGCTAGTTCGTTTTTTTTTATTCTGGTGGAGGAACTAGGTATGCTAGTTCCTGTATAAGACTCTGGTGGAGACAATAAGTAAGCTAGTTCGTGTGTAAGTGTGTGGTATTGCTATTACTTACGCTATTTCGAGTTTAAGATTTTGTGCTTGTAATAACTGAAGATGACGACTTATAACTGAATCGTCGTATTCTATTGTCTTGTATAATTAAAGTTTTTATTGTGGGAAACGATGTTTAAATTAATTTGGTTTGATTGAAGTTTCCAAAAGTGTTGCTCATTAGAATGAATAGAAGTATTTACTGCACACTGATTTTATATAAAGTTTTACATAATTATCTATGGTATAAAGCAAGCTGAGTTTTGTTTATATTATTTTATTATGACATGAGCTTTAGTAGATATTAATTATGTTTTCTGGAGAGCGCTCTCCTTCAGGTTTACTCACGAGGTACAATTTTTACTTTATACAAACAAAACTTGTACTAAATAATAATAATTTACGTACAAATGTACAAATATTTTTTACTAGGAATAATTTAAAAATCAGGAAACGAATGAAGTCATTATGTTACTTGATTTTTTTTAATAGATATATAAGTCAAATATTCTCAAATTTACTCACGGATGTTCCTGGAGGTCCTGGTGGTCCTGGAGGTCCTGGCACAGGTATATATTGCACCCTATTTTCATCATTAACAGCTGGTAGTCCTGGAGGACCAACTGGTCCTGGAGTACCGTCTTTACCAGGGGCACCTTTTTCTCCCTTTACCTGAAACGAATAATTTATATTTTCAACAAATAAAAACGTAAGAAGGAAACATTACATATGAATAGAGCTACAATTGCATCAATTGTGTTGCAAATTAGGTAGGTTTTCTGTTCAGACTAGTATCAACCAAAATATTGTATACCGGACTCATAGTAACCTACCGTACAATTCGTCAATAAAATATACAACTAAATACACCATTATAAATGTTGTTTTTTTTTTTTCAAACCTAAAAAGCACATTATAAAACTAAAAAGTATTCCATACATTGTGCAGTATTTTATATTACTCGTATATAAAATTTAAATTTTCCCATTTAAATATGTGACGAGAATGTGTATATTTTGTAAAATAAAACTATAATTTTAAATTTGATCTAGTTGAATATCTATCTAGAACATCATCATATTCAGGACTTGACACATCCAGAGACAATAAAGCTATCAACACGAGTTCCACTTATATTATTAGTTTGATGCAATCCAAATCACCAAGCAATATCAAATCTTTGGATACTTGTTCAAATGACACGTATAACAAATTTTAACGTATTAACATTTGAGAATTGGGAAGGTTAATATTGTACATATTCTTACTCCAATATATTTTGAATTATTTGTTATATTGTTGCAGCTATGAAACTTAAATGATTTTCTTTTAATGTTATTGTTACTGTATTATGTATAATTTGTTAATATTCATTATATTTTGAGTTCAAATATTTAAAGAGTATATTAATCAATTATATTTAATAAGTTGTATTGTAGATTACTTAGAGCTATAATCTCATTGTTTAGATTTTTACCTTTACGCACAGACACGTAATATGCAAAGGTCTATAATATTCGTTTGTATATCTTCGTGTTATGTCTGTGTTTATTTAAAAATAATAAAATAATAATGACCAGTTTTATAACAATATAGACTAAATAACATATATTTCTTAGTAAAGAAGCATTAACAAAACTATATAGAGAAGAATGATTTTACCGCAAGTGCTTCTCCGAACGGATTAAGAACTTGTCCTGGATCTCCCTTTTCTCCTTTAGGCCCTGGGAATCCCTCACCAGGAGCTCCAGGTCTTCCGATTTGACCCTGAAATGTTTTACAAAAGTAGTACAGTAAATTACAACATTTAGTAACTGTATAAGAGTGATTTTGTTCTTTTAAATTTTATTATTTATTTATATACCTTTGTTTCCGTCAAGTTACTTTTTTTTGTTTTGGTGACGCGTTTCGGGACTTTATTCCATCTTCAGACACAGATATATTAATTTAAATTACTTGACCAAGGTCGTCAAACACTAAAGTTATCCATAAAACACACACAAAAACACACATATCACATTAAAAGACCGTTTTGGTGTTCACCTTCTGGTTACCGGACTTCAACTAGCCAGAAGGCTAATTTAATATATCTGTGTCTGAAGATGGGATAAAAGTCCCGAAACGCGTCACTAACACAAAAAAGAGGTCACTTGACGGAAACAAAGGTAAGAAGCTTTATTTTAAAATAATAGTGACCTGGATAGTGAAAATGAATTCATTTTTAAATTTAAAGTTTATTATAAATTGATGGTAATAATACAAGGATGGAGTAAATTATGAAAATTAATTTTAAGCTAATTGTGTACGTTAATAAACCATATTTAATTCACTACGTTATAAATACTTGCCTCAAAACTCTTATGTACAGGAAAGCATGAAATAAAACAAATATTTTATTGATTTAAATATATAGAACAGATTAATCCATACTATAACTACAATACATAAAATTGTTTTCTTGATAAAAAGGTTAGGTATAAAATAATGCAGAGTTTTAAATCTAACAACGTAATTAACATTGGTAACATATACGTTTTAAAAATGAGTAAACTACAAGAATTTATCAACAGATGTTAGAAGTTGAAACACTATAATATTACTGATGTGGAGGAATTCAATCAAGTATGATTTGGATATTTATGAAATCGTATTGACGACACAGCTGCCGCTAGAATTCAGTTAATTTTAAACAAAACTCTTAAGACTAATTACAAGTAAATACGTTTTAGGTTTAACTAGTCAGATATTTATGCGATTCTGACAGTCTGAAGGTTAACAATTCAATTCAAACAAAAATAATATAGTTGAAATTTGCCACAATTTTATATCAATTCAAAGATAGAAAAATACATGCATCATTAAAATACAAAACTTGCAATTTTTACTGTAATATGTGAAACGTAGAGAAGCAAAGTGTGAGTTAACTGAGGTGATACCACAACACTACCATTGAAAAACTTAAATTAATTTTATTTGTATCACCCACTCATTTCATCTACATAAAAGTTGAACCTGTATAATTTATATAATTTTATAAAACTCCTAAGATATATATGAAACAGATTTTTTATTTCTTTAACCATTTGAAACGTTATTTTACATAAAATTTCCAATTCTTTAGTAAAAAAACAAAACATTTTTTAATCATCTGATAGTTTTGTAGCTCACTTCTAAGTAAACAACCCTTTCATTTTTCTCCTTGTTGATTGGTTCCATTTTTAATAATTCATTTACCAAACATAAATAAATATAAATCCAATCTCAACCAATATTGTATAACATTATAGTATTTTACTTAATCACCATGTTAACAAGACTATATGTGTCTAAGCGTGTCCCAGTTTATATGTGTAATATTTTAAGTAAATATATATTATAACATTATTATTTATATTAAGTTTTATGTTTCCACTAGCTGAACTTTTAATGTATTCAAATCAATTTCGTCCAATATCTTAAGCCGGAATTAATTAATAATATATTGCATTGTATGTGATGAGGGCATACTTATCTAATTATTATTTATAAGATGATAACCGAAAAATGACTGAATACTACTTGAAATTAAATTTGAAAAGTATATGTATAATACATAACCAAATAGTTTTGATTATCATGGTTTCTTAAGGAATTTATATTATAAAATAAGAAAAAGGTTGTAGGAAAGTTTTCGTATAATATCTCCTTAAATCCCAAACAATATTTTTTATAACTAAAAATGGTAAAATTGTTACTTTTTTTTCTTTTCATTTTGTCATCAAAATGGTTCTTTGAAAAATTGAAGATTATATTACAAAAGTTAATAATATTCCGTAGCCCCATTAAAACATGTTTTAAAGAGAAGGACATTGGTATCCATTGTCATGTTTTTTGGTCTGACGAATAAAGAGGGAAAAATTTCGACCACTAAGATATCTCTAATCACCATCAGATATAAAGAATCCAACGGCAGGCGTCTAAGGGATTTAAAGTAACATGCGTCCAAAACAGAATACGAGACTACACGATTTTAATTTTCCGACAAACTACGAGTTGAAACACTGTTTTAAGTTGAATTCATGTGTTCAATTCACGAACTTATGGTGCCCCTTTTATGGGGAGGAGAGCTGTAATGAAGATACATATCAAAAATGATTACAGATGATTACCGTTTAAAAATTGATGAAAAATACTATATTTATTTTACATATTATTTAGTAAAAGTGCAAGACATTATATATGAAATATTAAAACCCATAAATATTGAGCTAAGAAGTCAAGTTAAACTTAAACGTGTATGTCAATTGTTGTAAAGTAGAAAATGTAATTATATGTTCCATATTTAAGAGTATGTTCCTCCTTAAAGTTAGCAGGTTGTATCTCAAGATTTTAAACATATTGCATTTTATATTTGTATTTTTTTAACATATAAAAAAATTTAATTGATCAGAAATGTCTAAAAACAATGTTGGATGATACGTTTTTTTAGTAAAAACAACAAAATAGTTATCTGCGCAACTCCAAGTTATTTAAAACCAACCTGGCTATGTAATTTTACAAACAGTTTTATCAACTTACCGGGAATCCTGGTCGTCCAATTTCACCAAGACCTCCGGGTTTTCCCGGCGGACCTTGAATCCCAGGTCGTCCTCTACGTCCTCGCTTTCCTCTATCTCCCTTTTCCCCTTTAACGGGTATAAAATCTGCTCCATTTCCAGATATAGAGGCTGGTCCAGGTGGTCCTCTTTCACCTCTTTCTCCTTTCATTCCCTGTCCTCCTGGAGGTCCTTCATTACCTTCGTTTCCTGGTTCACCTTTCTCTCCAGCAGGACCCTGAAGATTTGTTATTCTTTAATATTTATCTTCTAACAATTGTACAAATTTTTACAAATACTTAAACAAAATTATTTGAAATACAAAAAGAACTATATAAAAATCGTATTATTAATTTGATTCAAATATTATAACCGTGATAATTTTTAAAGCTTTATTTCTTTCCAAATTACATTATATAGTTTTTACAATTACATCAAGTTCTTTTTAACTCGTTGGAGATATTACATTGAAATTTATTATGAGATTTATAATTATTTAAGTAAAATTAGATTTGGCGAAAATATCATAGTCGTATGTTGACGCCAACATAAACACACCTGCCTTAGGAATTTGATAGTCGTATTTTTATATCGTAGTTGCCTAATTGTAGCTTGGCTTTAGTTTAATTCTTTGTAACTCAATTTTATTTACTAATTTAAAAATAATTTGACATCACATAATTATTATTATTTTTTTAATTGAAATAAATACAGAAGTTTTTTTTTAAATTACCTGAGCTCCTACAGTCCCAGGAATTCCAGGAGATCCACTAGTACCTGCATCCCCTTTGTCTCCCTTAGGTCCTATTTCACCTTTGTCTCCTTTTAAACCTTGTTCTCCTTTCAAACCTATGAAAATGTGCAGTAATAAATATCACAATTGTGAATATAACAAAATTAACAGTGTAATTTGTTTATTATGTTTTAGCATGAGATTAAAGTTATTTTTAAAATAATAAAAAAATGTATAATCATAAATTTCAACTAGTCAAATTTATTTTTGTATAAATCTATGTAATTGTAATGCTACTAAAATTTCTCTTATGCCAGGACATTGAGAACATAAATAGTTGTAATTCACATACCTGCACCCATTCCTGAGCCCATGAATTCAGCGTCATCGCCGCTAAGTATTCCAGGAATAATTCCTGGAGGTCCTGGTGGGCCAGGAGTTCCAACGTCACCTAACAATTACAAAAAAGTGTATGGTAATAATCCTTTAAAAATACGTACTTAGTAACTAGTTTGTAAATTGTTTAAATTTCAAATATAAATATAATTTTAATATACCGTGAAGTTATTTTATTTTCCATGCATTCCAAAAAAATATTCATTAAAAATATTCCATTTCCTTTAATATCTCAGTTATAAATTGCTCTACTTTTGTATAATTGTCGTTACGATTCTATTTTATTAAAAATCATTTCACTTCGAAAAAGTTCTTTTGTATATAATAATTAGTACTAAATCAAAAAATCCGATAAAAGTTCAATCGTTCTATTTTTTATTTACTATAAAAAAAAAATAAATAAAGTGTAATCTAAAATATATGAATTCAATTTGTAAAATCTAAAAAAAGTTTCAGTAGCTAGAGCTGTAAATTGATAAAATATTAAAAAATGCTACAAACTTATATTCATATATCTGTTTCTATGATACCTATAATAAACCACATTTCATTAATTTGTACCACATTTTATGAAAGTCATACAACGAGATAAATATTGATTCGCCAACCATAAATTGTATTCATATTTTAGGGTCCGAATTCTTAAGATTATTTATATTCGCAGATTGCAATAAATGTTTGATTTATTACCATTGGCGGTTTTTGCTAAATATAAAATAAAATATTTTCCTACACCCAAAAAAAAAGAACTCGTAGTATATATCACTAACTAATAGAATAAATTATTTTGCAATTGGAAATGTATTACTTTTTATTTTTGTTATTATTTTTAATCTATTGACGACCTCAGAATGATATTGAGTTAATCTGATGATGGCAACGAGATCCCCAAACTCGTCATTAAAAAAAAAAAAAAAAGAAGGAAGTTAGTCACATCCAGATATAAAGTAAGATTCTTTAATCTTTGTAATGTATGTTTAATTTTGGGAATTTTACATGAAACCATTTTGTCATAATTAAAGTTTTGAAAATTAATCATATTGAATTCATTAAATAATATTTAAATTCAAAAGAGTGTATTGAATACATTTAGGCTATGGATAACATTTTGAAGAAGCAGAAAAAAGGGAATTGAAGAGAGTGGTATTAAAGTTAATTTGATGTGTTTCCAAATCTCTTACTGAGATATAAATTATTGAAATGGATCTATTTTTAAAATAGACAATTTATTTACGATAATAATAAGCGATGAATTTATGTTTTCTAATAAATTGGAAATACAATGCTTTTTCCAATATTTTATTACTTTTTATGGGAGAAACTATAATAAAATTTAAGTTAAAAGCATTACAGTTTTACTACCGAAATATAGTTTTATACCGGTATCGTATTTATGAAGATAACGTCAAACAATTTAATAAAAGTAAAATAAAAGTAAATACCCTTTTCTCCTTTACTCGCTGGTCGACCATTTTCACCCGGAATACCTTGCATGCCATCTAATCCTGGCGCTCCTGGCTCTCCTTTAAATCCTTGACTTCCTGGAGGTCCTTGATGGCCCTGTCCATTAAATAGAAAACATAATATTCCATAAACCTGGTCCTTATAATATAAATACTTAGTTTTAAAATAACTTGTATTATAGTATGTAACAATAACAACTAAATTTCTGCACTTACCCTATCCCCTTTATCTCCTTTAGCACCAGCCTCTCC
This sequence comes from Aphrophora alni, assembly GCA_963513935.1. Taxonomy (NCBI): domain Eukaryota; kingdom Metazoa; phylum Arthropoda; class Insecta; order Hemiptera; family Aphrophoridae; genus Aphrophora; species Aphrophora alni. The sequence continues at coordinate 9,372,851 of OY740773.1, forward strand.
TCTCTCCCCTTTGTCACCTGGCAAGCCATACTGACCTTTCATACCAGGAGCACCATCTAATCCAGGATCTCCTTTAGGACCTGGTGTACCTGGACGTCCCAATGAGGATTCATAAGCAGTGCCCATTATTGAGTCCTATAGACAGATTAAGAAAAATGTTTATATATATAACTACAAGCTTTACGCAATAAGATACTTAAATAATATTTTGTATGTGTCATACAACTTCATTTGTTTTTGTTTTATACTAAACAAAACGCAAAAGCAAAAGATATGTATTTCAACTTACTTATTTATTTTATTTTTTCGTATCAGGCACAATATATAAGCAGAAGAGCTTTACTGCACTATAATTAATAATTTTGATTTAAATGTCTTAAATAAAATGAGATAAATATTAGGAAACACTAAAATTAACAAAACATACCCTTCAGATTAATCGAAACATCTATTTTAAGGAGATGCTTTAAGATACAATGATTACTTAGTTTACAACAGAGTGTTGATTGTATCCATTGCAGTAGTAGGCTACTCTTTAGAGACTGAGATACGTTACTCATTGTAAAGGAACAACAACACAGAGTAACAAAAAGTATGTCAGATGTACAGATTAACTTAAAATTGAAAAAAAAAATATTATTATTTGTAACTGATTTATTATCACTTATCAAGTAATATGCACTTCATAATAAATATTTTTTTAAACAGGTTGGAAATCGAAACTGTGAAGAAAGAAATTTTATTTTGTATATTTTTGGGCAACGGATTATAAGATAGAATTATTTATAATTATCGTAAATTCATAATATTTTGGTTCACGTTAATCTCAGGTGAAAACCTAAAAAAAAAAAATAATAAATAAATAAATTAGTGAAACAAGGAACAACTTTTGTTTCTTGTAAATATTTTGAAATGTTATTAGTTTTCAAGATATTCTGAATTAGGAATTATAAATCTCAAACATTTTGCAAATGCACAAAAAATGTCTTGGTTTTCTAGAATATAGTTAAATATTAACATACAGTAATGTGTGTCTTCACGTCAATGTATTTTATCTGCTTCCAAAGATACAATGATTTTAGAAGAACACAAAATGAATGCCAGATGGAAGCAGGAAGCGTCTACGGACCTATGTTTGTTTAACTAGTTTTATATTTTAATATCTCGAGTCAACTTCTGAAACATTGCCGTCCACTTTTGAATTATACAGAATATTTTGCTCAGAGAGGTGTGATATAATATCAAAACTCCATTATTATCTTGAAATAAATATAATTATTATTTTAAATACTTTATGTTTCTGTATTTTTTTTCTAAAAAATTATCGTTGTAGAATAAAATTTAACACATTCCTATAAGTAGTATGTTTAGTTATTCATTGAAACGTACTATTTCATTAATTATATAGTTTATAAGAAACATAATTAAATAATAATTTGAAAATTTTAACGCAGGTACACAAAAATAATTTTAAAATCAGTATAATTGAAAAATGTTTAATTTCTATATCGTAAAATTAAATTTTATAACAATTTTTATCACAGATTACAGAAACAGCTGTTAGTAGTTTATTTTTTAAGTACAATGTTTACAATTTGTGCACTAAAATTGTCCACTTGAATTTGTTAATATGGAAGAAATTTTTTTTGCGGATTGTTATTTTGAAAACACAACGTTTTGTACAAAACTTACATATTAGAAGATGTTTATATGTTTTAACATTTACTTTAAATCTCATAATTCGTTAAAAGTTAGATGGATTGAGTTTATATAAACAGAAATTATTAACAGTTGTGTTACAAATAGGATGTTCATGGGTTAAGAGACAACATGTAACCTCAAAACTCGAAAACGATTAATTTAGTAATTATTTTGTAGTATTTTAGCAATAAATATACAAAACAGCGCCCAAACGTATAGGCCAATTATGCCAAATTAATTGTAAGTGTAAATCATCTTTATGGGATTATTTATCAATACTTTTTGATTTCGCCAAATAAAAAGTTTTAAGTTTCTTCATTAAGATTATATGAATTTAAAACTGTCCAACTGCTATACAACTATTTTTAAGGGAAGGGTGTTCTTTTAATGTAAGTAAATAAACAGTTTTTTCTTTAACAAAAAATATATCTTTTAAAGATTAAGACTTTGTAACGTATTTAACAATAACTCAGTTTATTAAATGAACTATGTTCTTAAATATTTAGTTTATGTAACATTATATAATTAAATAATTGCGTTATTGTTATTTATCTGACAGTAATTAACTGTAATGCCGTATAATAGGGTATTACATTTTAGAGCATTGAATTAAATATTTAATTTGGTAATTAGAGATTTTCTAAAATATGTTATTCGAATTACATTTATTTATATAGATGTCATGTTTAGAATTAATGTTATTTACATTTTTTTTCTGTAACAATATATCCTTATTGTAGGTTTAAAAATTTTACTATTGTCTCAAGTTACATATTTTTTTTAAATTGCCTTTACATTCTACTTGCTATTATTGTTTTGAACGATATAATAAATTGGGAGATTTATTCTACTGAGATATAAACCCGTTGTAACTAAATCCATTGATCTCATTCAATATTAACCTATATATTGGTAATCCTATAAATATACAGTAAAGACAATACGTCAAACCTGAAATAACTTAAGCTCAACTATTGGAGGCCCTTTATGATGATTTCATAAGACCACTGAATGCAAGAGTAATTTTATAGATTTGAACTGAGCTTCGGATAGTTTGTACATATCAGAGTTAAATAAATTTGTCATAAATTGAATTGTATTAATGTTTAAATGTTAAAAGTGTTATTACATTTACACAAATTGGTTTTAATTTCGTTGAATAAATTTGATGTATTTGTATATATTTCCAAACATCGAAATAAATTGTATAAAACAAATTAAAAACAACCCTGATATATGGAAAACCTATTGGATATTTGATAAACTAATTAGATTGGAATTTATTCACTTGTTGTTTTAGTGATACTTGTTGTTCAAGATGATAATATCAACTTGATATATTGGCGTAGCAGTGGTTAGAAGAATTATTGACATAATTACTGTATTTACCGTAGCAACTCACATGTATCAATATTTAAGACCACAAATATTTCTCCATGGAAGAACTTATATCTTATATCAAATGTCTATACTAATATGTATATAAATTGTATAACTTATAAATTAATATGTCTTTCGTAATAACTACAAAGTTACGTGGTTTACTTAGGCCAGTTGATAACTCCTTACTATTTAGTATGTTGTGTAATAGGTGTAGGTCACTCCCCTTTGTCCTAATTGTGTATAGATACTGACCGCGGCCAGGACAGTAATTATGATAGTAATAGTTTGATTAGTTCAGCTTATACATCACTGTAAATAGCGATATTGTCATTTAAACGCGTTTCAGTTAATAAAGGTAATAAATGTATTCAAGTTTGATTTGTATTTTGTCTTGTCTCAAAATAAAAGCGCAATATTTATTTATAATTACAGTTAATTTTGATTATATTTTTAAAAGAATCTTTATGAATACTAACCAAATTGGATTTTTTTCACTTGATGTGTACAACGTTATTGAAAATTTAAATACATTTTCTACAATTTTTTGAATTATTAATTTATATTACAAGTAATATTTATTGCGCCATTTTGTGAAATTTATAGCGACTTGTGATTGTTAAGTTTGTATTCATATGTAGCATCAAGAGTCTGTTAAATAACCATTTACAAAAAGTATAAGTATTTATCTACAAACATGAGATAAATTTATGAAAAATTGTTTGTTTCATAATTTAGTTTTACATTGGGGTGGGGAGAATATATCATTCAATATTTATTTTTATGTGGAACTCGTTTATTTATTTTTATGTAGCTCAAAATGAAACTATAGTTTGACTGAAGTATAAATTCAGACATCAATATTTTATTTGGTAAAAATAATCAGCATTACGTTAATGTTGATTAAGTATTGCTAATAATGTTAATATTGGTAAAATTAAAAATGTAAATGAATTTTTTTTTTTTTTTTTTTTTTTTTTTTTTACAAATCATTGCTAAACGGTAGTCATCTTTTATTTAAACTATTGATATTACAATAAAAATTAATCTGATACCTTTTAAAACTTTTAGACATTACATAAAATATTATTTTATTGAGGTTATAAAGATAATTCAGTATAAATAGCGTCAATTCACGACAATATATTCACGTAAGCTATTTGTTTTATGAATAAATTAAACCGACCCAATAAAAAATCATTTAGAATGTAATAAGTTTGCTGTTGATATTTATAAGAATTCTAGATAATTGGAGCCTAGAGTAGAAACCAAATCGAAATCATTATAAAACAACATACAAATGATGGTTATTTACCTTAAAAATTGAGCGGGGCTTCCAACTTGGCTGCATGTAAAAAGCAATATTTATATAGCTACAAGACATTTAAAATTTATCACCTATACATTTAACCATAATTACCTAATAATTTCTTTACAAAAAGAATAACATATTCCTTTCATTTAAAGGCCATAAGATTTATATCGTAAGTTTCTATAACTATTTGTGTTAAAAATAATATTAACAAAGCTACATTCAGATAAAAAGTGTACCTATAAGATCCACCTAATCAAGAATTGAGGCATCAATTTTCCTTAATCACATCAAAAATATAAAATAAAATAAACAACCAGAACTTACACAGAAATAATATAGAAAGCATTCACAGGTTTGTTGACAATATAAATTTATTATTTAAAGGTTATATATGATGGATCCATGATTTTGAGAGATATAGCATACATTCTAAGTTTTAGTTTGCAAGTGAAATAGTACACAATCTACCCATCAACTTTCTAGATATAACAATATCAAAATGTAACAACAGGCATATATTCAAAATATAAAAGAAAATACCATACACGAATATTCCAACCACACACACACACACACACACACATACAAAATCGCTGCATATAACCATAGAATCAATACACTAATTACAATACCAATGGACAAAATTTTTTTTTTTAATGAGGAATTCTACAACATTAAATATACAGCTAAACAAAAAAAGTTACAACCCAGAAAAAACAGAAAAAAATAGTACATGAAGATAAAACTAAAATATCAATAGCAATAATCATCAGCCTCTATGGAAAAACAATTTCACCTTAAATCACAACCCAAAATTTAATCACTATATGAGCAATATTTTTTTTTTTGAAAAGAGAGGATATAACATAGCTAAACAAGTTGTAAACAGGAAAGCTAATGCAGATTACTAGTTTAAAAGATCATGTGTATAAACTAGTAATAAATAAAAATATTTAGATATTATATAACTGGAATAATTGCAAATACATACCTCGGATAGAAGAGTACGAAATTTATAAAACCGATAGAGAATATTCAGGATCTATCTCAAAAGGTTTTTTTTTATATTTTGGAACACCCCCCCCTTCCATTTATGAGTTGGTAAGATTTTTATGTCTCAGTAAAAGAATATAACTCAGTGCACCGTGTGTTACCGGTGGTGAACTATGAGAGCTTATAAATGTACCTTCAAGACATCGTGTTTTATATGTGTAATTATGTTGTATGGCTTTCTTATTTGTGTATTAATGTATTATTAAGACCTGATAATGAAAGGATATTAAGCACGAAACACTTGTTATAAAAAAGGAAAAGACTGAAATAACAGGATTTATGGCGGTAAGTGAAATTAAATTATATTTCTATTCATAGATATTATTTGTTCCTTCGGAAAACTGATAAATTACAAACAAAACCTTGTGTTCAATACGTCCAGAACTAAAAACAAAATGAGTTTCAAGAGTATACAATACTAAAAACTAGACTTTATTTTGAACATAATGACAAATTTTAAAACAGAACATGTATGTTGCCCGACGATGCCGCAAGGCGAAACAATTGTAGCTCATTTATACTATTAAATATTTGAAACTTTAAGCTTTTGCTTTATTTTATCCTTGCACAGAACATGTATTAAACATTACGGTTTCATTTGAGACTTGTGAATCACTCAAAAGTTACGTACACGTACAACTGAAATGTTATTTTCACTAGGAAGTTTGGTAGTAATTTTATTCTGAATTGTGGTAAAATAATTTTTCTGCTCTTAATGAAACTAATTAAAATATAAGATGAAAAGTATTTCATAATGTTAAATACACTTACGTCTAAATTAGATAACTCAGAAGATCCTGGAGGTCCCGGAGGGCCAGGAGGACCAGTCTCTCCAGGCATGCCAGTTATACCCGCTTCACCTGCAAATAAATTTAAAAAAAAACATAACAAAAACAATACAATTAGGTTTTAATTTCGAAGCTTTTACTTGATGAAACTCAAAAATTATGTTATTAGGAAAAAACTTACGTAAAGGAGAATAACAGTTGTTTTATTTTTGGTCCATAACATTATAACAACTATGAAAGAATATTTCTCAATACTACAACAAAACAATAACACAAAAACTGTATGTTTATTCTACCTTAGATATATTTCAATAACACTGTTATCATCTGACAGGGGGAGGCAACGCTTCACAACAGAAGTAATTGTAATTATTAAGGTTAGTGTGTATTTTACCTCTGAAGATGATAGCATTGCTATTGAAATGTGCATAAGGTAGAATAAACATAACTATACAGTCTTTGTGTTGTTAGTGTTTTATTGTGGTTTTGGGAAATTTTCTTTCATTGTATATTCACCACAGTGCTCTAGTGATTCATGTTATAAGAACACCTTATAGTAATCACGAATAAACGATGGTTATTTTTAAATAAATTGTAGTTACATAGACTAAAAAATACATTTATTTCTAAAACTAATATAAACCTTTAGTACTACGGAAGGTACTTGTGAGAATTCAAAGTTAAATGAAATAAAAACATAATATTTTATAATTTTATTGAACTTTCCAGATTATGGTTTCACCAATGCACATTTACGAGGAAGCTACACACAAACTCACCGTGTTAAACTTCCTCGAATATGCTCTAACTGGTGAAACCATAGCCTGCAAACTTAATAACATTGTGGAATTTTACAAAATATTGTGTTTGTTTAAAAAACACTTGGTTATCATAATTTGAATATTGCCATCAGTTTAAATGTTAGAAAATATTATTAAATTATAAATCTAAACTAATAAATTTAGTTTTTCTATTTAGAAATCAAATAATTGAAAATCAACAAATGTATAACTAAAATAGTGATTTATTCTCCATGATTTTATTAATATTATTCAATTAAATGTAAGAGAAACTTAAAAACAATAACAAATTTTATACGATTACTAGATTTTGTAAAATAGTTTGGTTATTTTAATATAAAATAAATACCAGTTGGTATTTTAAAAAATTATAGTCAGTTGAGACATTCCAAACGTAATGCATATCTACGGTGACAAATAAATATAAATAAATTAAACGAAACTAAGCTTAGGTTATGTTTATTTAAGTTTATACACAGATTGTAATTGTCGAAAATTCAAAAAAAAGGGAAAACAATTAAAAAACAAATTTAACACAAAACAATCTTTATTTGTGACAACTGTTTTGCGTTTAAGCATTTCATATATTTTGTTAACATATATGAAGTTTTAACAAAACTCTGAAATATCAAAAACAGTAAATAAATTAAAATGCACAATCAATAATATCTTACCTTTCTGTCCTTGAATACCTTCAGGACCTTGCGGACCTACATCACCCCGGTCTCCTTTGTCACCAGAAGGGCCTGATGCTCCTCTTTCCCCAGGAGGTCCTGGTAAACCCTGAAATAAAATAAATGTATTGATTTGTACATAGTTCAATAATAAAGACACACATTTTTGCTGAATTAGAATTTTTTTTTAAATATATTACAAAAAATCCACTTTCTTTTATTTAGTTCGAAGAATAATTAAGTTACCGTATATTATTTGTAAAATTTATTTATCAGAGATAACTTAAATTATTGTCTAGAAACAAATGTATTTTGAAACAATGTAAACTTAATATGCCGTTTGCCCTACTAAGAAGGTCCAAATTTTACTTTACAATCGATATTATTTATCAACAGTTGTGATATAAAATTGTACACTGCTCTAAAATAGGTCCTAATAGTACTGACATAGAAAATCAATTATTTTTGTTAAGTAAATCGTAAGCAGTTTTCATTAAGTATTTCTTCTACGCAATTTAATTACTTGAGATAATTTATTTTTGCGTACTTTAGTTTTCCGTTATGCATTTCAGGGCAGTTTTGGACAGTTGTTTAACACGTGAAAATAAATATTAACCTATATTTTCGTTAGTTTATATTGCAAAAATGTTGTTGTTGAGCATTGTTTTTCAATAGAGCAGGAAGTTTGGTGTTATACTTACATGGTTCATGCATTTAATACGTTATTTAATGGCATAAAACTTTCTTTAATTGCATATCCAGATGTTGAAATTTCAGCAAACAAATGAATAAATTATAAATTTTGATATTACAAACACGCAGCATAGTAAAAACACAAAGACGATTTTCTGACAAGGAAAATACGTATTCATTCTTTACTGTGGTATCGAATAAATCAACTTCCTTCTAAAAGTTTCGTTTGATACAGCTGTAACCAAATTTACTGTATATAACTTTGAAAAGAACACAACATACAGTTTTTCAAGAGTAGTAGTGGTTTTGGTTTTATTAAAGATAATTCGCATAGAAGAAACAATTTTTGATCCTGAGGCATGGAAATTCATGAAGATAATTTGTATCAAAAGGACAGTAATGTAGAATAACAATCTTTATATAACTCCAAAATCTTCAGGTAATGGAACAGATAACTGATATCAAAATTGATCAGGGTTTGTGCTAATGTGATTACTATTGGATTACGTCATTTCTGACATATTTATGAACGGTAAAAGATTAATTATTAATCATAACGGATAACTTATCTTACTTTTGAAGAATGAGTTCTGTTGTTTGACGCTACGTCACTAGCTGGCTATGTAATCCTGTTATTGATTTATTTAAATAATAATAACCGTCACGTGCCAAATTGGATATTATGAATTTTTTGATCGGCCATCACGAACGCCAGATTTGAAATTTTATGATGTTTATTATGTGGACATAATATTTGAAGGAGTCTATTCAATCCCCACAACCTCCAAAAACAACGTCCCTGGATGAAAAATGTGCCTGCAATAATAACGTGAAAGAGGTGATTTGAGAAAAATTGTTTTTCTTCTGACTTTTCATGAATCATTTCTAAAATGAACTTATAAATGTGGCTTTATTAATTGTTTAAATTTGTATTAAGTTCCTAATACAAATTACTAATTAGTATACTAATTAGTGATACTTAACTTTCATAAACTTTATTACTATAAATATAACCATTGATATTTTCAATGGGATTTTTATTAATAGTCATTTTTCTATTCACTAATGAACATCCTTTTAAATTAATTTGTAATAACTTTTACAAACGACAATTTTGAATGAGAAAGTTAATATTGATAAACTTACAGGTACACCAGGAGGGCCTTGTTTACCATCGATCCCTGGAATTCCTGGAGGTCCTGGTATTATATTCGGATTATCGAAGGAACTTAACATCTGTGTGAGATTACATGCACATATTCCTGGAGGACCTGGAGGTCCTTGGACTCCTCCGACCGGCAACAGCTATAAAACAAACCAAATAATCAGATAAAACAACGTAAACTAATAAAAAATATAATTAATTGAAGCGGTCCGAATTGATTCATATATTATCATATAATAGCAAACAAATAAAATGTTAAAAATGAAACCGTTTACGTACCAATAGCATTAGATTAAATAATGCTCTCGTTTTTTGTTGTTATTTTCAGATAATATATATATATATATATATATATATATATATATATATATATATATATATATATATATATATATATATATATTTGTGGAAACAACATTATTTACTTTCACTTCCTTTGTATGAAAAAAAAATTGTTTTTAAATAAAACCCTCTACTATTTCTGACAGAACTAAGGTCTGGACAGTAAAATTAAATTAAATCTCATATTAACACACATTTTTAAAACGAAGTCATCATGTTAAAATAATACAAGTACCTGATTTACTTAGTTTGATGTTAACAATTTGGGTTGGCTTTATTTTATTTCTTACCAATATCACAGTATCTAATAACAATTTCAATCTTAACTTGTTGAATATAAATGATTTGTGTGTATTATTTTCCACAATTTATTTTATGAATTTTCATTTAAAAAAATAAAGTGACATTAAAACAAACATAGTAGTAATAATAGTTACTCTCTCCTCTGTGGTAAATATACAATGAAAGGAAATTCTCTAAAACCACAATAAAGCAATAACATCACAAATACTGTAGTTATATTTATTCTAACTCATGTAAATTTTAATAGCACTGATATCATCTTCAGTAGTACAATATACACCGTATAAGTTTGATTTGTTTTGTTTTGTTTTGTATTGTAAGTATTTTATTTAGTTTTGGGGGAATTTTCGTTCTATCTCTTCTCTATGTCAATAAAAAGTAAATAGTTGAACAATATATATTTGGTAAATTATCTTGAAAATAGTATCTTTACTTATACAAACGAATTTTTGAGAAGGATTCATTCAAAAGTACATTTTCTAAAAAAAAAAAGAAAAAAAAATTCAACAAAAGTAAATGATAGGGTTCGGTTGAATAATTTGTCTTAGGTATTACGTCAATAGACGCGACGTGTGGAAACAGTGACACGTCGATCTTCCACGACAAACTTTCATCAAATCTTAGAATAAAAACTTAGAACAATAAGATGATTCCAGAATAGATTTAATAATCATTATTATAAGCTTTATATTTAATGATTTAAAATGTATTTTCAGTTGCTGTACATTGTTTATCATTTTAATTCAACTTCAATCATAACATTATTAAAACTGTCAGACAAAGAACAACGCAAAGTTTTGTTTGAAATAACGTAAATGTTACAAAACCTATACTGAAAGATTCCATAAAATATCAGATGGCGTTCAAACAATTTATTTCAAAATTAAATAATCTATAAAACCAGCAATTACTTACTATACAAATAAATAACTCACTTGATAATATTAACCAATAGGATTTAATAACTTTAACAATTCTCAGGTAAGCAAAGAAATAGAAACATTTTTTGAGATAAGATGACGTTTTCATTCAGGACCTAACTACAATGTATTTTCAAAAGAAGAAGAATATAATTAAAGTCTAAATTCATTGTAACTCAATTTTTTTTAGGGCGAATTGATTTTAAAGTATTTTCTTTTAATTTGAGATACTAAATATTCAAAGAAGAGTAAATGTATAAAAGAAAGCACATGCAAAATAATGTAAACGAATTAACTAATACATATACACTGAATCTTATAATATATATATATATATATATATATATATATATATATATATATATATATATATATATATATATATATATATATATATATATATTCAGAATTTCAAAACTTAATATAAGTAGAAGTTTCAGAGATAGGGACTTTGTGATAAAAAAAAAGTAATTTATAACAGATCATTTAAAAGGATGGGCAGTTTAATTTAAAATTAAATACATAAAATTTTATTTAAAAACCTGTCTACTTGAAAATATAATCTGAAGCGAAATTATATGCGTTATATAATAAGGTTTAATGTATGCATGAGCACATACATTTGTATCTACTATTTAAGAAAACTATGTGATAAATAATTGCGATTGTTGGTTTACATGAATACAATACTATATACACACACACATATATATACCTTATTTTCCTTTTTTACGTTTCACATTTTCATGTTATATAGAAATGAACAATTTGTAATGGATAGTCAATAAGAAAATTTGATCTTGATATATTGCACGTATATAATTATGTTTAATTTTATTTAAAAATATTCAACCTAACTTTTGAGTGAAAAAAAATGACACGTTTTCTTAGATCAAAGTTTCGTTTTGACTTAAAAACTTATATAAATTATTACTATATTTTTTTTTAATTATTTGGGATTCATTTAGAATATTCAAGGATAAAAATATCATGAAAGTATGGCCCATATTATTTTTCAGCAATCGTATTATATTAAATTATGATTTAGTCTATACAATATGTACGGTAAGGTATATTGATTTTAATTTTACAAAAAAAAAGGAGTAAAAAAGTTTATTATTATTATTTCAGTATTAAACTATATTAGAGGGAATTTTAGAAAATTATTAATTAGTCTGTTAATTTGTAATGAACAATTTAAGAGTTAATTAATATCAGAAATTACTGATACACTATGTTACAGGTCTTTTGTGTGAAAACCATTATTGAATGTTGTATGAAAAACCAATTATACTCTTTTGTTGTATTACAAAACAATAAGCATGTAATATATTCGATATACAACAAAACAAATGAATTTTAAAATAGGTATGCATCGTCAGCATTGTTTACGATTTCATTACACCATGGTACAGATGTATACAACGTTTTACAATATGGACACTTTTACACATTGTTGAGATCTGTGTTTATGATAGTGATGAATCTTTTTAAAAAGCTCTTCTTGAAGACTAAATAAAGTAAGAATATCATAAAGTACTAGTTAAAATACTTAGTATTACAGCGTTTCTATTTAAGATTATGTGAAATTAAACCGAGCATTCCATTTACTTCATTAATCGTTCAGCCATAAATGCTTTCGATAGAACAAAAACTCGAACACAAGATCTCACACAAATTATGTTTACCTAATCAAAACGCATTTTAACGACAACATCGCCATCCTCATTGATACATGAGCTACAATTAATCAACTGTTTAGTTAGATTGCGACTTTGGACTTTACAAACAAGAGGATGGCGACTATGTCGTTGAAACGCGTTTGATTAAGTAAACATAATTCGTGTGAGATCTTGTGTTCGAGTTTATGTTCTATCTAATATTATCTCACAAGTCAATCTCAATATTTATTTATAAATGCTTTCGTTATACCAAAATATTAGTAACCAGTAGGCCTACACAATCTTTCTTTATAATTTAATTAGCAAATATTAAAAAATGTTTTATATTAATATATTTTTATAAAATAATGAACGAGTACTCACATCTTCGTCACCTGATCCACTGAACTCTGTACCGTAGAAAGGTCTGCCTCCTGAAAATGGAGGTCCGGGTGGACCGGGTGGTCCTGGTGGACCTCGAATTGATTCGCCAGGTGGACCCTGAAAGTTATTTAAAAGGGTTAAAGACGGATAAACTCTCAGACAGCCAATGTAAGCGACCATTTCATTGTGCGTAGAAGTTTGTCTTTATACGTACGTCATAACATTGGTAACAATGCAAAACTTAAAAGCGTAACTTATATTTAAAATTTACATTTAATTGGGGTTAAAATTTTAGGTTATGTTTCTTTGTAAATTATTTTTAGATGTCAGTGATTTACATTTTTAGAAATCATTTCTTGCTATTGTCTTAGAAGTTTGATACAAATACGTACAAAATGTTAATAAAGAACAATATAATTATTATGGGAAGTTGACAACTTTCACTATTTTTTCTTCACCGTTCAAATGATTGTGAACTGGAGCAGAACTCTGTATTATGATTTTTACATCAACTAATACAAACGGCATAAGCCTTGATATTTAAGATTAGACTGTAATTACCTGTAATGAAAAAATGAAGTTCAGTAAACTAAAAACTAATTTAATTAAGTTTAAAAACAAAAATATAATTTTTTAACAACCCTCGAAGTTTAATAATATTTAATTTTATTGTAAGCAATAATTTTACCTTTAGTTTATCTTTTACAATTCATCATTACTTATACTTCAATGTTAATTAAAAACAACTTACACGAGGGCCTTTTTCTCCCTTTTCTCCTCTTGAACTTCTATCATGATCTGAAACAAAAAACATTACACATAAACTAATGTTCAAATTAATTTACAATAAGTGTAAATAAGGCTGTTAAAAATATATTATTAATACAATTTTAATAATTAAAATATGATATAAATTAAATAATATATGTTAGATTATTCCACCATGTTAGGTTATTGTTAGATTATTTTGTATGATTGATTTATTTTAATCGTGTGAGTCAACTTTATTAAATCAGGTGCTTTCACCATGTTAGATTATTCCACCATGTTAGGTTATTGTTAGATTATTTTGTATGATTGATTTATTTTAATCGTGTGAGTCAACTTTATTAAATCAGGTGCTTTCACCATGTAAGACAATTTTATAAGTTTCTGGGGGTTTCTCCTTAGACTCTACTATTGATTCAAATTTCGCTTGGCTGTGGGCTGACTCTAAAAAAATGAAACTGGATAGGAAAAAAATACAGATTTTGGTTTAGAACAAGTTTAATAAAATCGAAAATGTTCATGAATACCCTTTCACATGAAATCTCTATAAAAACATTAAACTTTTAGATTCGAGTTGGCCATTCCTCGAATTAATTAAAATTCATTGAACAAATTAACTTAACAAATTTATTGAACATTTTCTAGACTGCCAATAACAAATTTCTATCACCATAATATTACATCTAAATAAAGCCTTAACAAATGTACAATATTATCGTTATCATTATTTATTTACTTAAATTGTACAAAATTGTCCCTCTTCCCTTTTTGTTTTAATGAGTTTATATTTTAACCTTATAAAGTAATGAAATAAAACCCAGTATATGACTTCGTTTGATAATATTGTATTAACCAATTGAGATCTGATTTACATTAATAAAAGTTTAAGATTACTTACATTACTTTTCTTCACACTTTCACTAAACACTTTATTTTGATTTTATTTATTTCAAATTTTCACAACACTTCACTGGTGTAGATTTAGTTTATATTATTTTGTTATTTTATTATAGCAGGTTAAATACGGACTGAGTTTCTTATTGAATTTCTTTACTTGTTCCCCCTCTGAAGATTTATTTTTGACTACCTATTTTTCACGCGTTGTTCTCCCCTCTTCTTTTTTTGAATCCCTCGTGTTTCTTTCTCATTGGTTAATTTTGAATTTTTGTCGTTCTCATTAATTTTCCTAATTTGCAATCTTTCACACGTAGAACACTTGTGCAATGCTTAATTTGCTATTTGTAAAGTTCACTGCCTCTGCTTCTGTTAGGTGAAATTCGAGATGCCTTGCGCGTGTTGTCTCACATCCTGTTTCGGTATTTAAGTTGGTGTTTCAAGTTAATTATATTTTTAATAAAGTATATATAATAAATTTATAATAAATGTTGTAATATTGGTGTTCACCAATCTCTCTATTACACTCCTCCTCCCAGTTTTAAAATTGTACCACCAATTTTCTTTGGTCGTTTTCTGCTTGGTTGAAGTTAAGATTTTGAAGTTGTCAATATATTACATCAATAGTGTCACGCCTTGTTTACGTTTGATAGTTTATGTGGAATCGCTGAGTGGAATGTTCATTGAGCTTTGAAGATTTGCTGGCTAAGTGGAATGTCTCATTATCCATTTTTATTGTTACACGGTAATGTGTGTTGCCCGACTTTTGCTGTGGTAGCACATTGAAGTGTAGGCTTACTTCAATAGTACATTGTTGATATTTGTGAGTTGAAATGTTTATGCTATGTATTCGCTAGAAGTGTCAGCTGTGTTTGTCACTTTCGCTCGTTGAAATTTATGGCGTGATCAGTGCCTTCTTTTCACTGTAACGAAATTGACTATTGCTGTTGTAGAAGTTTAAGAGTAATAAGGACGTCCACTCATTTCTCTTAAATTACCTAGAATATTTATTTCGCAGTTTCAGTTGTTTACTACCGTTATTATTATTATTATTTTGTTGTTGTCATTCTTAATGTTTACATTACTTTTTATTGATCAGATCCCAACGGGTTATTTTTCTGTTAAACTTTACTTATGGAAGCTATGTTTTAAATGTTGTCTTATTGCTAAAGCTCATACATACTTATTTCTATTCTATTTGTACAATCTAAAATTTTTATCAGATCTCAATTACTCTATTTATTTACACGTAACTAATAAATTATGGGTTTATGGTACACAGATATATATATTTTTTTATAGTTATATTGACCTTCTGTGATACATTTTCATCCTAGAAATGTGTATTGGCTCACCTTGGAGCCGTCCATATTTTAATATCTCTACCAAATATGTTAGTCTGTTTATTTTTTTTATAATTGGGTATGGGCCAGTGTACTGCATATCAAATTTCGAGGGTGTTTTTCCATGAAATTCCCTTTTTATTAATACCTCGTCCCCTTCTTGAAATTCAAAATCTGTCCTCTTCTTATCATAATAGAATTTTTGTTTATCTTGAGCTCTTTTTATGATTTCTGGCAAGGTTTGTCTAATTTCTTGAATCTGTTTTATTTGTTGTTTGATGTCGTAATTTGGGTTTTCTAGAATTTGTATTATGTCCATAGGGTTGTTTGGTTCAAAAGCGAACATTAACTTGTTTGGTGTAAATCCCGTACTTGTTTGTTTTGTTGAGTTGTAACAGTATACAATTTTGTCGAGGTATTTTGACCATTCATTTGGTTTTTCGTATACGTAGTGTGATAACATATTGGTCAATGTTCCATTAAATTTTTCTGTAAGCCCTTGTGTTTGGGGTGAATATGCACTACTTAGTATTTGGTTAATTCCTAGTGTTGAAGTTAAATTTCTTATTATTTCGTTATTAAAATGTGTACCCCTGTCAGACTGTAATATTCTCATTTTTCCATATTTTAATATTATTTTCATTAAATTCTCCGCTACAGTTTTCGCGTCAGCTGTTTTGCACTTAAAAGCCCAAGCGTATTTGGTTGTTGCGTCGGTACACGTTAAGATGTATTTATAGCCAAACGATGAGTTTACAGGCCCTATAAAATCAATAATTAATCTGCTCATCGGTTTGTGTGTCGGAAGTATTGATTTCAGAAGTCCATAGGGTTTTCTGGTTGGTATTTTTCGTTTTTGACAAGTGTTACATGTTTTTGTATAATTCTGTACGTCTGTATGTAAATTTGGCCAGTGGTATCTGTCATTGATTTTTGACATTGTCTTGTAATATGAGTAATGACCTCCTGTTAATGGGTCGTCGTGAGCTTGTTTTAATATATCTGACCTTAGTTCATACGGTATTGCTAAAAGTTTTGTTATTTCTTGACCATTGAATTTTTTGTAGTATAATATTCCATCGTCTAAAGTGTAATGTCTGGATGCTCTGTTAATTTTATTGCTATCTGTCTCTATATTTAAGAGTGCAAGTTTAATTTGTTTCAAATATGTATCTTTTGATTGTAGCAATTCTATGTCCGGTGTGTTTGAATTGATTAAGAATACATCTTCAAAATTTTGGGGAATTTCGTCTCCTGTTTCTTGTCTAGACAGGAAATCTGGGAGACCCATTGTTTTTCCTTTCTTATACTGTATGTCTAAATTGTAATCTACTAATTTCGTAGCTAAGCGTCCAAGTCTATTCGAAGGGTTTTTAAACGTTTGAAAATATTGTAATGCTGAGTTGTCTGTAAAACATGTTATTTTTCTTCCTAATAAATATTCTCGCCAGTATTCTACGGCGTATGTTAATCCAAGCATCTCTTTTTCAACAGTTGAGTATCGTGTTTCATGTAATTTTAATTTTCTTGACAAATATGCTATTGGATATTCTTGATTATTGTTTGGGTCAACTTGTGTTAAAACCGCCCCTATGCCTATATTTGACGCGTCTGTGTAAACTCTTGTATGTCTGACTTCTTTAAAATGCGATAGCAATGGTGGATTTGTTAGTATCGTTTTTATTTGTTCAAAAGCTTTGTTACATTTTTCAGTCCAAATTATTTTTGAATTTTTTTGTTCTTGATTTTTGAGTAATTCTGTTAAAGGGTGTGTTATTTGTGCATAATCTTTGATAAATTTTCTGAAAAATCCTGAAACTCCTAGAAAAGCTCTTATGTTACGTAATGTTTTTGGTTGCTTGAAATCCAATATTGGTTGAATGTTTGATTTTAAAGGCTCTATTCCTTCTGTTGAGACCTTATGCCCCAATATTTCTATTTCTGTATAGAAAAATTTACATTTTTTTGTGTTTAATTTCAAATTTGCTTTGTCTAATTCTTTTAGAACCGATTCTAAGTTATCTAATTTTTCTTCAAAGTTTGGTGCAAATACAATGGTATCGTCTAAATAAGCTAAACATTTTGAAAATAGGTGACTTGCTAGAACTTTGTTTAGGTTTTTCTGGAATATTGCACTTGAAACTTTAAGTCCTTGTGGTAATCTAGTATATCTAAGCATTTTATCTTGTGTTCGGATTGTTAGCAATGGTTTACTTTCCTCGTGTACTTTTAGTTGAAAAAAGGCGTTTTTTAAGTCTAATTTCGTGAAATATTGTGAATTGCTTAAACAGCTAAACATTAATTGCAAACTCGGTATTGGGAAATTTTCATTTTTTATCTGTTCATTGACCTTTCTAAAATCTGCTACTAATCTGTGTGAGTTATCTTGGTTTTTAACTATAAATGCTGGCGATGCAAATTCTGTGAAGTTTGGACATTCTTCCAAAATTCCTGCTTGTACTAAGTGTTCTAGCTCTTTATTTAATACCTGTCTTTCCTGATTACTTTGGCGATATGGCGGTACTATGATACCTGATGTACCCTGAACTACTTGTATTTTGACTGGGTTTATATTTGCTGGACTGAGATCTCCGACCTCCGTAGTGAATATATGTTTATATTTTTTTATTATTTTTACTACTTGACTGTGTTGTTTTTCTGTTAGTTGTTCGCAAATTTGGAATTGTACTCCATTTTTGTCTGCAATTTGTTCTTTGTTGGAGTTTCTTTGTTGTGTTATTTGTGTAGGTGCTATTTTTTTTTTTATTGTATCATAAATTCGTGGTTCCTCTTGATTTCTGTTTATATGACCAATAAGTGTTTTTGGCATTATTATTTTTGGTGTTTTTGATGCGTTATATATGTGAATATAGTATTTATCATCTTGTCTTGATATGTAAGCATGAATTTGTTTTTGCTCCCTTAAGTGTCTATCCGTTTCAAAATCCATTTGTTCGTTATAATTTTCTATCTCTCGTACCATTAAACTCTGTCCTGGTGCAATTTTTATTTGCTCGAGTGATCGTATTTCTGGGTTGCTTATTATATTGTTATTTATTATCAAACGTATGTTTTTTAAATTCTCTAACCATGATTCATTCATATCTATTATACATTTTTGGTTGTTTGACTGCAGAGTTATTTGTTTCTTACCGTAATCTATTTTTGCTTGATTAGCTAGTAAAAAATTATTTCCTAGAATCATCTTAGCATTTATTCCTGAAGCTACATAAAATTTATTTGTGAATTTTATTCCATTTATTTCAAAAGGTAAATTTATTTCTCCATGAATTTTTAAATTGTTGTCTGTGGCCGATTTTATTATTGTCTTTGTGTTATTTTTTATTGTTTTATGTTTGACTAGGTCATATTGACATATCGAAACATTTGCCCCTGAATCTAAGATTGTTTCTATATCCTGACTGTCTAATGTGTTGAATGTCACTTTAATTGTGCATACTCTAGAATTTTCGTTTTTATTGATGAACAGTGTATTGTATACATCCCATGTTACGTCATTCTCCGATTTTCTTGCTTTGGATACCCCATTTTTGTTTAAGTATTGTTTGTGGAAAATGCTGTATGAATCTAATGTACATTGCTTTCGAACGGCCTGGTTTAATTTCGCTGCATCGACTATCTCTTCATCACGCGTCACAGCGCCATGTCCTATTTCACGACCTAGGTCAACATTGGTAACGATACTCTGTTTACATTGTGATCCGACTTTGTTTGTAGTTATTGTTATTTCGTTTTCTACTTCTGAATCCGTGGTGCTGTAATCCTGGGGTGAATATTGTGTTGTTACATCTAAATAGGTTCTTGGAGTTTCGCTTTCTTCATATGACTCGCCCTTGCTTTGTTTAAATTTAAGATTTCTTAAAGCCATGGAATAATGTTTTCTGTCGTTTAAGTGTCTGTCAGTGTTTTTGGTTTGTCGTTGTGTACCCAAATTTAAGGTTGTCTTGTTTTGCGTATCTGATGGTTGAAATGTGTTATGGTTTTGACATGTGTATGTTGGAGTTGTATAGCTTATACCGTTAGCTCGTTTTTTGTTGAATTTTATTTTAGATTTATTATTAGAATAGCGTTGACTGTCTTTGAATTTGTCGTTCATTTTGCTTTTGTCGAGCATGCATGAATTCTGCTTCCGCACATTTTTTATGTGTGGTTGTTGATATTTAGCATGGAAACATGTACTTGTTTCTTGTGGGGTTGAATAGCTATTTGTTCTTATAATAGCCCCCCCATTTAGCCCGTTTTTTTGGTTGTAAGTTTGTCTGAAGTTGTTATTTGAGTAACATTCTTGCACTGAGTGTCCATTCTTACTACATTTTCTACAAAATTCTTTATTTCTTTTGGCATTTGGTCTATCTTGGGTTGTATTCTGGGGGTAAGTATTTGTATTTTTATTGAAAAAGCAGTGTTCGGTGGTGTGATTGTCCATTTTACATATTTTGCAGTTGTATTGTTTGAAGAAACACCTGCTTGTTGGATGATTTGTTTTATTGCAAATTGTGCATACTTGACTTGTCCTCTTATGTCCATTAGTTGGAAAATATGCATTTCTAAATTTTGGTATTATCTGATGTTGCCTATTTTGTAATTGTTGGTTGGTTTGGTATTGTGGTTTTGTTCTTTGGTCGTATTTTTGGAATGATTTTACTTCATGGTCCCTTTGTTGTATATTTATACCTAGCGTGTGTACGATTTCTGTTAGTTGTTCTATCTTTTCCGACATTGTGTTAATCGTTTCAAAGTGTCTGTTTTCTCTGTCATTCTGGCTACTCTTATTTCTAAGGTATCTCTGTTTGTTTAGTGTTTTTTGGAGTAGTTGTTGCTCTATTTTTCTTAAATTTTCCTCTAGTTGTGTAAGTGTATTATTCTCCATTGTTATTATACATTCACAAATTTCCGGTTTTAAACCCTGTATAACATGTGATATTATCTGTTTATCGTCTATGTTGGGGTTCATTCGTCTGCAAAGAGCCTGAATTTGTAAATAAAAGCTTATTGCTGGTTCCGATTCATTTTGAACCTTACTTTCTAATAATGTCTGTAAGTTTTGACATTGGGCTATTGGAGTAAATAGGTTAATTAATTCTGTTTTTGCATTTTCCCAGGTTATGTCTACCTCTTGGTTCCTTTTAATAAAACTGTTATACCAATCTAAAGCCGATTGTGCCAGATATGTTGGTAATAGATTTATTTGTGTTTTGTCCGACCACCCGTTAGCTCTTGAAGCTACTTCGTATCTCGATATGAAAGTATGTATATCTTCTGAGGGTAAACCGTGATATTGGTAGGGTTGAACTAATGGTATTTTCTCTTTCCTTTCCATTTTAGTGGTTGTTTCTGTTTTTGTTGGTATTTGTGGTGTAGTGACTTCGTCGTAAATGTTCTCTTGTGGTTGTTTTACGTTTACATACACATTATCAAAAGCTACTGGATCATATGTGTGTGTGGTTGTTGCTAAAGGTAATTCTTTATTTTGCTTTGAGTCGTATGTAGGGTGTATTAGTGGTTTAAATTTCTGTGGGTTTCTTAAAGTTTCTAATTCTTCTAACTGTGGATATTTATTTCTTTGTTGTGGGGATAGTTTGTTGAAATCGATTAGATAATCATATGCTTTTTTGTATTCTATGTCTGCTGTTAATTCAGTGTGTATTTTTTTTATTAGTGCTAAAATTTTCCTAATTTCATCAAGAGTTTTATTTTCATTACCTTCTATTTTAAGTGCCTTTAAAATTATTATTGCTTCCTCTTTTTTAAACTTATATATGTCAGCGTTAACCAAATCCATTTATTATTAGTTAGAACCATCTCTTAAAAAAAACATTCAAACGAAATCATATACTCTATATATCTTTATATTACTTATTATCATATATTACTTATTCTCTAAACAAATGCACATCTAATTTTATATTTCTGTACTTTTTTCCCCCTTTCTTTGTTTCTTTTCAATTTGGCGCCTCCACCATGTTAGATTATTATGTTATTTTATTTTGTATTATTTTTGTATGATTGATTTATTTGTTTGGTTGAATTTAATCGTGTGAGTCAACTTTATTAAATCAGGTGCTTTCACCATGTAAGACAATTTTATAAGTTTCTGGGGGTTTCTCCTTAGACTCTACTATTGATTCAAATTTCGCTTGGCTGTGGGCTGACTCTAAAAAAATGAAACTGGATAGGAAAAAAATACAGATTTTGATTTAGAACAAGTTTAATAAAATCGAAAATGTTCATGAATACCCTTTCACATGAAATCTCTATAAAAACATTAAACTTTTAGATTCGAGTTGGCCATTCCTCGAATTAATTAAAATTCATTGAACAAATTAACTTAACAAATTTATTGAACATTTTCTAGACTGCCAATAACAAATTTCTATCACCATAATATTACATCTAAATAAAGCCTTAACAAATGTACAATATTATGATTATCATTATTTATTTACTTAAATTGTACAAAATTGTCCCTTATTCCCTTATTTGTTTTAATGAGTTTATATTTTAACTTTACAAAGCAATGAAATAAAACCCAGTATATGACTTCGTTTGATAATATTGTATTAACCAATTGAGATCTGATTTACATTAATAAAAGTTTAAGATTACTTACTTTACACTCCACCCTTTCTTCACACTTTCACTAAACACTTTATTTTGATTTTATTTATTTCAAATTTTCACAACACTTCACTGGTGTAGATTTAGTTTATATTATTTTGTTATTTTATTATAGCAGGTTAAATACGGACTGAGTTTCTTATTGAATTTCTTTACTTGTTCCCCCTCTGAAGATTTATTTTTGACTACCTATTTTTCACGCGTTGTTCTCCCCTCTTCTTTTTTTGAATCCCTCGTGTTTCTTTCTCATTGGTTAATTTTGAATTTTTGTCGTTCTCATTAATTTTCCTAATTTGCAATCTTTCACACGTAGAACACTTGTGCAATGCTTAATTTGCTATTTGTAAAGTTCACTGCCTCTGCTTCTGTTAGGTGAAATTCGAGATGCCTTGCGCGTGTTGTCTCACATCCTGTTTCGGTATTTAAGTTGGTGTTTCAAGTTAATTATATTTTTAATAAAGTATATATAATAAATTTATAATAAATGTTGTAATATTGGTGTTCACCAATCTCTCTATTACACAGTATAACAAATTTAGTCATAAACAATATTTATTTTAGGTGTGTCGAATTTAATTATGAGAAAATTGATGAAAATTAAGTGAATAGAAAATGTAAGCAAGTTACAGAAATTTGTTTATTATATACGTCGTGTTTCTGTAATGCGCGGTAATAATTCAGTGGGTGTTTATATGTGTCAAAATAAAAAAAACATTTCCTATGGAAATATGTTCTTCTTTTACCAACTGTCCACCATTTTTTTTGGTTACTAAATAATTTATATCTCTAGAACGGCTAAACCGATCGAGTTGAAATTCTGCTTGGTAGTAAATAATGTAAATACCTAGTTCATTAAATAATATCAACTTATTCCAGTAACACGTTACAAAATGGCGGTCAATTGAAAATAAATCATTTCAAGTAATCAACTCAAAGTCTGTAAATTGCATATTCATCATACTTCACTGAAAACAACTGTATATATTTATATTATAATATAATAACTTATATAATACAAGTAGGAAACAATAACATCCCCAAGATAGTTTTTACAACTCTTGTTTTGCGCTATTTTCTTTCAAAACAACTTAGTATATATTTTGACAATGAAGATAACGATTTAAATATTCTAGAAGATATATCGAAGGAAGCGTCTAAAGTAACTTGAAATTTCTATCCGACAAATTATAAAGACAGGTATGAAAATGGGTATAACCAGTTTTGTAAAAGGCGAAACCACAGAAAAATGAAACAAGGTAACATTGTTTATTTAACAGACAAATACAAAGTCATGAAAATTACGTCTTTGTGGTGAAAATCGTCTATGGTACGAAATCGTCTTACGCTGAAAGAAAATAGTGACATTAGTACAACTGAAGAATTATAAATTATTATTTGTAAACCGTTTCAGCAGAATATTTCGAGTTCAAGTATAAAACTAAACTAGTTCCAAGGAACTAGAAGGGCAGAAGCACCTGGAGCCTCTCGGTACAACACCATACCCCCACTCTGTAGAAAGGTAACGGGAGCAATCTACCACTACCACCACGAAACCATTCCTCAGGGCATGCTCCCAGAAGCCGAAACCGCTGGACAGGCTGAGAATATTCCCATGGTACTGATGTCGGCAAGGTTTCCCAAGCCACGTTTGATAGGGATCACTTACGCGATACCCTTCCCCACAAAATCACCTACTGGGGACGGCGCTCATTACCCACCTACACGGGATATGGCAACCCACCAGACAAACCTGGAAGCTAGTATATCTTTCCCCCAGTTTTCATGGGAAGACACCGTGAGTTATAGTGCACGATTTTATGTAGCTCCCTCCTCCTATAGCTCATGTTAGCAAGGTTCCCCAAGCAACGTGTAATGAGTATCCGTCAGGACGCTCACGCGTTACCTTATCTCACATCTTTACCCAGGACGAAGCCTGTTACTCATAGTTACCTATAGGATACGGTAGTCTGACCTCACGGTTTTAAGGGCCAATACCGTAAGGTACAATGCACGTTAAAAATACCTATACACGAAGAATGATACAATTGACGGACTATATACATTTCTTGAAATTTAAATCCCTCATATTAGATTCGCCATTTAGTTTTTTTAATTTTTAACGTTGGAATCGCAATCAGCAACCTCTAAAATATCTATATACCACGTTGCATAAAAAATTGAGGGACTACATAAATTTCCAGAATTTTTAATCCCTCATATTGAATCTGCTATTTAGTTTTTAAAATTTTGTAAAATAAAATTACAACTATACCTCTTTCCTGTGTGTTTTATTTTACCAACTATAGTTTTATATTTAGGTACCGGTATGCACAGCATTTGGTTTAATGAAAGAATTATAAGGTACGAAATGTTTGGTTATAAATTGAAGTTATAATTACTTATAATTAACTTAGCAGACAACTTATAGGTTATGCCCCTTATGTTTTTTAAATAAATTTCTTGTGTATTTTTTGTATTTTGTATAATAAACATTAATACTCTCCATTTTTAATTACAAAAAAAAAAAACACTTGTAAATCACTTGCAAATTATAAATTATAGCATTATGTTTTTGGTATTTGTATTTGAGTAGGCTAGAATAGGTCTTGCTGGTTTAAATGTGTAGTACCTATTTGTATTTAAGACGTCCTTTTGTGTTATGTAAACGGCCTTTTATGTTAGGAGTGGAATAGGTCTTGACTTTTTACACCTTAACACTTCGCTCTCAAGTCGTTAATTCACATAGAAAACCCCCGTCCAGTTATACTGATAACACACATAATATTATGTTGAAATATAACCAAAAATGCGTGAAGCAGACTCACAAAATTAAAAGCCTGTTTAGTAATTTTTTATTTCGTTTCTGACGTCGTGTAGAGATATTACAAAGTTTTTTTTGGATTGTCAAAAGTCTACTGTCTGGTGTTGGTATTCTGTGAGTGTTCAAAAAAAAAACTAGTGGACCGATTTTAAACAAATTGGTTATGTTGGTGTATTATTGCTTCATTTAAGGACTTATTTTCCTTTGTTTCGATAATTCAAAAGTCGGGTGAAGCTAATGTCTTGAAGTTTTTTGTACCAGTTCTAAGGCCGATTACTTGCGTGGTTACCGTTTTCCACATTGTATGGTGTTTTGTTTGGCTCCTTAAATGCTACAGTTGAGAAAATTTAAATCAAAATTATTTAATATAGTTAATTACTTTAGAGGTTGTCCTCAGTCCGTATTATAGTTATGGCTACAGCGCTGTTTCGCCGAACACTGTCGGCTTCGTTAGGCCCTCACTAACACATAAACACGTAACACAACACTAACACATATAAAATCAGAGTATGACTCGTCGTACATAAATAATAAAATTGTTTGTGGCAACATTATACTTTATAAAAATTATTTAGAAACAATTTTGAGAAAAACCTAAAGCTTTTTTTTTCCTGAAATTTTTTCATTCCACAAATTTTGAGTAATGAATACATAAATAAAACCTTCAAAACTATGGTAAAAATATGGCCAGATACTAAATTTAATTCACGAGTTTATTTGTACATCACAGCTTGACTGATGACAGACAGACAATATTTACAAAACCAGGACATCGATTTATTTACCCATCGAGTATTTTTGCGATAGTAATACGCGCGTGAAAACTTAATACCAGCAAGTTATATATATTCTATGTCACTCATAAGTAGGGGATAGATTGGGTGGGGCGGGGTAGAGACAAATAATATTAGTTTATAAAGTAAAGGGTAACTTTGATAATTTAAAACTTTAGACTTATTTTAACGTTTCAAGACCTCAGGATACAAAAAAAGTGATTTTCGACACGCCGTTGTTGTAATTGTGGACTTTACGTTAGTATCGAAATTAAAATAGGAACATGAGATATAGTGTGGGGACTATATAGTGCTCATTTAGAACCCTATTGAAATTTAGAAACATCTAATAAATATTGCAAAAACAACCGTTTAAAACATATTTCATGTGTTACTCAATTCGTATAACACTAAATAAAGAATGAATTTATAGCACTAAATGTACTTTGAAATTTTCAATAGTACACGGTTCCGACGACCTTCTGCGAAGACAAATTTTAAAAATAACGAACCGTTAGTGTTATGTAATTTCGAGCCGAGACCATCCAAGGAAAAGGGATATTGGTATAATGATGTATCCGGCAAAGCCGAGTCACCCACTCGAGTGTAGCAAGAGGAGGCTTCTTTACAGCTTTAGGGCCTACCAGGGCTGAGATAATGACACGAGTAAAGCGTAGGAGAACTTCTAACTAACGGTTAATAATTACCGGTAAAAGTCTGTCACGTGATCCACATATTGTCTTACAAAAACTGCAGCCGTTTCAAATGTCTCTAGGTACTTCATCAGGTCTAAGTAGAGGTTCCAAAACTTGAGGACAAGACCAATTAGGAGTCTATATTTGGTCACACCCCTCTCTGAAATAAAATCACATTATTTTAACACTGTGGCTCGCTTTTTGCTTAGGATCTCAGGTTAGGTTAGGTCACATCTTCGGTTAAAAGGGGAGGAGCAGGTGAGAGGAGGGGCGTGGCCTAATGTCACGTGACCAAATGGAAGCTCTTGATTGGTCTTGTACCCAAGTGTCGGAATCTCTACTTGTGTGATATTACTCACGAGAGGTCGTCATAACATTAAATATTTGTTATAAATACATATAGAACACAACACAAACAAAACATGAGAAGGGGAAAGATAGGGAAACAGGACAACATCATCCGATGAATCTCACGGTTATCCAAATACCCGAGACAAGATAGATAAGGAAGTTCCTGTGAATGAGTGTGTACAATAAGCTACATAGCTGAGAGGCATATCCAGGACAGTGAATCCTTGCCCTTCTGCCTATATAAAAAATAAATAATGAAATAAACACAAAGGAAAAGTGAATGGAATTACCATATACGTAAGATGGACAGCAACAAAATACTAAAAAAATGTTCGAGACAATTTATCTATCGATAGAGGCAGTATAGGAAGACCCAAAAGACGATTGAGTGATAATCTAGAACCTTTATGAGGCATCAAAGACGAAGAACAGATCTTTGGTCTAACAATGAAGAATGAAGGAGACATATCTCCAATAGTCGCAAGACATTATGTTCATTTTGTTCTGTCTCATAGATTATTCATCTTCTTTTTTATATTTGAGTATTGAGCGATTTTATTAGTAAGAATTTCTTGTCTAAGAATCAATAAAAAATAATAAAAATCATTTATTAAGAGAATTTTATAAAACTATTTATTTTGATTTTAAAACTAATTTGATATCAATTTGTAGATACCTGAGTAAAGAGTCAAAAATTCAAGTAAAAGCCTTATCTGTAAACTTATATAATGTATATTTTTTAAAGAGATTAGTTTAATTTTGAGATGAGTTTCATGTTAAAAATATAAAAAAGTCATCTGCAAGCTACACAAAATATTTCTACTTCTTAATGTCTTAATTAGACGTGTTAAAGGAAAAGAAAAGAAATGTGCGTGGGAGAAAAAGAGAAAGAGATGCTGAAAACAAAGAGAGAATTAAAGTTTAGCAAAGGGTGACATTCTTTTTCCGGCTAGACAGTGTGACAAATAAGCGATTGGAAGAGTTGGATTGACAGACAGTCAGACATTCCCTACGTCATCAATCATTTCCCCTCTCTTTCTCTCTCTCTCTCTCTACAGAGTTGTGTAATTGC
This sequence comes from Aphrophora alni, assembly GCA_963513935.1. Lineage (NCBI taxonomy): Eukaryota > Metazoa > Arthropoda > Insecta > Hemiptera > Aphrophoridae > Aphrophora > Aphrophora alni. Next base: position 9,401,386 of record OY740773.1, read on the forward strand.
GAGTCGCACTTCTTCTTATAAAGACAATTAATTCGTTCACTTCGCTCAGCACGTTTGCAGCCCAATAAAAGATGATCATTATCTGACCACAGGGTTTTCTTACAAATTAAAAAGCTAACATTTTATACAAGAAGCATCAATAAAACAGATTCGTATTAAACTGATATAATATTAATCGCATCTCAAAAAACATTTGTCAAATTTTCGATAATTCGAAATTTGATAGTAACCGACATACAACACATTCTTGGCGCGTCCGTATTTTGGGATAAGAAAGGGTGGAGCAAAGTTTAATGCAATCATTTTTTATCCAATTCCTCGAAATTTAATCTCGTTTGTCTAAGAGAAAATCTTGCATGTAAAATTATTAAAATTATTTCGTGTATTCTCATTATTAGTTGGTTACCTTAATTAGATTTTGTTTTTTAATTTAATAAGGTAAATTTGTATCTTGTTTGTATGGAAAAATTAATTAATCTTCCCTTTAAAAAATACAAGTGAAATATAACAAAAAAATGTGCTTAAGTCTAATAAGGGATTGTAATTATTCTATTTTTAAAATAACTTACATATAAAGAATGATGTCTCTGCTTTACTGTTCATTATTACACGGTACAGATTGAACCTGCAACAAAAATAATTCAAGTTTGATAAAACAAAAACTTATAATTTAAAATCAATTTAACAATTAACCAAATATATGTCTTGTATTATAATACAAAGTTAAGATATGATCAGATCTAAGCATCTTTCAACACTAAAACATGTGATTTGTATTATAATACAAAGTTAAGATATGATCAGATCTAAGCATCTTTCAACACTAAAACATTTGTTTTGTATTATAATACAAAGTTAAGATATAATCAGATCTAAGCAACTTTCAACATTGAAACATGTGATTTGTATTATAATAAAAAGTTAACATAAGATCAGATCTAAGCATCTTTCAACACTAAAACATGTGTTTTGTATTAAAATACAAAGGCGACATGATCAGATCTCAGCACCTTTCAACATTAAAACATGTGATTTGTATCTCAATACAAAGCTGATATATGATCAGATCTAAGAATCTGTCAACACTAAAACATGTGATTTGTATTATAATACAAAGGTAACATATGATCAGATCTAAGCATCTTTCAACACTAAAACATGTGATTTGTATTATAATACAAAGTTAAGATATGATCAGATCTAAGCATCTTTCAACACTAAAACATTTGTTTTGTATTATAATACAAAGTTAAGATATAATCAGATCTAAGCAACTTTCAACATTGAAACATGTGATTTGTATTATAATAAAAAGTTAACATAAGATCAGATCTAAGCATCTTTCAACACTAAAACATGTGTTTTGTATTAAAATACAAAGGCGACATGATCAGATCTCAGCACCTTTCAACATTAAAACATGTGATTTGTATCTCAATACAAAGCTGATATATGATCAGATCTAAGAATCTGTCAACACTAAAACATGTGATTTGTATTATAATACAAAGGTAACATATCATCAGATCTAAGCATCTGTCAACACTAAAACATGCGATTTCTATTATTATACAAAGTTAACATATGATCAGATCTAAACAACTTTCAACAATAAAACATGTGATTTTTATTACAATACAAAGCTGTCATATTATCAAATGTAAGCATCTGTCAACACTAAAACTTGTGACTTTTGTTTAATACAAAAATTGGTAAACACATCAAACTCTACCTGTGCACTCTTCATATTTTAAATATTTATATTAAATTTAATCAGAATCAGGTAGTTTTTAAGAAGTAGAACGTCAAAAATTGTGTCAAAGCTGAGGATAAAAGAGCCCAAAAATTTAAATTTGTTCAAAATTGGCTTGAACGATTTCGATCAAATTGTACTAAAATATAATCTCTCAGATAAGCAGTAAAACATATTGGTCGTCATTTATGTAAATTTATGGGTAATTATAGGTCGTCAGTTATGGGTAAAATGTATAAGCATTTATCAGCTGTTATAAAAGACGTAATTTCTCAAAATATGCTCTACCGATTTCATTAAAAAATTGTTAATGATTAAAAACCCAAACCAGAGAAAAAAAAGGGAATTAGAGTTAATGAATGATTTATAATAACGGAAATAAACCCCGACAATCACATTAGTTTGTGTTATAAAATTGTATTAAAATCGATTAGACTGAATTAGATACATTTGAAATGAGCAACGAACATGACTCTTTTAATCATTACATTTGAAGTGGAATTTTTTACTAACACTTTTTTCTCCTTTATACTTTAAATTTAACCAAATTTGTTTAAACAATTTTGAGAAAAAATTTAATTTTGGCATTGGTTATACTTCTCTAATAAATTTTGAGCTTAATTGATATTTCTTATTGTGTACTAGCAAATTTTTGTCACCTTCAATTTTATTACTATCGCAGAAGTGGAACGCAAAAGAAAACAAAACAAGGATGACGCTGTTATAAAATAAATTGATAAAACATATGTTGCAGAAAAAAAAGTCTAGACAATTTTGTGGTCTGTCAAAGACAATTGTTATTATTCTTTGTTCAAACGACCAATCAGAATTCACCATTAATTGGTGAAAATGCACCAATGAGGAGGAAGGGAACATCCGTCCAGAAGAAGATAATGCGATTCTGTTGATAAGAATGTACACCAATAGAAGCTCAGGATCTGTTATTATGTTGTTATATAGGACTAAGTGTGGCTATAGTAATGTGATTTTAATGATGGGTTAGGTACGATGGCCTAATCATAGACATGGGGAATCTACAGTCTGATACCAAATGCTCCTATTATCTATTGAACAATTTAAATATGTGTGTGTGTATGTGTGAGTGAGAGAGAGAGAAAGAGAGAGGGAGAGTCTACGTCAGGGTACAGTAAAAAGAAGTTCTGTAAGTGTTATTAAGACTATTACAGAGCGTTAGATCATCAATCTGCAAAAAGGAATATTATCAACACGTGTAAAATATAATTAACATTATAATTTTCACAGATAGTAGTAGTTAAGTTATGATAGATCAGAAAAAAAAGTCATGCTTGGGGATATGTAGGCTACGTTTTGAGGTCTGAATAAAGCGGTTTTGGGAATGAAGTTCTTCTGCGTCTGTGATTCAATTCTAATTAAATTAGTCCGTGAACATATTTTGTGAAGTTTAAAAAAAAAAATTCTTTTTAATATTTTAAAATTTTGGGGTAGCTATGAGAAAAATGCAAAATTGTTATTTATGATACCTAACTGTAGCCTCTAGGGAACTAAGGAAAACTTTTTTTGTCAAAATTGCTGGGTGATGAGTTGTCAGTAAAAAACAAAACAATCGCCTGTTATAAAATACGAAATTTCTCAAAATTGGGTTTACCGATTTCGTTAACATTTTAGTGAAATACGAAGAGTGATGACGTAAACCAGTGTGCAAATTAGTAAATAAAGAAATATTACATTTTTTCTATAATTAGCGAAATAGAAATATAACCTAAACCATTAACGTTCATCTTTGAGGTAACATATCTTTCAACACGTTATATTATACCAATATATTCTGAATATAATTCTGTATGCAATGATTCCAACTCACAATGAAAAATTAGTTGTACCCTATATACAGGTTGAATTAAGAACAATGAGCCAATAAAATCTGCATGACCTTGATAATTGTTAAATCTGACTATGTTGATATTTTCTTTCTTTTGTAGAGACTTAGGATGTTACCAACCTGGTTTCATTGAGGTGTATCAACTTATAAAATAAAATTGTAAAATTATTTTAATTGACCACTGTTGAGTGTCAGAGAACAAAAATTTTAAAAAACCTTCATATTTAATCACAACTTATGACTTTATGGATGTAATAATTTTATAAAGAACAGAGTAAATTAACGATCGCTTATAGAGTTGGAAAGCTTATAAAAAAGCGGTAGTTTTTAATAATTTGAACACCTATTGGTGTAGTTGTTTGTTTGTAAAACAAATTTGAATGTTAACAAAGATACAAAATATTCATTTTTTTTCATGTTTGGGGATTTGTAAATAATGCAAATTCTCAGTCTAAAAAAAAAAACAATATTCTTTCTATCTTATAGGAAATATAACGCAGTTTTTGAAAACGGCGTCACTTTACTTGTTAGGTGAAAAGCAATGTGAGAAAATACAATTTTTAACAGAAAAGTCACGATTTTCCTAATAAACGGGGGTGATTTTTCTCTCGGATACGAAGCTAAATAGAGTGTACTATTACCCAGAAGATTGTTTTTGAACATTGTTCACCATTCTCCTGTATATAAATTCTACCAAGTATATGTTATATTCAAGAAATTGGAACACCAGCTTAAGAGACACCACAGATCACAAATTAAACCAATATATTGGCTACTGTTACACAGTGCCTAGGCGATACCAACTAGTTAAATATTTTTAGTCATTAAAAATTGATTAATTTCATTAATTTACTTTTAAACACCATTTCCTACTCAATAAAATTGATTTAGTTCCAGTGTTGGAGTGATCACGGAAGCCATGCTACGTACGTGACGTGATGCGTGACCTGGTATTCTGAGTGAACTAAACTTTCCGCCAATCAGAGCGCGGCTACTGGGCGTAACTGATTGTTATCTACCTACTATGTACTGTGAAAGATGCAAATTTAGACATGTAGATTAGTAAAAAATGTTTTGTACAGAAAGAGCCGTGTCAAAACTTCGAGAATGGATTCAAAGTTCGGAATAACGGAGGATGGATAAAGGCGATTGTTGTGTCAGAATCTAGGAAATCGCATGGAACTATTTAGAATCTGTGGCAACCTTAATGTCATTTTGAAATTCATTCCTCAACAGAATTTTTACATAACAATCCATTTGCAATCTGTATAATTTAGAAAATAATTTTGACTCTCAATAGTTTTTAACTACTATCATTAAGTAGTAAGCTACACTATTACAATATGAAAGTTTGTTGTCTGCAAAGATAGTGTAGATATTTATAAAATTTCCCACCTATATCTTTAACTTTCGATTAGATAGAGGTAAAATTGAAATCGGCTACTTGGATTATTTGTTCTTTAAGAAAACTCATCAGTTCAGAATGAGAATCGAAAGTATGTCTTCGCTAGAAGCTATTATTGCAATGTATCGTATCGTATCACACGTATCGTATCGTATCTTATCGTATAGTATAGTATTGTATCGTAAAATATAGTATCGTATAGTATAGTATTGTCTCGTATCGTTACGTAACCTATCGTATAGTATAGTATTGTATCGTATCACATAGTATCGTATCACACGTATGGTATCGTATCGTTACGTAACCTATCGTATAGTATAGTATTGTATCGTATCATATAGTATCGTATCACACGTATCGTATCTTATCATTACGTATCTTATCTTTTAGTATAGTATTGTATCGTATCATAAATATCGTATCCTATAGTATAGCATAGTATCGTATCGTATCGTATACTATCGTAAAGTATAGTAGTATCGTATCATATAGCATCGTATAGTATAGTATTGTATCGTATCATATTGTATCGTATCGTATAGTATAGTATTCTAAATTATCATATAGATTCGTATCACACGTATCGTATCGTATCATATCGTTACGTATCCTATAGTTTAGTATAGTATTGTATCGTATCACACGTATCGTATCGTATCGTTACGTAACCTATCGTATAGTATAGTATTGTATCGTATCATATCGTTACGTATACTATCGTATAGTATAGTATTGTATCGTATCACACGTATCGTATCGTATCGTTACGTAACCTATCGTATAGTATAGTATTGTATCGTATCATATAGTATTGTGTCATATCGTATCCTATCGTTTAGTATAGTATTGTATCGTATCATAAAGTATCGTATCCTATAGTATCGTATCATATCGTATAGTATAGTATTGTATCGTATCATATAGTATCGTATCATATCGTATCCTATCGTATAGTATAGTATTGTATCGTATCATATAGTATCGTATCATATAATATCGTATCCTATCGTATAGTATAGTATTGTATCGTATCATATAGTATCGTATCATATCGTATCCTATCGTATAGTATAGTATTGTATCGTATCATATAGTATCGTATCATATCGTATCCTATCGTATAGTATAGTATTGTATCGTATCATATAGTATCGTATCATATAATATCGTATCCTATCGTATAGTATAGTATTGTATCGTATCATATAGTATCGTATCATATCGTATCCTATCGTATAGTATAGTATTGTATCGTATCATATAGTATCGTATCATATCGTATCCTATCGTATAGTATAGTATTGTATCGTATCATATAGTATCGTATCATATCGTATCCTATCGTATAGTATAGTATTGTATCGTATCATATAGTATCGTATCGTATCATATCGTAACCTATCGTTATGTATAGTATCGTATCGTATTATATAGTATCGTATCGAATCATATCGTATCCTATCTATAGTATAGTATCGTATCGTATCATATAGTATCGTATACAAATCTAATCGAAACACAATTCGAATATTTTAATTCTGAGTGATGTGAATAAGGCATATAAAAAAACAAATACGTTGCAAATAGGAAATGTTTAAATAGCTTTATTTGATCCTTAAGGCCTAAAATAAAAAATATTCCGAGATAAAAGTTATCAAAATTCAAAAAAGGTTTAGTTTTTAGTCTGTTCTTGGGTGTTGAGACAATTAACAAATGTTAAAATTTTACATTTTTTGTTGATAACTATCTCTTAAGCGACGGAAATTATTTATAAATTTTTTTTTTTTTTCGTTAAAAAGAGGAAAACCGTTGCTTTTCGAGATATTTGACGGTACACATTTTGAACGTCCGCCATTTTGAAAATGTAGAAAATAAAGCCTTGGATTTCTGTAAAAAGGTTACTTAAATAATGCGAATACCAAATCTTCACTCAATATCTTATCTGCTTTCAAAGATAAAGTGTCTTTTTTTAAAAATGGCCGAAATTCGGGAAATGAAGCGTTTCCAGACCAATATGAACGTTTTGCTTTATTATTTTTAGCAACTGAATCATTTCTTGCTGTGCAGTTTCGAATCACCCATTAGGGTATATATGATTTACTTGAAGTTACTCTAGTTAAAATTAAGTGCTATTGTGTCCTGAAAGACATTAAAAATTATAGCACCTTGCAAGCTTGTAACTACACTGCTAGAAAGCATAGGTTAAATTCCTACAGATTAGATAGAACAAAACTCGAAGACAAGATCTCATAAAAATTTCGTTTACCTAATCAAACGCGTTTCAATGACAAAGTCGTCATCCTCAGTGATACATGAGCTATAATAACAAAACTATAACTAAGCTAGCACTGCGCTAAAGCCGGTATTTATAAAAAACTAAAGGGGCGTGGCTTAAACCTACTTTCACCTTGTATCACTGAGGAGGACGATTTTGTCGTTGAATCGCATTTATTAAGTAAAAGTAATTTTTGAAACCTGTATCACTGAGGATGGCGACTTTGTCGTTGAAAGGTGTTTGAGTGAGTAAACGTAATTTTTGTGAGATCTTGTGTTCGAGTTTTATTCTATCTAATATTATCTCTCAAGTCAAGCTCAATATTTATTTATATCCTACATTATACTTCCTTCACAAACATGTACACAATTTTTTAGTATGGGTTCTTCAGAATATAAAAAACTATGCAAAAGTAAACTACTTTTAATCACAGTGTTAAATTCTTTTGTCTGCATCTTTCTATTTTGTGAAGAAGTTCTTGCAACATGATTTTTTGCTTCTTTGCAATTGGATATGAACTCTTATTACTTGATTACATTTGTATTTAAAGCCATAATTTGTTTGTACATAAAGCTAAAATATTAATGTCAATATGTCTTTATCAAAACTCCTTAGTTTACTGTTCTACTGTGTGTGTGAAGAAGTTTTTTCTGTTTAAACTATTTTCTTAAACCGTAGTTTCATCAAATTGGCTAAAACAAATAACACTCTATGAGTATATTTTATTTACCTTGGGACAAGTAAAACGCGAGCAGAGAGCCACGGTTAGAGTCTAGATACTATAGAGCACATATCTCCTTTCAAACTTAACTATGTTCTTCGAAAAACTAACCTCGTTCAGATTACGCATGCTCTAAAATAGCTTTATACTCATCTTTTCCACAGCTCCAAACACTTACTACCAAATATTCTCAAAGCAGAACAATCCTTCAAGAAATGACTTGATGTTTCAATCTTTTCGGGAGATGGAGATCTTCCCTCAACTATGTCTACCAACAGACCTTTCTAAGTTGACCTTTTCAATGGGACGGTCTTATCAGCCCTTCTCACTAGAGCTTATCTAAAATCTTTCAGTGTATGCCACCTATCATGGTGCTCTTTACTGGTTTACGCCACAAATAGTCTGCTGTACTTATCCTCTAATTAATACACATAGTTAGTTACACTCATCCATACCAATTAGTAACCTTTATATAACCTTCCACTTTAGTCTGGATCCAGAATTCAAAAGGTAAATTTTCCGTTCCTTCTAATATGTCGGATTTCCATTGGAACTCATCTACCAGCATGATTTCAATTCTAATCAAAGCTTAGAGTTTAAAACTCTCTCAATCTCAATCATAGTAGGTACTAGTGTGGTAAACCCGAGGAGTCCTAGTTGGATGTACACCTTTTTCAAGTAGTCTTCTGTTAGATAACTGGTCTCTCTTGACCAACTCTCCTTCTCTTTCGACCCTGACACAATTAGCGTGTGTTACAGCAAAGACACTTATTTCACCGTCTTTTTTTATAAGGCGATGATGTCTGGGGAAAAAAAACCTGAAAAGTCGTCTGACAAATAACAACCTCACAAACTCCATTCGCCATCGTTTAGCTGTGGGTATAGTAAAATTACCTTTAATTAAAAATTGTAATCTAATCTCCCAAATTATAGAACCTCTCCAGCTCCACACTTAGTACATACTCGCCTGGCCTTATTCGCTTATTTTCTCTTGAACCTAGAATACTATGCTATCCTGACATTCCTCACAGAGCAACCTAATTATCCAGCATTCCTAGAAGGTATCTCCATCTCGAAGATCTAATGAAACCTGTATACAATCCACAAAACAATACAGGTTATCTCTGATTTACAGTTACTTATATCAGTTTGCTTATCTTGTGACATCTGGCATGGCTAAGTGATAAGGTCATTTAATAGGACAATAGTAGCAATTCTTCATGCTTACATTTCAAATAGAGAGATTTTGTAGGGTGTTATCAATTACTGCATTGTCTATTCCACTTTTCTCAACTGTATAAACCAAAGTCAACGTGTGAATTACTTTTACATTAACAGAATTTCAACTATGAAAATGACATGTTTTATTTATTTTTGTTCAGTCATGTAAAATGAAAACTATTTATAAATTACATAAAAATCAGCCCTTTTTATTGAACTATAGATCCTGGATAGGCTGAACAGGATGACTGATAACTGACAGGTATAATTTCAAAAGAACAGTATAAAAACACCGCACAAACGTTTCACTCATCGAACTCCAAAACAAAATAAAAACGAACTGAAACTAATATTCACCTGTGGTTGGAGTAAACAATGTGGACACTGAAACAAATAATTGTATATTTAAATACGTGCCTAAACCTTGCTTGTACCATAAACCAATCTTAAGAGAAAATTGTAGGATTAAGAATCGAGCTCTTAATGTCGGCAGCCGAGGTTCTTTATATTTTAAGAATATTATTCTTGAACGAAAGTGTATTTTTAGATGCGATGTCGTACATAGCTTTGGGTCATTAAATCTCCACATTTCACTGAAATATGACCGAAATTTGTCGAGATGATTTCGACGAATTACGAATTTGTAACACCCCATGACGTTTTTTCTTTCTTTTTGACAGATAACTCACAAACCAGAATTTGTGTACAGGGTTGCGATTAATACGTTTTGTTTGCTACTTAGATGCTACAATTGAGTAAAATCGATTTTAAAATTCGCAATTTCGTGTCTTTTATGGAATCTACTCAAACATTTTGAATTATTACAAAATATTTAAAACTATACCGAGATATGGCCAAAATATGACAACATACTAATTTTAATTGCACTATATACACGAAAAACAGACAGAATAAATTCCAAAACCGAAACTGATATCCGCTAAAAACCAGACATCGTTTTCGATTAATCATTTAAATATCTCTATAGTGTAGGCCTATGTAATAAAATATAATTAAAGTCAATAGAACAAACTTTATATTTTAAAGTAGAATGTAATAAGTCAATAGAACAATCTTTATATTTTTAAGTAGAGTCTAATAAGTCCATAGAACAAATTTTATATTTTAAAGTAGAGTGTAATAAGTCAATAGAACAAACTTTATATTTTAAAGTAGATTCTAATACGTCAATAGAACAAACTTTATATTTTAAAGTAGAATGTAATAAGTAAATAGAACAATCTTTATATTTTAAAGTAGAATGTAATAAGTCAATAGAACAAATTTTATATTTTAAAGTAGAGTCTAATAAGCCAATAGAACAAACTTTATATTTTAAAGTAGAATGTAAGTCAATAGAACCATCTTTATATTTTAAAGTAGAATGTAATAAGTCAATAGAACAAATTTTAAATTTTAAATTAGAGTCTAATATGCCAATAGAACAAACTTTATATTTTAAAGTAGAATGTAATAAGTCGATAGAACAATCTTTATATTTTTAAGTAGAGTCTAATAAGTCCATAGAACAATCTTTATATTTTAAAGTAGAGTCTAATAAGCCAATAGAACAAACTTTATATTTTAAAGTAGAATGTAATAAGTCGATAGAACAATCTTTATATTTTTAAGTGGAGTCTAATAAGTCCATAGAACAATCTTTATATTTTAAAGTAGAGTCTAATAAGTCCATAGAACAAATTTTATATTTTAAAGTAGAGTCTAATAAGTCAATAGAACAATCTTTATATTTTTAAGTAGAGTTTAATAAGTCAATAGCACAAACTTTATATTTTAAAGTAGAGTCTAATAAGTCAATAGAACAAACTTTATATTTTAAAGTAGAATGTAATAAGCCAATAGAACAAACTTTATATTTTAAAGTAGAATGTAATAAGTCAATAGAACAAACTTTATATTTTAAAGTAGAGTCTAATAAGCCAATAGAACAAACTTTATATTTTAAAGTAGAATGTAATAAGTCAATAGAACAATCTTTATATTTTAAAGTAGAGTCTAATAAGTCCATAGAACAATCTTTATATTTTAAAGTAGAGTCTAATAAGTCAATAGAACAAACTTTATATTTTAAAGTAGAATGTAATAAGTTCAATAGAAAAAAAATTATATTTTAAAGTAGAGTCTTATAAGTCAATAGAACAAACTTTATAATTTAAAGTAGAATGTAATAAATTTATTTTTGGTAGGAAATATTAAACCGAAGTAAATCTTTCAAACAAATCTAAGCACTATGTTACGACGATCATTTTGACTGACTTCAAAACGTAATAATCAAAACTTATTCACGTTGAGTTCTCCAGTATACAACTCGCAGATAGTGTAAGAAATGTTTTTATCAGTCGTTCCTTCCGGCCTCCGCCCCAAGCATTTTGCTTTTTTTACAATTCCAATTCTACGTCTCCACCTTGACTTCATCTGTTATCAGTTTCCGTGACTTCTGTCATGCAAGAGAGGAGGCGTAGCTAGCCCCGAAGGAATTCCTTCGAGCTTTACACCGTACGATAACGTTCTTTATGTTTGTGTCATTGTAAAGCGGTGAGAATGTTGTAAAAGTTGAAGAAATGTACATGAAGTGATTTAGGGCAAAGTTTAGATAATAATAATGGGAGAAGACGGGTAACACCCATGCTCACCAATTAATTGTAATTTTTTTTTTAAGGTTTATTATAGATTGAAGATTGATGTAAGCAAATCACACATTCATAAGTTATTCGAAAATATATGTGATAGGTTGAGAAACTAAAGTTTCTGGACTGCATTATATTTTATATATAAATAATAATCCTTACGTAGAATATTATTAAAAAATCGAAGGGGAGGGGAGAAATCTATACATCAAATGACTGATGATGAGTGGTTAAGTTGAAACAAAAAATATTTTAAATATTTGGTCGTCAGTTATTTTTAAGGAATTGTAAACTTTAAATTATGTTTTATACTAATTCTGTAATCAGTAGAAACAGTGAATTAAGAATTTATTGGAAACACATTTTACCTATAAGGAATCGATTTTGAAAAATTGTTTCACCCTTAAAAAAGGAAACCAAAAATTCTGAATCTTATCTTAAGGTATATGTAAGGAAACTTTTGTAAGTAAAAATAAAGGTATTATCTCAACAGACTAAGCCCTTATTGAGGTATTAGTAAAAATAATAATAAATGTTACTCCTTTTTCCTTATAACGCCTTATAACGTATATTTAAAATCAGGATGTTTATTATGTGCATACAATATGAAATTCGAATTTGATCGGCTGTTTAAGTGTGAAAAAGTAAACTCACCCCCAAATCCGGAATAGCTCCTTTAAGAGTTAATTAGTTAAAGTAGTAAATAGATTTTTAAGAATTTGTAAAACTAAATTTTGAAAGCAAAAACCAAGTCTGTATCTAATTAAGCTTAAGATATAATAAGGAATCTGTGAAAACACTTATCCCGCAACTTTACCCCCCCCTACCTCATCTAATATGTTGGCTGAAATACCAAAATAAAACATTCTATAATGGATGATTTTGGAGAATTAGTAAGGAACGAGTAATTGTATTGTAAAAGTGAGGGTTTAGTTTTACAGTATATATATATATATATATATATATATATATATATATATATATATATATATATATATATATAATTTCCAATTTATCAGAGGTTACGTGTCTGAAACATAATTAACACCTAAAATTGTAGATTTTGAGGCTTCCATTCAAAAATCTAAGACATTTAAAAATATATTTTCAATGATCTTTAATTGATGCGTACATATTTGAAATTCACAAGGTACAGGTTTGCAATGTTTCCAAATTTGGGGATTAGAGCATTATAATAAACTGTTAAAAAAAGTGGTTACCTAGTATACCACCGTAAAGCGTTGATATTGTTGATTTAATATTTAATGGTTTTGTTTTTATATAATAATAGTCAAGATCGAGAAAAACAAAGTTCTACATTGCATACATTTTGAGACAACGTTTTAAATTGTTAAGAGGTAGAAAACCTTTTTTCAAAATATTTCCTTTTATAATTGTTTAATTAATTTAAAAAAATTAATGAATCGAGCTCTAACTTTCTAATTTTAGAATAATCTCTAACCCAAAATGAAAAAAATAATATTTTTAGGAGACACTTGATTTAGCGTTAATACATTTTTTTTAATGGAATCTAAAATAAATTTTACTTTCTTATTTAAGTCAAATGTTTTTCCTGTAATAGAATTGAGATAATTTTATAGGAGACACTCTGAGCTAGGAATGGCTGAAAAATTACCTCATGGTTGAAATGGTTGAATGGGGGAATCGATGGAAATGGCATGGCCACTGTTGTTGACATCTCCATGAGCATAATTGCAATAGCGAACATTTTCTATATTACAAATTACGTTAAAAATCTTGCAAGATCTAAAATTAAAAACAAAGAAAAACTGCTCCTTAATGAACCCTTTTCCTACTAAAGCAGCCCAGTTAAACGTTCCAATTTGTACAACAAAAAGCAACACCTCTTTTATTATTTACCTTAAACGCCCTGGAGGGGGTTGTGGGGGGTAAAACGTTACTCTGAAATATCTTTAACACGTTTAACCTTTTAAAAAAAGTACACTAAATGTTTTCAATTAAGTCAGTTGAGTGAAAAGCGGTTCCCTGGAGAGACAGAGAGAGAGAGAGAGAAATAAAGAAAGAGGGAGAGGAAGAATTAAGGGGTAAATGAAAATCCCGGTCTTTTGTCTGCTTGTTTTATTTATTCAATGCTAGGGGGTGAGGGGGTGGTATTTATGGTATATTCTATAAAGAAAGCAACAATCTGTTTTTCAGACAAACTTCAGCGGATGTATGTTGGAAGGGTGGTTATTGTTTTAAATTTTCTACGAAAACATAGAATTACACAGCTTTTGAAGGGGTAAAAATCAACCCCTTAGTTTTGTACGGAGTTTGGGGGATGATAAACGAGCGAAATAACGTATGGCCAGTCACGTGACGGGGGGGGGAGAAAGTTGTCTTAACATAATCTAAAAATGGAAACGTTGTTAATGAAGGTATAATAAATGTTGCACGATGATTGCACAATATCGCTACAGTATTATCTTTATAATTAATTTACTAACGATAGTTGGCACAAGGTTTAATCTTCGTATAGCTCAAACTTGGTCTTTTCTAGTGTAAACCAAATTTGGGCTATTAATACGTTTTGGTAATTAGTTAGTTTAAACCTTTATGAACTTCTATCTGAAATGATTGGCAATAATTAGTGGAATTCAGGCTGTGATTTGAGTGATAGGTTTCTGGTTTCGAAAATTTTTATGACGATTTAACTTTACATTATAATTTAGTAAAAATGATTTTCAAAATAATATAAATACAGTGTCTCTAGAAGCAGTAATAATTAGGAAATATATTTAAATAAAACATTCCAGAAGAAAATGTGTTTGGAAACTATTTGTTTAGCATCTATTTGTTTATTTTCCTTTTGTTTTTATTTACAAAAAATATAGTTTCTAAGAAACCAATTTAGATATCGAGCAACAATTTTGTGTACCGACAACTTACATCCTTGGGAAAAAATATACAGGGTGGCAAAAAACAAAATTTCAATCTCTTTAACTTTGTAATTCATTACTATTGCAAATACTGTTGGCAATATTTGTATTTGAAGTAGGGTATTGCTTGTATGCTTTTAGGAGCCTAAGTATTTTAAATTTGGGATAAACACATGGATATCAATTTGAACATTTGTTGTGAGTTAAAAATGAGCAATTACTGATTACAATATTTAAAAAAAAGGACATTTAAGGAGTAATATTATATTGTTTTAACTATCTGAAGATAATTTCGTTTTGGGGAGTTATTTTGGTTTATATGATGGTAATTTTTGTTTATGTCAAAGACCTTTAAAATATATCTATACATTTTATTTTAAAATGTTGAGTCTTCTTTACCCCCTGAGAGACCAAAATCTCAAAAATTCAAAATTCATCCTTACGTAAATTCACAAACAATATTAAAGTTATGGTGGATATATAGAAAACCATTTAGTCGGGCATCACTTTAGTTACAGTGGCCTAAAAAATATTTTTAACTACTCATCGAATCTATTAGAATTATGACCATATATCCCATTTGAAATATTTTATCCACCGTAAGTCCAGAACGTTGCTACATGGAAGCAACCACTATAAAGACTACTGCTGCAGTGTTTAGCCATCTTAAATAATAATTGAATAACCAAGAGGTACAATTTCTTTCCTTCAAACATCTTGTGTATATTTACTACAAGTTTTCAAAAAGTTCTTGATTTTTAGTTTTGTTTATCCAATCACAAGCTTTAGATTTTACAAAATTTATTGTTCTATAAACGCTTAACATGGTAATATATTAATACTATTTTATTGTAACGTAAAAGATATTCAAAACATGGGTAATATATATATATATATATATATATATAATTCTTGTTAATCATTTAGAATATACAAATGCTTTGTAAGGTTTTGTAAGTTTTGAAGAATACAAATAAAATATGCAAAACTATATCAGATTATTTAAATTTTTCAAATTTGTTGTATTGGAAACACAATTTTGTAATTTTTTTAAATAAAATAAGTTCATATGGATTTGAAATGAATGGATACATTTTATGATTGCTTCGTTTGGCCCAGATAATTCCTGAAATTAAATAATTAAGATTTTAATAATTTTGCGTTTAAGATGCGACATTAAAACTTAATAAAGGCTGTTATTAAGTGAATTATCACGCTTAACTCATTTATAAATAGCAACAAGGAAGAAACATCCACAAAGTAATTTGTAATTTTAGAAATTATAATTGAAGTTTAATGATAAACTTATATTAAAGACAGGAATTAGCTTATCAATATTCAAACTGACTTTGTACAAAATACAAATTTCTATTGTCTATATTAACCATTGATATATGACTACGTGAGAAAATCAATTTAAACTGAAGCACTTGAAAACAGCTAATCGCCGTTATGATTTACTATTTTCATCAAAATTAATTTAAACAGTTTAATTTTGCAAAATGCAAGCAGTCAATCACAACACAACGTAAATCCACACAAATAAACTAAACACTATATAAGTTAACATAAAAGTAATCCAATACAACTGCTAGAAATTCTCAAAGAAGACAACAATACAATAAAGTATTTGAGAATTTGTAACAGTTGTTTCAAATTATTTTTGTTGATAAACATGTTATTTACTCTTAACAGGTATGTTATTTAAATGATAAATTTATTACAAAATAAGTGTTTCTAAGGAAAACGTATAATTTTCGGAAAATCTCTTGGTTTAATTTGACAACTCAATCATTAAAATCGTCCCTATAATAATGAATTTCTCGACTGCTGTAGGTATTTTTAAGAGAATTAAATAAAAAAAATAATAAAAAATGTGAATGGGATAAATAGCCGGATAGACTTATTGTTTATTAACCTGCCTATCTTCTATCCTGTTCTATCTTCTACTACAAATAATATCCTCTTTTTAATCACAAAAATAAATTTTAAAAATGACCATGAATTTCAAATACAGACTATATTCAAAATAAATACGTCCAAGAGAAAAAAACAAAAAAGGAAACGAAGATTTAAAGTTTACGTACAGACGTCTGCGTGAAAGAGGGTTGCAGAAACAACCCCTGAAAATATTCCCTAGGGAGTAATTTTGTAGATGAAGAATTTCCCTTCCCCTGTGACAGACAATGTTCTGACCTTTAAGGGTTGTTTAAACAAAAGACAAGGAAAATGAACGACTTTGTAATGAGTGTATGTAAAATTGAGTTCATTATTGGAAGTTACAAGATTTCTGATCAGTTTACAACTTGATACTTCAGTAGTATAGTATTGAGTCCATGTTTAAAAAATATTAAAAAAAAAAAAAAAAAAAAAACATTGTGCAGAATGTGGTGCACACATCTACTAAACCAAATAGTAGACTAACGAATCAGTTCGGTAATTGCCAACCAAATAGTAAAAAAGAATCCAAAACGAAGTTT
Source organism: Aphrophora alni (assembly GCA_963513935.1). Lineage (NCBI taxonomy): Eukaryota > Metazoa > Arthropoda > Insecta > Hemiptera > Aphrophoridae > Aphrophora > Aphrophora alni. The sequence continues at coordinate 9,418,650 of OY740773.1, forward strand.
CAAATAAAAAAAATATATATACAGAGTCCAAACTCGTAAAAATAACTATTACATTGTTGATTTTAACCTAAGAATTGTTTGTAAATGTTAAACTTTGAGTCAATAACAGGTTTCTTCAATTCAAATTATGGCGTTTTTTCGGAGAGAGAGAGAGAGAGAGAGAGAGAGAGAGAGAGAGAGAGAGAGAGAGAGAGAGAGAGAGAGAGAGAGAGAGAGAGAGAGAGAGAGAGAGAGAGAGAGAGAGAGAGAGAGAGAGAGAGAGAGAGAGAGAGAGAGAGAGAGAGAGAGAGAGAGAGAGAGAGAGAGAGAGAGAGAGAGAGAGAGAGAGAGAGAGAAGAGAGAGAGAGGGATAGAGAGAGGGAGAGAGAGAGGGAGAGAGAGAGGGAGAGGGAGGGAGAGAGAGAGGAGAGAGAGAGGGAGAGAGAGGAGAGAAAGAGAGAGAGAGAGAGAGAGAGAGAGAGAGAGAGAGAGAGAGAGAGAGAGAGAGAGAGAGAGAGAGAGAGAGAGAGAGAGAGGAGAGAGAGAGAGGGAGAGAGAGAGAGGGAGAGAGAGAGAGGGAGAGAGAGGGAGAGAGAGAGAGAGAGAGAGAGAGAGAGAGAGAGAGAGAGAGAGAGAGAGAGAGGAGAGAGAGAGAGAGAGAGAGAGAGAGAGAACTGTGGCAGCTGTTTTACATGGAAAATATTTGTTATTTAAAAAAAAGTTAAATGGCCTCTCCCCCTGAAATTTTATATTTCTTATATGGATGTTTTAAACTTTTGATTATTCAACCATTATTTAATATTCCAAAAAATTACTAATTTCTTTAGATCCTACACATAGTTTTCTCGTGTATCCAGCAGTTAGTATCTACACAGGTTCAAATTATTGATCAACACCATTTTATGTACTGAAAACAGTAGAACTGTGATTAAAATTAGATCTTAGATAGAGTATAATGTAAATTTTTTTTTACATACGTGGCAGGTTTAAAGTGGCGATATTAAGTGAGCAATTAATTAGTAATTGAAATAAAAGTAATTCTTAAACTAATACAATTTGTTAGCATACCTTACTTCCCTCTACTGTCCTTTGTGCGTCCTTATTTGAAAGGACTATCGATTTCGGAGATCATGTCTTCATTATCAAGTCGATTACAAATCATTTTAATGTCACAGCAGATATTTCTTGTTGAAACTCCATATTGAAGGATTAAACCCATAAGATTTAATCCTCGATTACAAATGTTTATATAGTTTAACTCCGAAATCGATAGTCCGTTCAAATAAGACTGTAGACAGAAGTAAGGTGTGTTAACAAAATTTATTAGTCTACATAACAGTTCTTGGAGGGATCATATATTATAATGTATAACTCTTAAAGACTGTTTTATCCACGGTATTCATTATATTTTGTGTTTTCTTATAATAATATATTCAGAATAGTGATAATACTTGTAAAAGAAATCTTGTAGGAGGCAATTATTTTGTCACACAACGAATCTCACTTTAATTCCTGTATATTAAATTATTGCGACTATTCTGAAATAAGTTTTAGCAGGATCCTTTTCTTCGTCTAATCTTGGGTTAGATCCCTCTCATCTTTACTATCGTGTCTCTCTTGACCAATTCTCGTTCTCTTCCGACCCAATGCTATTACCAGTTTTTACTTTATAATTTAAATATATTACGCGGGAACCACGTTCAAGGAACCAGGAACATTGGAGCTGCAATAGAACTTCAGAGTCGATAGGTACAAATTAATGGACAATTTCAATTAAGCAAACTACCACCAAATTCTATTTTATATTAAGTAAATTATAGTCACCAAAGAACCTAACGTACCCGTAAAGAGAAAGTAAATTAAATTAATAAATAATAAATTTCAGTTAGCCGGAGCATTTTATCAAAATAATTAAAAGTAAAAAAAAAATCTGATGCACTCTTATTTCTCTATTTTAGATTAACACATTGTAGAATAAGTAACTTGTATTTAACTATATACTTAGAATAAGTAAAAGAATAAGATGTTAATTGTATAATTTTAAGTGCATCAAATTTGAACGATAATTGTTTTGTTTTTTATTTGTAAATGATTTTTAAACTTTAATTTTTCAATTAAAGAAAGAGTTAAAACCTACAGGTGTCAAAGTATTTATTTTGTGAATATTGGCAAGAATAACGTGCGTATATATAAACTAAATAAAGTAATATATATATATATATATATATATATATATTTAAAGCGATGATGAGCGACAGGTTTTTTGTCTTTAAAACAACTTAAAAATCATCAAAAATCAATAAATATACAACAAGTGTAGGAAAATTAAATACGCACATTTCACTGAAGAAGTCTGTCTCATAATAACCACAGCTCCAACAGCTGTTTTCCCGATATGGAAATTATCCCCCAAGTAGCATTTTCTCAATAACCTACGTTTGGCAAAAATAAGATGTAAAGTGTTTATATATGTGGAGGGATATCTGTAGGGAAGTAGCGTTAAGGGTGTCGTGGGTTGGGAAGAGACAGTAAATCAAACTCTTTGGTCAGTGTCACATAAATGACCTCTTTAAACACAGCCCCCTGATCGAGTGATCCCTCGACGCCGAACATCCCCTACGCACGCATTTGTCAATATTAAGTGATCAATTCCGAAAACCGAATTTCTTTATCTGTGTTTTCTGTATGTCTCTGTACTAACAAGGACAACGTCAAGAAATAATACAAATGGAATATAAATTTAAAATAAAGCTAATAATATTTGAGTTTCTAAATTGTCATAACTGTCATAGTTTAATGACAGTCCTAAATAAAAATTTTCTAGATAAAAAAATTGTGTTTTAACCGCAGTTCTGTTAAAGTTTGGTAAAAAACACCTACAATTAAATAAAATAAGTGGTGCAAACATGCAAATACTACCTTCAGATGAGAAAAAAAACAGCGTATAAAAATTACAAACTTTCTCAATCACCGATCCCCAAAACCAGATAAAAACCTAGCAACCTATTTTCATCAATTTCAGTCTACTAGTTTAGAGACCTTCAGATGGTTATTATAGTGAGCAAGGGCTTGGTACCCTGAGAGGACGTAGCTGGATCTACACTTTTTTATTGTAGATTTGGGTGAGATCAATCTCTTCATCTATACTATCCAGTCTTTAAACCAACTGTTGTTATTTTCAGACCTAACCTAACCTAACCTATCCTAACCTAACCTAACCTAACCTAACCTAACCTAGCCTAACCTAGCCTAACCTAACCTAACCTAACCTAACCTAACCTAACCTAACCTAACCTAACCTAACCTAACCTAACCTAACCTAACCTAACCTAACCTAACCTAACCTAACCTAACCTAAACCAACTCTTGTTATTTTCAAACCTAACCTAACCTTGATGCTATTAGAGTATTCGAAGGCTAGGAGACTTACGTGCTTTTCTTTTTAAAGGCGATGATGACCGAGAGGTTTTTTGACTTTGAACAACATTGGAAAAAACTAGGTTAAAGACAAACAGTAAAATGAACGATCAACTTTGATATTGGGAAAAAAATTACTAAGGCATATCTTAACATAATTCGTATTAGATTAAAAGCGAACTTTGAAATGACTATGTTCGTTTGTTTTTCATCAATTACTCGTAAACCGTGATTGACTTGTAAGTGTTTACCAAGTTTGGATTACTAATCTTCACATTTCAATAAAGATTTGAACGGAATGGATAGAGCCGATTTTTAGAAATTACCTCTCGTATAACAGCTTCATAATAATATTTTTGTTTTTGAATGATATTTACAAACAGGAATTTTTTGGAGAGATGTCATTACATTTTAGTCGTTCACTTGAAGCAAAATTTTATCAAAATCGTTAGGGCCAATTTTGAAAAAAAAAAAATTATTTGTTTAATTTTCATAGCATCAAATCTGAATTTTGCGTTATCAAAAACTTTAAATAATCACGTGATATGGGTAAAATATCTTCTATACAAAATTTATTGTATTAAAATCGATCCACGCTTTTCGTCTGAAACCATTGCACAGACAACAACAACAACAACAAAACAAATAAGACATACAAACATAATTATTTATATATGATACGATCTACATTTCGAGTACAGTCCTCTGACAATCCTAGGATTCTCTTATTATTTATATTTCCCGACGCGTTTCGGAGTTCCTCCATCTTCAAAACCTACATTTAGTACTGGATTCCTCTGTTAAGGATTCATCTATATGGTTTTTATTTATTTTAAATTATATAAATTAAAAACAAAATTGTTTACAGATAAGTCATAAACCGGAAATTTTGGAGAGATAATGGAAATACACATCTTAGAGCAAAATTTGATGAAAATAGTTACAACCGTTTTGTAAAAATAATAATTTTGTGTTTTTGTTTTTTGGCGCCCACCATTATTAATTTTAAGTTATTAAAAATGTAAAAAAAGTACCGAGATATGGCCAAAATATGCTCTTATACCAAATTTTATTAAAATTTTAACACAACTTTGGGAAAAGTCTACAGACAAATACCGACATAATTAGAAAAAGAACTACTTTTTTCAGTAAGGAAACTTCAGTACAGATATATTCGTAAAAAACTATACGTTTTTTGATCAATCACTTTATTTATCTATACTACGTATGTATATGTGAGAAAGTAAAAACAAATAATTATTTTGCATAGCCTGTACAGAAGTCTGCCAAAACCGACTCTTGTATTGTTTCTTTAAAATTAGACTAGGTACATATTCCTAAATATTTCACTTTATAAAGATATTAAAGTTCCTCAAATTTAAAATTCACAATAATTAAACAGTTACTAATTTAATATTAATGACCTCCAATTAACTTTCTTTCTTCTATGTATGTTCTACTAAGTAAATATGCAATTTGCACTAACTTCCTCACACGCCATTCTTAAAGCAGAAATATTTTTCTTCACTCTTTTGCGCACTGTTTCATTAATCTTTACATTTCACTAAAATTTTAACGACATCGGTGAAGCAGTTTTTGAGAAATTACGTCTGTTATAACAACCACATGTCCGTTTTGGTGTCTATCCGTAATTCACAAACCGGCATCTTTTGAAGAAATCGGGACCATCAAATTTTGTTTGGTTCTTAAAAGTGACTCTTAAGCAAAATTGTAATTTCGTGTTTTTTCTTATCGTCATTGAAAAATTTTAGTTACGTAAAATGGAAAAAGTTTTGAGATAGGTCTAAAATTGTTCCAAAAAAAATTCTTGTAATAGGTTCAAACGTTTGAACTGTACTGATGACAAATGAAAGATGGACAATATTACAAAAAGTTCATTATTGGACTGTTGGGAAGTCAAAAGGATATATTTATAAACATTTCGGAATATGTTTTCAGAATAATTTAATTAATATAAAATAATTCAGGATTATTGTTACTTACTATTAAATACTTTGAAGTGACTAAATATTTGTATTTAAGATTAAGTAAAAAATATTAAACATGAATTCATATCCCCCCCCCCTCTTTCGTTATTTAATTAATCTGCTTAAAATTGTTTATTTCTTCATATTCAGGTGTATTCAGCACCTTTGTTTATATTATTATTGTTTTTTTAAATATCTTTGAGTTTTTTCTTTGTTTTTTAAGGGTTTTTGTTTTGTTTTAAATCATAGTTAAGTTACATCCTGTTAGTTTCGTTTAAAGAACTATCCAAGTAAATAATGGCAACCACAAAAGAGACTGCTCCATCTTTTCTCACACATGTCTAGTTTGTTTCATTTCAGTGAAAACAATCTTTTGATAGAAAACTATTTGTCATTTTGTTATGGAAGAACTGTATATTCAATGTATTTATGTTTTCAATTCGTCTTGGTTATGTTTTATAAAAAAGTATGTAGCCTATGCAGTTAAGTTTTAAAATAAAATTCTTTGAAATATGTCTGTAAGTGTGTATATTTATTTAATATAAATTGTATTCCTTTTAAAAATAAGTAAAATTTGGCTTCAATTATTAATTATATGTCTTTAGTTTAAGTAGTTCTATTTTTATTTTTTGGTTTCTTTTAATTTTAATTTATTTAATTATTTTATTCCGATTCTTGATTTTATTGTTTGTTTCATTATTTTTTGTAACCATAAATAACAATTAAAAAAAAAAAAAACAAGACATCAGTTTATGACTAACCTCATATAATATGTGTGATAAAATAAAAAATTAGCAACAAAAATTGATTAAAATTTATACTAATAATGAATTTAATTCTAGGTTCATTATTTTCAAAACAGACTGATTCTACTAAATAAATTCAGGACAAAAAACCACCCTTCTTTCCCAGAAACAGATTTTTCTGCGGCTTGTGACTTGAATAATGAACGAGTTATGTTGAGAGGGGTTGCCGTGGAAGGGGCAATAAAATTATTCACTTACTTGGTCTCTTCATCCCCCCTTCCCTTGGTATTAAAGCCGCTGATTTAATAACTACCCCCTCCCTCCGTACTACTGCTAATTTCACAACAGCCTAAGCAACCCTGGGTTAAGAGATATGTCTGAGGTTTTCTTATAGTCCTCGGAATTAAGATTTCACCTGGTTACGTTGGCAATGTTGCTTTTATTGCTGTAAGGTTGGCATTGTTAGGTTCATTGTTAAGTGTGATTGTTTAACTCTCGAGATTAGGTCATTAATAAAGAGGAGAATCTTAGCTTATATTTTTATTTAATTAGGCAATCATTCGCCAAACATTGTACCTCGAATGAACCCGTAGTCTACTGTGCTAAAATATTGCACAAATCTTAGCCACTCCAAAAAAAAAAAAACTAAATAATATTTGTAATTGTTGTTTAATGCGGTTAAAACATTTCTTTGAAAATTAGAAAAAAAAGAGTATAAAATATAAACTCAGCTCTTGAACAATGTAATGGAGTCAGTGGTCGGAAGAGAACAAAATTCGGTTAAATGTACCTGATAGAAAACATGAGAGAGCGAGATAGTGATATCTAACCCAATACTAGATGAAGGAAGATGTACGTATCTCGGTTTAACAAAAAATAATTTATCTCTAGAAAAATACCTGTTAAAAGAGTTTAAATTTCTTACTGATTTATCTCCATGTGCTCTTATGAGGAGGGTGTGGAGTAGTCTCGGTAACCTACTTTAAAAAAAAAAACTTTTATATTATTCTTAAAAGGTATTTATATATTTAAATAGAACCTAAGCTTACTTAGTGTCATAAATTTGTCTTACGTTTAAATTTTTAATGATTGAAATCTAGTTTTCAAAAACGGCAGGTAAGGTACGATTTTACATAGGTCTATTTGTGTGTACTATAAATGTCATTGTATTTTACTCGGAATTCGAAACATTGTTATGGACGATTAATCTTAACTATTATATCGAAATTTGATCGAATTCGATATAATCCATAGTGAGAATTTACAAAATATAGAATTTACATTATTGAGGAGGTCGTTAATATTTAAATTTATAAAAATATTTAAGAAAAAGATATTACATGCACAAGAACACATATATGTAGATCTAATTGGAGTGTCGGTTTCAAAATAAGAAAAAATATGAAATAAGAAAAAGAATTAGTAAGTAAAACAGAATATTTGGATCTAATTTCCCACCAATCCGTTGGTTAAATAATTCAATTTAAAATAAAGTTAAAGAAGCAGAAATACAAGGCGGAATGTTATTTCCGTTGGCATCCTTGCATTTATCATTGAATCTAATTTTAAAAAATCCAAACGGCTATCTAATTAAAGATCAGTTTTAGTTAATTATTATAGTTTGATCACTTTTATAAGAATGTCATAAATAGGTGGATGGAATCCTTCGTTTTACTACACTAATTAATTTGGTCATTTGTTTACATTTTGTTTTACTTAATAAAACAGCTAGTATGGTTTAGCTTTACAAAATATGTATTGTATAAAATAAAATTTGTATATTTTAATGACTAGGAGATCCCGAGGAGATCACTAGAGCTACACATTTTTCATGTAGTCTTGAGTTAGATCCGTGTCTTTCATTTTTCTTATCCGGTCTCTCTTCATTTTGGAATGCTATTAGAGTATTCGAAGGATAAGGGTCTTTATTTCAAGTTCTTTAAAAGAACGGTAGGTTTTCCTATTCAACATGTTGAAATGTTGACTTGCACATATCTTTTTCGGACTATTAACATCTCCTATGTAAGTGAATTAGGCAGCACAAAACATTATTTCAATTGAGGTTAAATTAATCTCTATTTTACAGATACAAGTAAAACGAATTTAATTTGACTTAAAATATAAATTATTTAATAGACGCTGCTAAGTATTTTCCACGCTTTCCTTATTTTATTTTGGATAAATATGTATTTGAGATGAAAAATGGATAACTATTTTCATACTTTATAAAATTATATTCATTAAAATACTTTTCTTTTGAACGTTAGGTTTTTCTTTAAAAAAAAAAATCAATCATTATACATCCCACACAAACACATTTAATTTTGGAGGTTGGAATTGATAATAAAATCAAAATATATTAAAGTAGTTTTCCTGTTAGAAAAACATATCAGTATCAAAGCTCTTGATGCAAAGTGGGTCAATCTTTGACCTCGGGGGCGTATTTACGACTCCATTAAAAGAGGGATGATGTAAAGGGTGGAAATAGAAGGGGTGACTAATGCGAGAGGGTTCAAGGTTATGCGTATAGTGTTTGTGATAAATATTAAGAAAGTCTACGCATGCTCTGAATATCAACATCATACAAAACCACATAATTGTGATTTTAAAGAAGCGAATTTTCCATATTAAATTATTCTCAAACATTGCAAAAACTTTGTAACTGAGAAAAACAAACGGAGAAAAAGATTGCACAAACTTTGTATTCAACAATCTCAAAACCAAATAAGAACGAACCAAAAACTAATCGTCACTAGAAATGTCATTTCGTTAGTTGGTAATCAAAAACTGGAAAATACCAAGCCCAACGTCTCAGATATATATTTATTTAATTAAAATTAAGTTTTTAATGAGAGCGGTCAATGTAAGCTTTTGTTAATTATTTCTGAACCGTAATATTTGTTTAGAGCAGGAGTTTTTGACACTAATGTTTATATTACAGTAAAATTTGAACGAAATCGGTAGAGCCAATCTTTAACAACTCCGTTGTCATTTTTTTGTTTCTTATCAATAACTTACGAAATTGCTTTTTTAGAGAAATGGCGATCAAATGTCATGTTTGGTTCCTTAGAGACTACATTAGACACAGGTTTTATCACAATCGATAGGAGTCGTTTAAAGAGAATAGGTGTTTTTTTTTGTTTTTTTTTACATATAACAATTACTTTAAATTTTGAGTTATAGAAAAATTCTCAAAATATGACCTAAATATACCGACATACCAAATTTTCCTATCTATCAACGTATCTCTTATTTGTACTAGAAGATCTTAAAACGGGCACATCCGCAAAAAATTGGACATAAATTTCAATACCCTTCACATAATTTTCTATCTAAATATGAAAAAGTAAACATTAGATTGTTTCATCAATGGTTTGCCCTTCATATAAAATCGTCTTCAAAGTGGAATATAATAATAATTTTTATAATTATGGGTTTGCTTCATCCAATTTTTCGTTTTTCTTTTCCGGAAAGACAAGTATACAGTTTCTGTTCTAGTACAAGAAATATTCAGAGCATATTATAACAATTTAAGTTGTCAAAAAGGGTTTTTATAGCTTTTTTATTATCCCATCATCAAAGGATAGTTTTTAATGAAACCGGTTTGTTCATCTGATTGTTTATAAACAACAGTCAAATTGACAATTGTGAACAAATTGTTGGATCATAAATTAAAAACAATTAACAAAAGTAGTTACCATTTGTAAATAACTTCCCTTGTATTGAGTATGAACAACATGCTAAATATGAGATTAAATTCGTGAACCAACATATAAAAATCGTGATTAACTCCTAAACTTTAAGGTTTTATAAAAGTATACTAATAACAAATTATATATCCTTAAAGTTTAACTTTTTAGATTTTATAACACATATTTAATGAATCTTAAAAATATGTTTCATTATTATTTTTTAATTTTTATACTTGTGTTTCACAAAAATTATTAAAATTGGTAGAACATTTTGTAATAATCAGAGAAATTTTGCCTTTTATAACAACTCATAAACGTTTCTGGTTAGGGAGTTTAAGAGAAATAACTTTTTTAGATATTAAATCATATTTTTTAAAAAATCTTTAAAATATGTTTCATTATTATATTTTAACTTTTATACTTGTGTTTCACAAAAATTATTAAAACAGGTAGAACCTTTTCTAATAATCAGAGAAAATTTGACTCTTATAACAACTCATAAACGTTTCTGGTTAGATAGTTTGGGAGAAATAACTTTTTAGATTTTAAAACATATTTTTAAAAAATCCTAAAAATATGTTTCATTATTATATTTCAATTGGTATACTTGTGTTTCACAAAAATTATTAAAATAGGTAGAACCTCTCCTAATAATAAGAGAAATTTTGACTCTTATAACAACTCATAAACGTTTCTGGTTAGACAGTTTAGGAGAAATGTTTAATGACTAACTGACATGATACACAAATATCTATGATAATTTTCATAAGAATCACATTAATATAATCAAGAAATTTTTTACTAAATGTGGTAAACACAACTTGTCATTATCTTCAATTTGTTACGGAGACGCAAGTTAGGTCATAACGTATTTCAAGCTCTGAATCGTTACCTAAGCACTATAGGGCGCCCAGTTTGAAGAAATTAATTTAATTATTATTAAGTTACCGAATAAAACTAATTACTAATTAAACACTCAAACAACACCATTACTAGATAAGTCATGAATTGAAGTTTGTCATTAGCTATTTATATATGTTTAAGAGTCGATTTGGATGTCCAAACAGTGAATTTGGACATTGGACTTCCGGTATAGCCCAGAATACCATGCCGCAATTGATTAAAGACTCATGGTGTAATTCGTATACAATTTAGAAACAAACACAATACAGCCATTACAGACCACGAGTTTCTTCCTGTACAGACAAATCACTTCTCAGCTGTTTGAGTCTCGTTATCTGCTCAACATAGCTGTAGTTCTGGTCAGCTCTTTGCTGTCAAGTTACAACCTACTCAAATTGGGCTCAGAGCTACAAACCATGTACATACAAACCTTATTGGTACAAAAAGTTTATTTGAATATTTTAAAAGAAGATTATTGTACATGTACCAACTGAAGATGAGGATTTAGTCAATGAAACGTCGTCTTGTTTAAAGTAAATGGTTTGTAGTGAAAAGTTGTGTATTTTATTTCATTTACTGATTGCGGTTTCCACAAGTTTTGCTCGTTTCTGGCGAATTGAACTCAGTTTCAATGACTACGTCATCACGCTTCTTTGTACATTAGAACACAAGATTAGTGTTACCAATCACAATCAGACATGTTTAAATCCCACAATCCTTTCTCTCTGTACAGTGTGTTTCAAGTGTTTCAGTGTTACTGGTGTTTTGGCTTCACAAAACAAAGTCCTCAACTATAGTTCAACGTAATTTTCATACCCAGTACGATAGAGATCCTCCAAATGTGCTTACAATTTACTCTTGTTCCGTACAACATGACAAATAACCAGTTATCCCTGAGAAGTCAAAATGTTGGATCGAATATTGTAGTTCCTAGATAATCTAATTTATTTATGAGTTTACTATTCACATTAACGACAAGGAGAGTTTTTACAATTTCTGAATATGGGGTAGCGAAATTCATATTCATCCATGAAGCATATTCGCGATAGTCTAAAAGTGAATGTTTGGTGACCTCGGCAAATTTGAAACGAATGGCCCGTTAATTATCATGGGGAAAACCATACATGTTAACATAATATATTGTAGATATTGTTGAAAGTTTTTAAATTTGATAGACCGACGAAAACGGATTCCTTTACTTGCTGGTGAAAGAAGTATTGATTTTATTTGGAGTTTAAAGGACCTTTTAAACCAGCCCTAGCACCGTGACCGATGACCTATTGTACAACTATAGCCAATGACTACATAAATACTATAAGACACGACATAGGATAGGGAAATAGTCTACGCTTTACGGGTGCTGTTCGTCACAAGTTTGACACACAGCTATCAGAAAGCGCTAGCAGCAGGTGCTTGACTGTACGCATCCCACTTGGTTGAAACTGTACAACTGTTGACCTCTCTCTCACAAACCTTCTCACTTACTTCCGTCAGCATAGTCAGTGTTGTCAGTTCGTGCGCTGAGATAAGCGATTCTCGATCTTCCCTCGCATCTCTAGTCCCATATGTGGCATCGGTGCATTTTCTCCTACCCGCCTGAAACATTGTTTGACCGTAGAGCCACCTAGCGCCAGACACATCAACTTCAGATTCTCTAGCAGAGCGACCTAGCGGGTATTGGTCAACTCAAGAATAAGCGTAGAATATTTAACATGGCCATGTCGTGTCTTATAGTATTTATGTAGTCATTGCTATAGCCTACTCATTCTAGCTTACCGGATTTGTACCCCTAACGAGTTTGAGTATTTCACTGACTATCTCGTCCAATGATATTTCCCCAGGAATTTGGAATCCAAAAACCTTTCGACTTTTATTGATCAGATGATCATATTTGAATATTATTTCGTCTGAGGTCTCCTCAACCTTCCCCCACAGTCCCTCCTGTGCAAGAGCCGTATCCACAGAGTCCCGTAATTTGTCCAAGTTATCTCCTACCTCGGGACATTATCGGCCTTTCAAAATGATTTACAATGGGAGTGTCTCTTAAGGCTTCCCCGTTTATCTGGTGTATTGCTTGAACCCATCTGTTTACGGCCATCTTTTACAGACACACGGATATTCCTACAGCTGGTTCAGGTCCTACACACTCTGATGAAGAGCCCAGTTTAGCTACATTGTCTGCCTTCTCGTTACGCTCTAGCACGACCTTTCGGCTAGACCCTTCTTTTGCACAAATTCCAGGAATTCCTTAATAAGCCATTTCCACGTGCAGTAGTTGCATAGCCTCCTCGCTCAGCAGACTTGACTCGTCTCACGCTTCTCGTGGAGTCCTTAACTACTTTATTTCTTCTTGTTGAGTTTCATTAAATCGTATTTTCCACCATAAACTATCGGTCTTCCTGATTTGATAGTTCGAATTTAAGCAGCAGCTGAAGAAGCGATGCCTTATACTGCCTCGAGGTTGGCGATAAATTGACTTCAGGTGGAATCACAAACTGTAGTCACATCGAAACAAATTAACTCTTTAATGAAACACCTGAGTTTTGTTTTAACCAATTATATAAGTTATCTTAATAAATTTCTACGTGTTTTAAAAATTAAACTAAAAGAAAACATAACGTCGAGTAAAATGCCGTTCAAACTTTCGAATCACATTACTCAATCTATTTTATGTAGGTGATAATCTCTAACATAAGATCACACAATTTGATCAACACATAACAGTCATTAGAGTCACACATGTCACTCAAAACACAACATTTTGGATTACCCACATTAGGTTTATACCCACAAAAACTAGACATCAATTGTTTTACCCACCACAACTTCCTGTTTATTTAAAAAAGTCAAAATGTAATAATTTTATTTAATATAGTGTAAGTATATGAATAGGGAGGAACCACACGGGGTAGGAAAGGGGTGTTTTTAATAATGCAAAAGTGCAGGGAGACGTGTTTATTAAGTGGGTGAGCACTTCCTGTGTGTTATATACACCTACTTACCTCTTAGGATAAGTTACCTACATTGCAAGGATATTTACATTGGAGTTTAATTCTTAAGATCCTCCACTTGCAGTTGACAATATGTGAATATTATTTACCCAATATAGGAGTCATTTTTTAAAGGTTTATTAAAAGTAAACATTAAAAAACAAACTGTTGACTTATTTGGTCCAGTTACTGAACGATTTTACTTTCAGAAATCAAAAATTTATCAAATATTACTGATGAGCAACACCAATTTCAAACCATATTAAATTTTGGATAGTTTTTTCACAAGTTTCCAAAGGTAAAAAATAGAATTTCTGGAATTAAAAGGCCCATATCCACATACTTAATATCCAACTAGTAAGATAGGTCGTGTATATTAGCAAATTATTGTTTCTGAGAACTAAAAATTATTTATATTTAAAGTTTGGTCAATTTCCAACCGTTTCAAAATGACAGTCAAAAAACTAAATTTTATAATTTTGCGCGCCCTATTTTTGTTAATAAATGAGTTAACAGTAGTTATTATTCGTCTTGAAAATTGAAAATTTTAAGTTTTTGTTAGTTTACTTGCACAAAACTGACAAAATAATATTTGTAAATTTATTATTGCAAAGTAATAAAATATATAACAGATAATAGTAATAAAAACACGAACATAGTTTGAAATGTAATAAAATTCCAAATAAACTACTACAGTTTACTTTTAAATAATCTATAAGCGCTCAAAATCCATTCCACTCTTCCCAATACAAAATTTAATTTTTGTTTTGACAGTATCCAAAGGAAGCTAAACTTCTTCCCCATATTGATGCTACTCTATTAGAAGTATTTACTAAAAAAAGCCTTCCTATACATTTAAATAATAAAAAAACAACAATTTTTAAATCCTTATTATTATTCGCATTTATTTTGGGGATAAACTCCACGGATGGTGAACAGGATATAGACTAGCACTGTTAGGCTACACAATGACAGTGTATGGATGTCTAGTATGGAGACCAAAGGTGTGACGTATGTGAGAATTGTGGATGCCATGACAAGAACTCCAACTGTTGCCATGGAGATGCAGCTAAGTTGGAGACGTTATCGTGGCCGCTTACAGAATGCGGTTAATGGGTACCTGGCGATACCATCAGGCCAGTAAAATTATCGGGATCTATGATATTCTACTATGTTTATTTAGAATGATATTATCGAACAGGATGTCAAAGCTGACCTTGAGATACCATATGAGTGGCGAACTTAGTTATATGAAGAATACACTGACTTGTTACAAGGACGGATGTAAACCACCAAGCGTATTGAGTTGAGTACTAGATCCAGGAAGAGTGTCAACCCAAGACTGGAAAAGCTGACAATTGTATATTAAACCGAAGTCATTGCCATGATTGAATGTATGAAGGAGGATTATAGATATAGAGAAAAGACCATCCTTGTAAACTCCGACAGCAAGGCAGCACTTCTGGCCCTGGTAAACCACTTCTATTTCTCCAAGATATTGTGTCAATGTCATATCGCTTCGGGGAATGATCAAAACCCTACGAAAACCAAGAACCAGTTGTTAGTCTCGGAACATAAGGGCATTATTGGAAATAAGGAAATAGACGCTGAAGAAGGAGCTGAAACCCCCCCCCCCAATTGGACTAAAATGTCTTATGGTTTGGTATGTAGGTGTCTCTCAATAACTCTCGAAGGAACATCAGAAGATTTGGGAGAGAAATGAAGGCAATGTAAGTCTAAGAGGATGTTCAAGTGTAAACCCTTAAGCTAAACATATCAGAGCTACGGAAAGTGGTTTGATTGTTGACTGATCACTGGATCATAATTAACACATTTATCAACTTAGTCATCTATACAGAATAGAGTTTCATATACCACACCTTCTGTAAAGAAATATGGTAAATTGTTGACTGATCACTGGATCATAATTAACACATTTATCAACCTAGTCATCTATACAGAATGGGGTTTCATGTACTAGACCTTCTGTAAAGGAAATATGGTGAAGCTAGGGAGTAAGCTCAGAACATAATATTTGACTGCCCGGCCTCTAACTTTGAAGTGGAAAAGAATTGTGTCCTTAGGCGCTCTATGGAATGAAGGATAGAAAGGAGAATAGGACGTCATTCGAAGTGTCTCACGGTTTCCCAAATACTTGGGATTTAATTGAGAAAGAATTACCTATTAAGAATGATGGACAATACGTTCATAGCCGAGAAACAAAACCAGTTCTGGAATACTCAAACCTTGCAATAACTTTTTTTAAAACCACTGTACGTAATGTAATAAAGTGCAGTCTTAACCCCTTCTCATAACTAATATAATTTGTACACTTTATTGTCTCTGTTTATTAAACAAGCCATTCATAATAACCTTCATGCGTAAGTTCAACCCACGTAAATAAAATGCCTAAATAAATTTAGTTTATCCAGAGGGGTTAACGGCAGATTTCCACAATTGGCAAGAGATTCCAAACAGTTAATCTATCACCCAGGGTAGTTCATTCATCACATGTTTACTGCACAGTTTTACAATGCTAACTCTGTACATTACCAACTAACTTAACTTCACCCCCTCCCTTCTATTCCTCATCCCTCATTGAAGATTAATAGTCCAGATTTCAGCATCATCAATGTTCTAAGCAGTGCTCAAGAATATCCAACATTATAGTCCAACTTATGGTATTAACTGTTAGTTTGCCATAAATTGTACGTTGGTAAACTTATGAGTGATATCGTGAGTTGATTTAACTCGCTGAAGATTACAGGGTGTTTAAAAATATAAACTGGAAAATTTACATTTCATTACTGAGTACAAAATAATGACATTAATCATAAATTACATCAGAAATAATTTATATCAAGAGCTACTTTATTTATTAATGATTTTATCATTATAAATTGTACGCAAATAATTTAAGTAGTTTATAGATCTTCAGTGTTATCCACCATCTTTGATTCAATATCCAAAAAATCGACCAAACGGGTCAATAAAAAAAAAGTCTAGTATTAATGATGGAAAATAATATCCCACGTGTTTGGTATATCATTATGAATTTGATCTAGTTTAATTTTTCGCATTCTGTATATGTAGTGTAGAAAATTATGTCCTTTTCGATTTTCCCTGAATTCAAAAAAGTGGTTTTAAGAATGATGTCCGTCTGTTTACGTGTTTAACGTCCATTCTCTGACTTTACAGCATAAACTCGTAGCCCGATTTTAATCAAATTTGTGGGCATATTTTAATTTTTTATTACTAAAAATTTGAAAGCTCTCATAAAAGTTAAAAAAAAAAAAATTATCAAAATTAGTATAACGATTTTGATCAAACTTTGTTCTATTGTAGTCTATAATTTTTTTCTTCAAATTTTAAATAATTAAAATAGTATATCATTTGAATTATGGATTAACAAAAAAATCGGTTTACAACCATTTTTTTATCGCTATTTCATTTTAAATTCAGCGTCCGTGGTTTATTTTAACCTTTTTCTTGACAACTACCAATCTGATAGTTTTATAACTTTTCTTTTACGTTCTTTTTTTGGTTTTGGTGATGGGTAAGTGTAAGTGTTTTTGAAGTTTTTGTAAGATTTATTTTCAACAGAGATAATATTATTTCTGAAAATCTTAATTTTTAATTCTGACTTGTTTGATACGTAACAATTTAAACTATTAAAAATAATAAATAATATCGATTCAATAGCATTTTATTTAAATTAGAAACATTATTTAGCCTTCGGTAGTGCCCTATAAATTAAAGTAATTCTTCTAGAGTCTATACGTAGCGACAAATATACAGTAAGCAAGATAATACAGAACTCCGTGCCACCTGAGTGTTGTATGAGTGCCAATATACCACTCCCATTCTTCCATTATTTGTGATCCTTTATTCCAACCCCTTAGTTATCGACACAATCTTGGAGTCTTTCCATCAAAACAACCCTTTCTAACGTAACGCAAAGAATATCTCTGTGTATATAACAACCATGTACATGCCATGACTGACTGAAGGATTATGACACATGTGAAACGGTTACTTGGAGTAAAGAAAGTGAATTAGAAGAAGCGAAACAATTAAAGACTCCAGAAAAAGAGTTACAAATTTATGGTTGTAAATCGCGTTCCTACTCGGTTAAAATGGTTATACTTTTTAATCGTAAGGCTGGGTAGGCTGAAAATTTGCTATTTACAATCAAAATGTGGTTTGTAACAAGTATGCAATCACTGGAGGATTGAGAACAAAATTATAGTTAGGCAAAGAAGAGAGAGATCAAACGGAAGGAAAGGAAAAAGGACGGGACGAGAGGTGACGATAATAGAAAGGGGAAGGACTGGGAGAGACCGATGGAGGGTGGAAAATGGATATATCAATACAATGGCAGAGAGAGAGAGAGAGAGAGAGAGAGAGAGAGAGAGAGAGAGAGAGAGAGAGAGAGAGAGAGAGAGAGAGAGTTTATTTATTACTCCTTATATTATAAATAGAGAGTTTGATCAAAATAAAGGGAAAGTATTAAACTTTTAAATGGAATGAAAGAATAAGAAAGGGAGGAGAGAGAAAGATGGAGAAAATGGAAGTGTAAATTCAAAGAAGGAGGGATGGAGGGGATGAAACGGGTAAAGAATAAAGACTCGGAAGAGAGGATAGTGTGAACAAGAGGATAGTGAGACATAGAGTAAATGAGATTTAAAAAAGAGGAAATGGAAGTAAGGGAACGGATATGAGGGATGATATGGATAAAGTGGGATGAGAGGTAGCAGACAAAGGGGGAAAAAGAAAAAGAAGAGTGTAATAAGAAGACTGTGAATTTTAAGAGAGATGGACCGTAAAAACGAAAAATGAGAGAGAGAGAGATAATGATATGGGAAAGAGTATTTACTGAAAAGGAAGGAAGAAGTTAGTGGTTTGAATTAGAGTTAGCAAGAAAAAAT